>VWZG01009719.1:86794-232140 GCA_013396735.1 Grallaria varia
GGCAGCTCCGCGCGGCGCTCTCGTCCTTCAGCCGGCTCGGCCCAGCCCGGGCTGCGGCGCTGCTGCGGCGCCGGGAGCGCCGGGCCCGCCGGTGCCTCCGCCCGGGCTCTGCTGCACCTGCTGCGGGGCTGGGCTGCCCTGCGAGCAGAGGAGGCTCCCTCGCTCCGGCCTCCCTCAGCTCCGCATTACTCCGGGCTGCCCCCGCTCCGCCCCGCCGCATGCACCGGCGCCGCTGGCCGCTCCCGGCTCCGCAGAAAGACTCAGCTGCCCTGCCGTCCCATGCACTGCCCCGCTGCCGGGACAGCGGGCACCTCCCGGCACAGGGTAGGGCCGCTGGGCCCGCCTCTGGCGGGAGGGACCGCGGTCGCCTCTACCAATCAGCCCCAACACCGCGGAGCTACAACCCCAAACTATTCAGCTCTAGCCCTCTACCGTGGGCAGAGACACCTTCTTCTAAGGCAGGTCCGTTCAACTAACAAACTAAAAGCTATTAAACAGTAAATAGCTCGTCCTCTCCCATTCTGGGAAACTAGTCTTTATGAGTTGCACCTGACCGACTTTAAATACTAACGCTAATTCTCCAATTAGTTCTGGGTGTGTGTGGTTTGGGTGGGAGTGGATTTGTTGCTTGGGGTTTTTTTTCTTGCAATTCCCTTATTTTATAGTAATAACCCAACAATAAAGTATAATAAAAGTGTAATTTCACAGCGGGCAGCCAAGAAAGTTCCTTAAAACCATAACATTTCCCCCTCTTCTCAAATACACTCTAAAATCCAAACTTGCTGCTTCACTTTACACTTTTTAAGTTCGAAAGTGTTTTATTGGCCCACCCATTAAAGCTTTTATACTGAACGTCAAAGGAACAAAAGTGTCAATCTCTCTTTCAAATTTGACAGATCAAGTTACTCCTTTAATAAAAGTGAAGGTTTGGGTTTCATCAGACAAAACGAGAAAGTTAATGAAATTGGAACGGTAAGTTAATGCATAAGAAAAAGCAACACTACCTTTGAATTGATCTCCATTTTAGTAAAGATTGCTTGCAAAAGAAAATGAGATGTTACTTTCATTCAAATTAATCCAAGTCACTGGGGACGCAGAACGGCTCACGATCCTCATTATAGAGCCTTTTAGCAGCTCTTGTGTTCCGCACATATAAAATTATAAAAGTTTCTCAGACCTCATGCCCCATTTGACATCTAGTTAACATTAAATCACACATTAAGCTTTAATGAGTGATACTGAAATCCTACAAGGTAATAGTGGCCTTTGGCTTTGAGGTAAATATTGGGCTCTAAAAATGAGGTTATGAAGTTAAATGTCCCCAAATCAATCATATTCACAATATTGTGTTGAAAGTTTTAGTTACTTCTAGGCAAAATGAATTTCAAACTGTAATGCCAAGGGAAGACAATCGGCAACAATTGGATAAATTCATCTTCTGTGCATATCTAAGTGACCTCCTTATTCCAGTGACAACTGATTGAGGAAATCCAAAACCCGCAGAACCATTCTTGCTGTAACAGTGTGCATAAGTCCAGATTTGAACTGAGTGTAGATTTTCTTCAGACCTCCCTGAGCTGTGTTGAGATCTCCTGCACATTTATCAATATTCTTTTTATTTCTTAGGTAGCAGCTTTAATAAAGGTATTCTTGCTGTGAAAGTGGCAACTGGTGCAATTACTTGGGGAATTCTATTACAGTTGCTTATCAGACCTTGGTAAAAAATTAATTTAGGGGTTTCTTCATGGAATGTTGTGCTGAAAATACCTCACAGTGCTGGTAGCGTGTTAAATTTAACTACTGTGTACTATTTAATACTAACTCAGGAAAGAATGGTACTTCTAAGAGTTTTTTGTATTATTTCCCACACATTCTTTCCTTTCAGCGTGTCATAGTCGCTTGATTTTATCACTGTTCTGCCTTCCCAGTTTCCTATCTTATTCAGCAAGCAAGCATGGGTCAAACACAAATTATTGTGTTCAGAGTTAATGATTTCCTCAGCACATCGTACATTTATTGTACTGGCATGTAGCGATCTTTCCTTGTGCAAATACTTCAGCTCCAAGAACGTGATACTGTCCTCTTATGGTTACATGCTATTGCAAAATTGCTTTTATTTCAAAATCCAGATATGCATATAATTTTTTATTTTTTTCAAAGCATGAGATATTCATTATTAACACTATTATTATAATACTAAGGTGTATAAGGTATACAGTCCAACACCTAAACAGGGATTATTTTGTTCTCCAGTAAATTCCGGAATGTAATGCAGAAAGTCTGTGTTGCAAAAATTTTGAAAGCTTGGAATTTACAATTCTGATAGGGAAATTGGATTCAAATAAAATAATAAAAATTCACAAAATGCTAGGAATATGATGCATTCTTTATTGCGGTTAAAATTTTGCAGAGCTGATAAACATCTCAGAAGTGTTTTTGAAGAACCTTCTGTTGTTATCCAAAGGACACCTTCATATTCTTTTTCAAGAGACGATTTTAATTAATTTGCTTCTAAGTTGGACAGTGATTTCATTAAAGTTATTTTTACTGGCTGAGGAGTAAGAAATGTCCCTTGCCATGAAATGTTTCTCAGAGGTTGTAGCGTGCCTTCATCCAACAGAATCAAGTTCTAACTTAATTTTGTTGGATGAAGGTAACTGTTCGCTGTTCTGTTTTCTTCCTGGTAGAGGATTCTTACTGCTTGTAAGAATCAAAGAATATTCCAGATCCGTGATTCTTCAGATCTGGTTAATTGAACTGGACAACGTATGTAAATTAAATTGAAGATTGTCCCTCATGCTTTTCTCCTGATTTGCAGAGGTCTGTTGGCAAAATAGAAGGTAATTTCTCCAGTAGATTTCTGGATCATGATAATTCACACGCTGTTCTTTGAGTGGTTTTTCCTGCTGCCTTGATTGTTTTGGCTATACATGCACATACCTCAAGAGTTTTTACAGAGCAAAGTAGAAGTGCAACCTTCCTTGAAACCCGTCTAAGATAGCATTAGCTGATTTTGCTTGTTAACAGCTATGTGATCATAAGCAGCCAAACGAATTTATTTAAATGAAGTTTGTAGCTCTTTTGCCTTTCCAATATGCCAGATAGAATAATCATCTGAACTGTGTATTACCTAATTTAACTGCAGTGTTACCAGACAACCAGTGAGATCTCATCTCTTATTGTTCCTTATCTGGCAGTACTGTAACTTTCCAAGGTTTGTTGATCACAGGGTCAGAACACTTTGATGTAGAAAAGTGTTAAAACCATTAATCCCACTTCACATTATGTGGTTGGAGGAGGTACAGGGGTGAACACTTAAAGTGTTTAAGGGGATGTCATCCTTAGGAGGAGAATCTGAAGAAGTTGGACCTCTTCTGTATGGAAAGGGAAGAGCTGGAGAAGGATTTGGTCAAACTTTGTGAAACCATGAAGTGAGCAGAGATGGCAACTGCACAGCCGCTATTCCCTGTCATCCAAGCACAGGTGACAGTAACTGCAGTAAGTATCGACAGGTTAAAGAGATGAAAGGGAGATGTTCATGAAATGCAGCTGACCTTGATTTGCTTTATTACCCCAGGAAGTTTAAAAGACAGCTGTTGAAGGAGGGATGTCTCTTTGATTGTGGAAGCTTTCCTGCTGAAGGTTTGTTTTAGAGGGAAGCTTTCTGTCTGTCTACATACAGTGCTTGTGGATGCTGGGTGAGTAATGTGGGATTAGTTTATATAAAACATTTATGTTGTCTTTGAGGGATGGTTTCTTTTTTTTGGTGTTAGAAACTGAATAGTGTTCTAGAAGAACTTTGGTTCCTCCTGTACTATTTGTTGTGCTGAGTTTTAAAGTAGAGCAAAGAAGTTCATTGATCGCGTCCTTTTGTTCATTTTCTTCTGATTTAAGCAGAATTTTTTGATATTCAAGTGTAAGTTGTGTGTTTTTTTTTTCTTGTGTTAGCAAGTGCAGTTTAATTTATGTTCATGAAACTTGTTTCTTGAAACTTAAGCTGTGTTTATTTGAGCCTTTTTAAGTGTTGCAGTTGTATTGATATTACCTGGAAATGCAAACAGGCAAGAAAAACTAGGTGTGGTATAGGTATTCGTTGGTGGAGTACAGTTTTGCTTCTGTTAGTTATGCTGGTGACTATTCATATTTTGTTTTCTTTTTCTATGCTTGGGTGTGATTCACTGGAGCGAGTTCAAAACTTGTGCAACTCTGTGTTGTTCTTATGTTCTAACATTGCTTTTCTGACACTGCATTCCCATTTACTCTTTGAGTTGTGTGGTAACATCTTTCTGATTATATTTAAAAAAAAAGAAATAGCAGGCTAAATGCTTGTGTTGGTGTTCTGACAGAAAATGTTTTTTATTCGATTTAAGGAGAGAAGACATTAAGTCGGTAAGAAAAGGTTGTATGTTAGAAGTCCTGCCTAAAGTTTTATTATTATTTTCATCTATGAACTTGTTTTTTCAGTCAAGATATTTTTCTTAACTCTTTAGGAGCTGAGAATTAGCAAGCTATTTCTATCATTCAGTGGGAGGTTGAAATGCCAGATAGTTTTTACATATCTAACCAAGCCACCTTGTGCCAACTCTGCAACCATCTGTGGGTTTAACCTGGTTAAAACACTGCGTTTTTAGTTGTGGTTAACAATGCTTACAGTCTTAAGTTATTTTGCACAGTTCTGTGTCTCATACTGGTAGTGCCCTATATAGGCACCCTTAGCGTTTTTCAAAGAGAAGAGCTATAGCTACCATTTCTTGCTCTAAAGCCTGAGGAAAGCCATGTAACAGATGTTAGTGGTAGTGTTTTCCAAGTTTAAAGTATGGAAAAGTATTTCTAGTCTGTTATGTGGTGGAGCTTGCTTCTTGTAATTTGTTAGGAAGCAGCAATTACAAAATAGTCCTAAAATGAAGTCTTATTTTGCGAGGGGAAAAAAAAAAAACCCTGTGAAAAAATGCTTGGACCTAGTATTATTTTCACACCTAGCCCTTGCAAGTGGCTTTCTCAGAACCCACTGACATCTTCTAACAAGTACTGAATTTAAAATCTTGCTGCAGAGGGAGTGAACCACTCTAACAAAATTCCTAGTTGTACTTTGTTTTTACACTACCCTGTACGTGCCTTCAGGAACTACTACTGAGACATGTAGTGACAGTTATAACTTAAGTTGTGCGTGATGGTAAGCTGTGGTTTGCTTATTTTTCCTGTGCAAGCAGAAAGTTAGTTGTGTGTGACAATAAAGAAGACAATTAGTAGTGCTTGGATACTTTACTGAAACACTTGGCTGGTTGATGTTTGACTTAAAGGGAAGAAAGAGCAATGAAACAAACAGATGTATTGCACTAGCAGTCTTTTATTGTATTTGGTTCTTGCGAGATTTCTCATTAGTGAGAGGTCTTACCACACCTACAAAAAAAACCACCAAAGGTAAGAAGCTCTATTGGTCTTGTTTATTCTTCTTACTTCAACTGAGAAGCAGGAGTAAGGAACAAAGCACCTCGGTGGGGCCTCAAGGAAATAGTAAATTGAACTGACATGTAGCTGGTCATTAAATACTGGCATGACTAACAGAGGTGTGTGTTCCATTTTCTGTTCTGTAAGGTGGTTTTTGAATATTCATAACCTTGGTTGTAGAGTGGCAAAAGCTTAATGAAATGAATAGTTATTAATCTTCCCATGAAGTCTTGTGCAGGTGGCTACTTGTTTTTTTCCTTCTCTTGCCAGAGATAAGATAACATGAGTAGGCTGTTATTCATTGAAGTCTTTGTAGTTAAAAATGACACTAAGCAGTGGTCTGAAAACCTCTCCCAAAGGGTAGAGTCTGCTGAGAGGAACTGACACCCTTCATTCAGATGTCTGACCATGTCTTCTGTCTCCTCAGATGGTGCTAGGTTCTAACAGGTAAACTAATGACTGGAACTTATTGTACCTTTTCCATTTATCACAGAAGTACTGATATTAAGGTGAACTCGATAAGTTGATGGAAGACTTAGGAGTTTCTCCACTAGTAGGTTTAGTCCCAACCCAGGACGTCCCTTTCAATCCTGAGTTGCTGATTACAGGTTTATAAAAAGCAAGAGATTAAAAAACACAACAGGGTTCTCCAGCCTTGTTGTTGGGATGTTTGCCAGGGTTACAGGGCAAAGATCCTGAGTTCAAGCTCCAATGCCAGGTGACTATTCAATATCAATTTATTTGTATGCCAAGCTGGGAGGGGTAGGGGACAGCGACTTACACCAACTGATATAAAACAAAATAACCCAACAGCATGAATAATCAAAACTGCAAAGGAAATAAGGTATGGCCATTGATGTGAGTCCACAGAGCATGGAGGGAATGTGGTGTTTCAAGTGCTATGAGCAGTTATCAACAACTCTACAGTGCTTTGGGAAGTCAGTGAGTTCTAGTACTGAACTTACTGTAACAGCTGTGGGCCTTCATTAGGAATGCTGGTTCATCTTGTTATAACTCCTCTGTTGGGTGTGATGGGAAGTGTGCCCAAATCACTGTGTACCTACCACATACCAAGAAGTTGTTTCCCTGTGTTTGAGTAGCCACCACCACATCCTTGTGCCAGATCTTCTGAGTGCTCCTCACTTGCATGTCTGTTTGATTTTGCAATCATTAGGGTATTCTCTTAGAATGTCATGCTGAATTCACTGCCATCCACTCCTTCAAATACTAGGGCACATCTTTCTGCTTCAGTTGGACCAATCTTTTCAGGACATTGCTCTATTTTGTTGTAATATGTGTATTAGCAGGAATTTCCTTATCCCTATTCTATCTTTGTGCATTCCTGTATGACTTAGGCACTATTTTCCTCTCCTCCCTGGCAATCCAAGTTATGCCAAGCTGTCTTCTGAATGCTGCAGAACCTTTTTTTTTTCAAGTGAGGTTTTAATTTCTTCCTCTCAGATTGAAGAAATGCATCCATGCTCTGCAATTCCCCTATCAAAATCTGTTTGAGACTGCAGCCTTTTGCAACTGAGGGTGTCTTATTTTTATAGCTACCCATTTAGGAATACCTGCTCTCTAATTTTCTCTTGTCCCTTCTGTACAAGTGGTTTTACAGTTTTGTAAAAATATACCCTATAACTATTCAATTATCCATTCTGCACTGGTTTATCTGTTTTTGGGAGTGTATGTAGTCCTGTTTCCAAAAATGTCAAGTTTTCCCATGTTTTGCTTTCAACTGTTTTGTGTTGTCCCTGGGCTTAATGCGACAGACAGCTTGGAGGCCTCTATACATAGAAAGATTCATTTAGGGCAGGTGATGTGCTTTGGAAGAAAAGAAATTATAAGTAATTTTCTCTCCAAACTGTTGTGTTATTTTTCAGTGTAGCTGCCTTCTCTTTTCTTTAGGACATGAACTAAATATCAAGAGAAGGATGGCAAAGAAACCTCCAAGAATCCATTTACAGTTCCCTCATAACTGGAGGAAAGAATAGCCTTAACAAATTAGAGCTTTTAATTACATACCTAACATAGGTATACGTATTACAAGTCTGTTGTTCTGTGTCATGTACCCCTGATGACATACTTGGTTCTTTAAAGTCAAAGGTCTCAAATGAGTTACTATATAGGTATTTGATCTTTTAAAGAATTTCCCATGTACTCAACTTTGAGTTTAGTTCAAAATTGTTCAATGCATTAAGTAATTCTGAACAGTGTAATAGTGAAAGAATGCATTAAAACAAGAGTATTAAATAGAATAAGGAAAATATTTGTAAATAGGTAGAATGTATGAATCTGGATGATGATATTCCATACTAATTAAGTCTAGGAAATTTGTTTTAAACAACTCCAGACAGTAATTAATACTCTGTATTATTGAAAATGTTTTCTCTCTTTTTGAAATAAGCATATTGTCTGCTTTTATTTTCCTGGAATGGTTTCTTCCTTTTGTCTCTTGAAAGGGGAAGTTTGGTTTGTATTCATCTTCTGTTTATTTTACTTATATTGTCTCTTCATTAATACCCTCTCAAATGGAGTTGTCTAGATATGGAATTAATTAGTTTGTATCTCTGGATATCTACCTAATCCCATCTGTGCTTATGATCTCCCAGGAAAACCGAAACTGGAGAGGAATAGCGTAACTGCAGACAGATATGTTGGCCCTAACTTGTGATGTAGGGGAGAGCAGATACTTTCTCAGTACAGCAATCTTCTATCTCTGCAGTCCTGTCTTGGTGTTATCATGTCATGATTCATTTCCTGTGTTAGCCTCCTCATATGAATCATTTTCTGTGGGACCTTGTCCTTTACTAAACCTTCAGTGATTTCACTGAAGCTATTAAGTTAATTTGAAGTTAATGTAGTTTTTCCTTTTTCTGTGCTCAGTTGTTACAGTTGGTTTTCTTCTGGACTTTTTTTTCTGTGTACGGTTATGAACTGAGACTTAGTAACTGATTGACTGAGGTTTTTGTTGTTGTGTGCTGTGAGTGGACAAGTGTACCCAAATCCATTACACAACTGTCATATCTCACTTTGGATATTTGGGTGCCTTAGTGAGAATTCATTCTGCAGGAGAGGGGTCTGCTGCTTAATGGTGCCCTGTAGAAATTTTGGAACACAGTTCTGGAGATTCAGTATATCTAGAGCAGCTATAACCAGTATCAGTTCCTTGAGCACAGGAATCTTGAAATAATTGAGATGGGAAGATAAATCTGGAGGTCTAATCCCACCCCTACCCAGATTGGTTGTGGGCACTTAGGGCCTGACCCCTTGAGTTCGGGACATTGCTGAGGATGTAGATTCCAAAGCCATGAGGTAATAATCGTGATGTTTCTCTTTTTTTTCAAGTATGTAATCAGCTCTGCTGGTCTCAGCCTTTCTGTCCATTGCATTTTATACTATCATTGTGTACTTTCTGGAAGATCTTTGCTCTACCTTTGTGCAATCCCACTGGATAGCTGAAGATAGTAATCGGATCCTCCCTCAGCTTGCTCTTGACTTAAGGACACTGGAGAAGCTATTCAGCTGTCTTGTCTTGGCCAGAGTGTGGATTTTGGGTGATAGCATGCAAATATCCCTTGGAATGTACTCAAATCTGGGTGTGTGCTATAATTCTAGGTGCAGTGGGGATTATGTGGAACAGAAACAGTGATTGTCAGAAGCACAGTGTTTGAAGGTTGAATTGAAGTTCATGCTCCTGAGTCAGATCAGATCTTGAAATCTGCAGAGGCTGGAGGGAAGACAGGATTGGTTCCTCCCTTTGGTTTTTGTATCAGTGCAATAGGTGAGAACTCTTCCTTGGGAAGGAAATCACTGCAGGGGTGTCAGTTTGAGAGACAGTAAAACGAAAGACAGGATTAGTGAAAAGTAAGGTGTTGGTAGTAGTGCGACTGACACTTAAGTATGTGCAGAGACCCGACTAGTATTAGTGTGGTGAGCAAGTGATCAAAGACATCACTGTATACACCGTATAGGCTTAGGGCTTCTCTCTAACTCTGCAGTCATGTATTTGTAGACAAGGTAAGACTGAAAAAATGAATAGAAATATTGCAGGATAGAGATTGTGAAAACCATGGAGTTGGGTTTTTCTCTAGTGGAGAGGGGAGAAGATTATTGGTTGAAAGGGGAGGAGCTGTTTGCTTTTTCAGCCACTGCTTTGAATAATGAAATATTTATTCCCTGCAAGAAGAAAAACTGAAACAATAGAGCTGTGTTTATAGAAAAATGGTCACTTGTCCAGACTCTGATTTCTGGTTCATCAATACCTCTTTGTGAGAGGTACTTCCCTGAAATATGCCTTTGTTTCCAACGGAATGCAACCAGGGGCGTATAGTGCAAGGAGTCTCAGTTGGGCAGGCTTAAACCAACAATAAAAGAGGGCAAAGACTGAAATTAAAATGTATATATTTGTTCTGTGCCATGTTCTATTCATTACCTGATTAGAGCATGAGGCAAAACACATCTTGAAGCCTCAAGCCAGATGAGCTGTCTGTACAACAATGTCATGTGTTTTAAAAGATTCTCCAACATCATTTACAAGGTAGTTGCCAAGCTCTTTGTACTGTTCAACGAGATTCTAAATTAGGGCAATAACCAGCAAAGCTCCCTAAATTCATGCCTGTTCACAAGGACAAACAACTTCCTTTTTTTTTCCCAGACCACTCAGCCCTGTGAGCCCGTGTTACACTTGGAGGCACTATGACAGGTGGTAACAGAGATGGCTTTAGGTCACTTCCAGTGTAATTCATCTGTGTTCTCAAAATGACATCTGCTTGCCCAGAGGCTGCTCTAGTCTATTTTGTTCTCTCCATGCCCCAGTATTGCTTGCTGGAAGCAATTAAGAGCTAGGAATACTTGTTAATACGTCATTGTCATGTCCCTGTTGTGATGATAGGGTGTGTTACGGCGCCCTTTCCCTGTTGGGGAATCCAACATGGCCTCAATTGCAAGTTCAACGGCATGAGGATATGATGCTAGTTTGATTTGTTCTGCTTTATTCTCTCCATTTTGGCACGTTGACCTTGCCGGTTTTGACTGTTGCTGTTTGATTCTCCTGGAAAGCGCCATCTAGTGGTAAAAGCTCACCAAGAAATACGGTGTTAGTTTCTGTTTCTGCTTCAGTGCTGCTTTCTGTGTTAAGTCTGCCTCCTGCTAGTCCTGTGGAAAAATGCTCTTCAGCCTTATTTTTAGGAGATTACTCTCCAGCCTAGTACACATGTGTAAGCTAATTGGCTGCATCCCACCTCTTTTTTTTGTTTGTGGTTTTTTTCCAGAACCGTAAGTCAAATGGAATGATGTCCAAGATGTTACCAATGGTAAGTCTAAAAGATGATTGTTGTGTTAGTTAAACTGGTCATATTGCACCATGCTCTGCTCTAGGGGCAGAGGAGTCTGCAGTAGGGCTAGATGGAGGAGAGCTGCTTGTTTTGCCAGCTGTTTGGGTTTTCAGAGTGGTTACTTTAGACACAACAAAGTCCTAAGTAAGATAGAAGGATATTGTGATTTCCACAGTAAAAANTAGCTGTTTGGGTTTTGAGTGGTTACTTTAGATACAACCAAGTCCTAAGTAAGATAGAAGGATATTGTGATTTCCACAGTAAAAAGACATTCAGAAAGGGTGGATGTCAAGGAACAATGTGTGTGGTTGAGCAGGATATGAGATAAGGGCAAGGATGGCAGTTGGGGGGAGACAGACACCTTCTGCCACTTATTATAAAAGCAGCAAGTGCCATTTGATAGAGGGATGGAAATGACCGAAAGCTAGAAGGAAAAGAACTATGTGAATGATATATCATGGGGACTATGGATGTGATGTCAGTGAATTAGAAGTAGCTGAATACAACAGTGATCATGTGTGAAGACATTGAGAACTCAAGGCTGCCATCAAAGAATTTATAAAGTGACTTGCACATGTCGGTGACAAGGTTGGCAGTAGTTGCTTTAATGTAGCCATATGACAGCCTGGATTCAATGGGATGGGCGTGATTATCTGAGCCCAAAATTGATCTGTTCTGGTGACTGAACTAAGTATAGATACATGCAGTGTAGTGAAATGAGCAACATTGTCTTATGACTACTTCAAAATACTCCTGTCGTGTTAAGAGATCACTATTTGTGAAGAATTCAATTCCATGATCACTGGACAACCACAGTGATGAACAGATGGTGTCACACCTTGCTGTCTTGCCTGCATAAAATACTTGCTGGGATGAATGGGACTTTGAGAATATCTCCCTCCCAGAATAGCACTACCTTCCCTCTGTGTTGTCACCATATTATAGAGCACCAGAGGTGTCTTTGAATTTCATTAAAACTATCAAGGAAAGTTTTCACTGATGATCACTAAGTATGCAAATATGTAAGTGCAGCATCTTAACAGATAAATTGCTACAGGTCTGTCCCATACTATGGTCTAACCTGATTTTTTTTAGCATTTGGAGAGAAAAATGAGCTTGAGCAGCTTCAAATAGAAGAGGTTTGAAATCCTCTCTTCTTTTTGACCCATAAAAATGGCACATAATTACTGAGATGAATATAGTAGCTTTAATCTTGTTTGTTCTTGTTGAGATTCTCAGACTAACCTGCATTTAGTTTTGAACCAACTGATACCAGGTTTCTGGTAAAATCAAGGATCAAAAAAGAAAAGTTGCTGTCTTCTTAGTATTGCGCTGCACACAGTCCATCTAAAATGTAGAGAGCTAAAGCACTTTTCAGTTTCATGCTTAGGTATCAGAGCTGTTGGCTAGAGTTACTGGTGTTAGTGTAGAGATAGGCTTCATTGTGAACATCAAGACTTCAGAGTTCTGCCTTGAAACTGTTGGCATGTGTCTTCCAAGCCCAGATGTGAAGTGCATAAGTCAGCTGTAGGTACCTCCTACTGTCTGAGGACTGTGCAGTTACTTGTCTTTAAACTACATAGTAATAGAAGCAATAGCAACAGGACAGTTTGTTTGGTCAGGAATAAAAATCTCCTAAAACTTAAGTCATGAGAGTGTATCCTCACAGCATGAAACTAGGAGCTGTCACCAGATCCCAATTCTGGACTTAGCCATTAGAGAGGATTCCCTTTTTCTTTTCAGAGCAGATGGGACAGAGGCAACAGGTGCTTGAATTACTAAGGTTAAGGTCAGGCAAAGCAGATAAAGCAATTATTGTTATTACATAATGCATAAGGACATGATACTGATAATTCTTTTGCAAGCCCTGATGCTCTCTAAGTGTTGATTAGAAATAATCCTTGAATTTTATTCCAAATGATAATTAGATGTGAATTATCACACAGACCTGAAGGCACCTGTGAAATGCTGTGCAAGTGTGATGATTAATACAGTGATAGTCTTGTGAGTTGTAGATAGGGGTTGCTGAGACGTTTTGAAGTTGCGTAGTAAAATGAAATGAAACTTGTAACTTGTGACTTGTGGTCTATCATATACGAGTTAATTTGTGGGTTGAACTATGTATGTGAAGTTAAGCAAACACTAAGAGAGCATTCTGTTTCTTGTCAGTGATGAGAGCTGGGACAGTCTCCTGCTTCTATTTAGCTGGAAATACTTGCAGTTAGTAGCACTCTGGTATCTTGTAGGCCTGCTGAGGGGCTGTGGTGCCTCACACAACTCACTGTGATCAGTGTTACTGGTACTTCAAACAGTTACTGTATAATAACTGGTTCTACTTTAAAGTTCTATTGTGTGTTTTGCTAGGTCCCTAAACTTTCCAAGGGCAGGAAATGGAAATGTAAGTCATTTTGGCATGTTGATGATGCACAGTTTTTTTGTCTAATGGGGTTTTTGGAAAGGAGCATGAGTCGTGGATTAGGATTTCAAAGTCTCCTTACCACAGGTAGAACCTGTAATCCCTCTGGTCCCACACTGCAGGCGTAAGGGTGAAGGAAAATCTGTGCTCAGTTGGCCTTCTGACAGTCAGATAAATTTCCATCTAGTCTGTTTAAAAAGAAATTTAAAAATATTCTTATGTTACCATAAGATAGTTAAAAATTCAATCTCTTCTGATGGAAATATATTTTACATTAAATCTTTTCAACATCTCAAAGCATCCCCTGCAACTCTCATCATACATATGACATTATGTTGTCATTTGATACAGGCTTCAGAATTCTACCATGGAGTTTCCCTACAGCTCTGAGAAAACTTTACAGCAGTGTTAGCAGATAGAAATGTGTTTGTTGCAGTATGGCTCCAACCTCACAGGTCTTTGGATAGCCATGGAAAGGAGGAAGTTTCATTACAAATCTGGGAACATGTAGGCTTTGTCTAGTGCAGAGGCTTTGTCACTTGCAGCTATGGACTAACAGCATCATGGAGTCACAGCAAGGGTATTGGAGGTTTTGACTTCTGGTGTAGCTCTGATGAGAAGGCAGGAAGAACAGGAAGGAAAACTAATTGTGAAAAGCATCATGCTTACAATGTTGTTGAGGAAGGAACTATGCAAGTAAAATGTAATTATGTGAACCTTGCCAAAAAAAAAAATCACTAACTCCTTTTCTGAAATTCTAACATCCTAGTAGATGAAGTGTTCAGTGAATACCTGTGATTAAAAATAATGATTGATAGGGGTTTGGAAGATGAGATAGCATATTAGTCTACATAATACTGTATAAGATGGGAAGTGATAGATGTTGCTCTGAACTTCCTGTTGCAGACATATGATATGTAACAGGTCAAGTCTGAGAAAATCTGGGGCCTGTAGCAATGCAGGTTAGCCCTGAAAATTAAGGAACCCTCCTGGTGCTGTCCTGGTGTTCTGCTCTTTGTATACTACACACAAAAACCCTCCCCCAAAAAACCAACATTAAAAATACAAACGAAAACTCCATGAAAACAACCAACTCAAGCCAAACAATAGCCCTGAACAAACTTATCAACCAAAACAAAGAAGCCAAAAAGACCAGGGGGAGAAAAGCCTGCTCTGTAAAGCATAATCACTTGTTCTAGCTAACATTTCATCTACTTGGAGATTCTGACCAGGTTAAAGACTTATTTAGAGGCAGTAATTTACCTAAGGTCTTGTGTGTCAACAAGGTGGAGGTGGAGTAATCACTGTTGCTGTCTTGGGTTCTGTATGTTTGCAAGTCAGTCAATTTTTGTGCAACTTCTTGTTTAGCCTGAGTTGATCGTCATCTCTGTGCTGGCACTTGCAATACTCGACTGGGGCTTGTCATACAGTGGTGGTGGTTGAATAACTAAATTTCCCAATTGAACTTGTTTTGGTGCTTTTTGCTTGCTGTTTATTGGATTGTTTTGTGTAATGCCTGTCATATTAAGTTTGGTTTTCTTTATTTTCTATAATGCTGCTCATCTTTCTTTGGAAGGGAAGAATGTGATATTCCTCTGAGTCCTGTTCCACTACAATGAAGCCAGGATAACAAATGCTGACTGTCCACAGATCTGACTGTGTGTGCTGGTAGCTTTTAGAAGAGCAAGACTATTAGCTAAGGTCTTCCCACTTGTGTTTCTAGTGGTGCTGTTGTTCAGACTGACAAAAAAAGAGCACTAACGGTGTTTCAAAGAGAGAATAGCTCTGCAATGATGAACCTCCAGAAATACTGCAGGATTACCTGTGATATAATGGAAACAGCCATGTGCTGTACAAGAAGGCAGGGTTTGTTACAAGAAATTATATGGGAACAAAAGTATGACTTTTCAGTGTTAAGTTCCTGAAGCAGTTTGGGTTTCTGCTTCTATGGGTCAAGCCTTATCAGACAGATGAGATCTTGCATGTGTATCATGGTATCCAAATTGCTTCACTTTCCAGCTTGCAGAACATCTACATGTAGGAGTCTGGAGATTTATTGTAACAATTATGGGACACTAATTTTCCTCTGTACATACAGGGCAGAACTTGTGTGGGTCACTCATAAATCTTCACACTAGGCAAGACATTTTTGTGTGCTCAGTCATCTTATTCTGATATTTTACAGTCTGTGTGAGTTCACAAAGGTGACTTTTCACTGAGCCTTCTGTGATTTGCATGCCCAAAGGCTTGCATAGTGGGAGACTACCTGTTGCTACCAACCTTGCCTTGTAGTTTCTGTGGTTGTATCTTGTGCTTTCTCTATTGGACAGTTAAGGAGTGATTTGTTTTAAGCATATGTAAAAACTGGATCTGGAATGGGGTCAAATGTCTTCAAAGTGAAGTGAGACAATGGTAATCTGTGGTATCAGGAAACAGTACAGTACACCTGAGGTGCTGTGTCCAGTTGTGGGTTCCTCTGAGCAGTAGACATGGGCACACTGGAGAACAGGCAGCAAAGGGCTGGCCAGATGTTTAAGGAACTGCACCAGCTGATCTGTAAGGAAAGGCTACAGGCTCTGTTGCTGTTGAGCTTGGATAAGAGAAGGCTCAGAGGGCATCTCATCCATGCAGGGAGAGGGTGGAGGAGACAGAGCCAGGCTCTGTGCTATGCTGCCCAGTGCCAGGACCAGAGGCAATGGACATAAAACATGGGAGGTTCCTTCTGAACAGGCAACTTTTTACAGTGAGGGTGACTGAGCGCTGACAGAGGTTGGTCAGAGTCTGAAGTCAGGGTCAGATCTGAGTGAGCCTGGGATAGCACCAGAGTACTCTGCTCAAAAGGTATCAATGTAACGTCTAGAAATGGCTTCCAACTCAGCCCTTCTGTCATGATGTTAATGATTCATGAACTGGAACACTGCTGGACCAAATTAGTTCTACTTCAAAGGCTTAAGCCCTGAGTTTGACATAACTCTACTAAATTGATGCATTACTGTAGGGAAGTATGATTTAGCCATTATCCATAGTTAAAATAGTACTACTGCTAGGAATGTCTACTTTTCTCACCTTGATGCATCTTTAAGTCAGTTACTTGGTATAGTTTTGGGTAAATGCTTTTGTTATTTAGCAGATGAGAACATGAAATTGGTCTTTTGATGTAGAGTGTTGACATCGGGGTAATCTAAGTAACTTCTGTTTAGGAAGCTCAGCAAGCTCTTTCATTGACTTGCTGTGAGAATTCTGTTTTTTTCTTAACTTGAATTGTATGCTTTGTCTAGGCTTGTCAAGAATAGTCATAAGAATTTAATGTGCAATTGAAATCTAAACCCCCACCTATTTTATATTTTTCTGCTTAACGGGATTTTTACCCAAGTTGAAAAGGCTCTTCTATCTTTTTTGGTCTCTTTGTGATGTTGTTAAACACTGTGCACTCCTTACTAGATAGCAGGAAATAACAGTTCTCAAGGTTTTCCAAACAGCAGTTATATTGGAAAGTCACTCATTAACCAATCATATGAGCCAGTAAAAACCGCTTGCCACTTACACAGCACTACTCCTAAGCAGGACTTGGAGAACCCTTGGATTTGCCCTAGCTATGGCTCTAGAGAGCCATGTGTGCTGTTTATGCCTGGTTAATGACAGGTGAAGGCAAGACTTAAACTCCAAGTATATTTATGAACATAGGAAATAATGCCTATCATTTCATATTAAGTCATATTCATGTTCTGATTAGCAAGGCTCCAGAAAACACTACTTAGCTAGGCTGTTTGTAAATTATGACTTTTGTTTACTTTTCCTTAGGGCAGTTGCCTGTGTAAGGAGTACTGTGGTACAGCTGCCTCAGGTGTCTGGTTTTGCTAATTTGTGTTCACATTGCTTCTTCTGTGGTAGAAGTAGAGTACAACTTGGCAGTTCCAAGAACTGATTTTGTTCAGGCCTTCCAGGAAGTGTTTCACGTTCACACAGACATCAAACTGATGGTGCTTTGGTCAGAAAGGAGAGCATATATGGCATTATCTCATTGCAATATTATGGGCGGAAAGGGCTTTTTCTTTTGTCTTTCTAGAAAGGGGGAAACTATTAATGAGATCTCATCCAGCTGGTCAGAAAACTTCTGGGGAATGGCTGTGAACTGGCAGCCCTGGAGACTTCCAAATGAATGTAAATACAGGTGAGGTGTTCAGCAGCTTCCTCAATTTGTTCAGGTTGAAAGGTACATGTAATGGGAGGATGAGCAATCAAAACAGTGAGATTAAATACTTGAAGCTTTTATGGATTCTTTGCTTCTCTCACACCAGAGAGACTCCAGTGTAAGCTGAGGTTAACTGATGGGGGTCAAAGTCAAGCAACTTAAACCACTGGGTGCTTTGATAGTGATGGCTCCTTAACTACACCATAGGGAGTTGTGTTTACCGAAGTTCTGTGACACAGAACTTGAGTCAAAACGTTGTTAGACCTCTTCTTTTTTCCTTATTACAGTAAATTCCTTCTTTCAGCTTATTTAGTAGCTGCCTACCTGATTTTGCTTTGGTGTTCAGCCCACAGAAGTACATTTGGTCTAGGCACAAATAAAGAGTTGATTTTTTTAGTAGTGAAGTATCAGAGGGAGAAGTGTTAAATAGTTTTGGACATTTTCATTTCTTTAGGCCTATGCTGTGATTTTACAGCTCTGTCTCTAGCCTTGCATTACATTTTGTTAACTGTGTAGTAGGAAGAAGCATCTAAGAATGTTGACTTTCATGCTGTATTTGTCTGTATATGTAGATATGTATACATCTACACACATACTGTAGTTGAAAATACTCTGGATGCACTAAAGGAATAATACATGTTCACTCAAGATTATTTGTGAAATAAAATGGCTGTTAAAATATTGAAGTTTGTCATATGAGTTCAAAGCCAAAAGAAACATGTCCTGTTTCTCCTGTGAGATCTTCATGACCAGGTCCCCCTTGTAATTAATGTACTATGTATGTTCAGGGAAAAATTTGATAACTTGGCCATAGACCTCTTAAAAGAATAGCAGGCTTGGGGGTAGTAAGTTGGAAGTAAAAGAACCAGTGTAGGAACAGATCTGGATGTGATGAGTTGTCCAAATGGTTAAAAAAAATCATTTAAACATCATTAAAATGTGGTTTAGGATGGCAAGAGATTCTAAATTTTCTAATCACCTCAGACAATTGGACTGTTTAAGGACACTTAGTTTACCCTTTTCTTCTGACATCTGGTGGTGACCTTGAATATTGGAAAAGCGTTTTTTTTCCCCACAAAATAAAACAATTTCTTAGCTATGGCTGTGCAATATCCAGTGTGTAGGACCCTGCTTTAGCAAGGCAGACCATGTTCTCTGCACAAAGAGTATGGCTGCTGGAATAATCCTGCCTCCTTCCAAAGCCTCTGCACATCCTGTGTCAGAGCCTGTTTTTTCAGAGAATGGTTGTTTTTAATATAAGCCTCTGAACAGCTCAGCTAACCTGCAGTTACCCTCTCCTACCCGGAACTTGATGTTGTTAGAAGCAAGCAAAGCAAGCCATTTTCCCAGGTGTAGTTTGAATTTGACTATTCATGAACTGTACTTTCATAGGTGTTCCCTCTACATGGCTGATGAAGTCCCTGGGGGATGTTCTCTTATCTCACACACTTACTTCCTTAGCAAACTGTGTCCAGCTCTGTGCTGCACAGATATGCCTTTTCAGGTCCAGTTCTGGGAATTTTTGATATGCCTACCTGGAAATCTGCCTTAAGATGGAAAAGTAGAAATTGGTAATACAAAATTGCTGCTCTCATTTGTTCTTGAGAATTTTGGTTATTCTCTGAAGTTAGGACTTGGAGCTCTGCTGTGCTTCTGCTTCTTTTGCATTCCGCTTTGCCAAGTAACTGATAGTCTGAGCTGGGTACCTTACAAATCTGGCTGTGTGTCTTGTGAACTTCCTCATGGAATTATATACATGTGCCTGCTGACTCATGAGTCTCTGATCCTTTGTCTAACACCTGGTAACCAGGTGTGTCAGAGCAGGAACAAGCCCTGAAGAGCTGCAAGGCTGTGCAGACACAAAAATCAGAAGCTGATATTCTAATCAGGTTTAGGTCCATGTAAACCAAGCCAGAAGTTATTCTTTATCAGATTATTCCTGCTGAAAGGTGTTACTTTTCAGTGGTACTTGACGTTGTGCAGGGGGCAGAGCAAGCTCTCCGGCCTGTTGGTTAAGTGTAGTTGGTTAGAATTGAATTGACATGGTGTGGGGACTGAGATGGGTAAAATACTGTACACGCAGTGGAATCGGGACCTCAATCCCCTCTGATTTCCTTTGAAGTAAATGAATGAAGTACAGACCACCTTTCATTTCCATATTAGGTAGGCTGGAAAGTTTCATGGGCTCTTTGCTTGCGCTGCTTTGCTGTTGTACCTCCAGTTGCTGAGGGATTTTTTCTTTGATGCACTTCTTAAAATGTGTTTAAAAAGCATTGATTTGAGCAGGACAGGCACACATCAAATAGGAAAACCTGTACTTAAGCACTGGGTTGTTAGTTGTTTTTCCTGAATAATGTAGCTGTGACTCTGTCTTGTTCACTTGCAAGCAGCAAGTACTGTTTTGTTGCAGGAGCTGTTTCTGTGGTCATACCTTTTAACAGCAATAGGAGACTAAGTCTGCCCCCTCTATTGGAGTCCCACAGTGGCCAGTGAGATGCTAGTGGGCTCCAGAGAATGCCAAGCTGTTGCAAAATACTGTAAGTACTGTTTGCTGTGGAAAAAATTAAAGGTGCAGAATTGAATCAAGTAAGCAGGGATGTCAATGGACTTCTACCTATCCTTGCCCAAGGAGGGCCATCTGATTTGGGTTTTTTAGCTCCTGTGAATATGCTCAGTGTCTGTTTTTAAGGTGATGACCCTTACTGTGACCCCAGCCTGCCAGAATGAGAGATGAAGCTTGGCTTTACTTGTCACTAAGTGCTGTTCGTCTTGCCTCTGTTTATCAGACACAAACCAGGGCAAGCCTGATTGCAGAGGTACAACAGTACGGGGAGGTGAGGCTGGGGCGGAAAAAAACCCCAAACAACTTTATTAGGCATGAACAAATTGGACCCATAATCCACTGTCATATGTATAGAGCAGGGAGTGTTATCCCAGGGCTCAAGGGCATGGGAAGTGCAGTGTAGGGAGGTAATGCATTCATGTGAGCTGCCAGGGCTGACTTGAGGGCATGCTGCAAACTGCAGGCCAGCTGTGTGCATAGGGCCTGCCTCGGATATGCTGTGGGAATTCCAGAGCCACGGGACCAGTAGGGATAACCCTTCAGAGGAGTTTGTTGTACCTGAGGAAGTGGGAAACACTGAGGTGTGATGGTAAGAGGAAAGGAAGACAATAGTTAAACATGACTCATGCTAAAAGTAAGATGTTTCTAATTTTTTGGCTTTCTATTGGGTTTTTTTTCCCTGTACAGGTTAAATTTGGTATGTTTGCATTTCCACTTGTGTTAGTGCATACAGCTTAATGAACAGAGCTGTTACTCCAACTGAGATGCAAGATCATGTTTTAATGAGTAACTTATTGCACACTTGATGGTTACTAGCAGAGGACAGTCTCATTCAAAATCCAAAGTACATATTGTGTAGGCAGCTCTGAGTCTCTCATTTCACACTGGACTTGTAGAGCATCAGTCAAGAGGCAGACCAAGAGTCACAAAGAAGTTAAGGATATTCAGAGAGAAAATAATGTGGCTGAGTGCTGAGTTATATTTTAGGCCATCTCAAATTTTAATAAAAACAATTCAGGTAGGGCTGACAGGTGGCACAAAACCAAAAGAATTGTCCTTTTCTACTATTAAGTCTGGCAGTTGTGCAGAAACTCCCAAAGTAGCTTTAGGATGCCTAATTGAGTTATAGCCATAGTATCCACTGGTTTTGGAGCATTAGAATATCCACATGTTTGGGTGAATTAGGCTTCAGTTCCTTTTGTCCTGTGCTGGTCAGAATTGTGTTCTTGCAGAGTTTTATTGCAGCCCTGGAATGTGTTTACAGTATGCTACATGATGGCCCACAAAACCAAATCCTTATACAGGTTATAATTTCACCATTTGCTTCCTCTGGGAGAAGTTTGGGCCCTATGTGATGGTGTGTGTTGTTACTGATCAGTTAGGGGAAATGGAGAGAAGGAGCTTAGGTGGAATGTCTGGAATATTGTGGGTGCGAAACTGCTGTCTAATTGCAGATGGGAATATTAAAAGATGTGCTTGGTTTTGTCAACTCCTGAGCTTTTTACTTCGAGGTCCAGATATTTATGTACTGTTGTGTAGTTACAATCAAAAGGGTTAGCCCAGCTGAAAGGAGATTATAGATATAGCTGTACTCTTGGTCCATTCACAACTGGTTGTGTGCAGGATAGGGAAAATGATGTGTACGGTGTTCTTGAACTCCTAGCTGTTTCCAAGTGGTCCACATTAAAACACCAGAAACATCCATTCTGTAAGTTCAGTCATGCATGGGCCCAGGAACTGCTGTCACAGCAGCAAGAGCCTAATTTGAGCAGCTTGAGCAGCACGATTGCTCACAGCATTGCAGCAGCCTGGAGGTCAGTCCTCAAGGTCTCAATTTTTTCTTTAGCTGGGGCTTTTTTCTTCCAGGGAATTATGTAGGCAGAGTCTTCTATATTGTCTGTATTACTGGTGTTCAGAGAATTTGTTAGTAATCAGAATGAAATGCTTGCATGTGTGAGAAAGAGTCCCAAGCCCAAATGGGGTTTTGAATAAGAGTTTGTTATATGGTAAAAGCAAAACAGCGCTGGCTGCGGGGGGGCCTTTGCTCTGCCAAACCCGCACACTGATGCAGGGTATGTTAGGTGTTTATAGAGTTAATTCATACATATTCATTACATCATATGAATATACATTTTACACCATTATTACAAGAGTTCAACAGATGTTTACTTGGACTAATCTGTTATATATACAACAGACTATAAATTCTCGTATTTCTTGACAAGATAGTGTGAACATCCTGTTGGCTAAGCTTAGTTTAGCTGTAACTCATGTCCAAGATAAGGTGAGACACTCTGTTTGTTTTAAGTTCTATAAGGGGCAATTAAGTTTTAGAATCTTTTTATCCTTTCCCGAGGTCACACTGACCTCCTTCATTCTCGTTTCGGCACGAATCACTAGTTTCGTTTATCACATATGCAAATGGAGTCCTTCCTTGCTTCCTGCCAGGGGAGTGTGTGCCAGTGCTTCCAGTGCTGATAGAGGCTGGCTGTGGCAATGAGGAACAAGTCCTCAGAATTGCTGGGAATAACAACGGTGGGGTGTCGAAGGCAGTGATTTGTGCATTAACAGCCCCACAACCCAAGAGGTTCTAGAGAGGTGTGTTTATTCAGTGCTGGGTGCACAGGGAGGTCACTCCCCCCAAAATTGTGCACACCTGTCTGTGCTCACAGGCTTGTTTATATGCAATTACAGTGTACAGATTAATTATTTCTCCATACTTAGGCTTTATTTATTTATTAAGTCAGTCTTATTCTAATGAGTTCCAGGAAATAATTTCCATTTTCTCTGCCCTGAGCTCCTCCTATCTGAGTTTGCACATTGATTTCTAGTGGTCTGGGGCGGGGGTCTTGAGGATGAAGAGTGTAGGTCTTCCTTGCTGTGTCCTTTTCAACTTGGCTCAAAAAGCAGCTATAACTGGTTCTCTTGGCAGCTTGAACTGGTCTAATTGGTGAATTCCTGTAATTATCTTATTCTTTTGACACAGTCCTTGATTTATCTTAGTTCCATATGGTATCTATGGTATCTATATTATAGTTATCTACAGAAACCACAGGGCCAATTATTATTAGAAGTGGCCTTGGCTCTCTTCTTTACAGTGTGCAGGCTATTTTCATGTTTAAATCATTTAAAATAACTACTAAACATACTTTATAATAGACATGGGATATATCCATTATCAATTATAAAGGATAAATCCCCTTATCAGCAGAATATTCAAGTTAAGTCAAGATTTGATCACTGCTTTGCCATTTGTAAAGCAGATGTTTAAAACAAGGCAAAAACTAGACCTGACAGGGGGCATAATAACAAGAGAAGGGGCAATGGGTTTACATTAGAGAGGATGTTAGGCTGGATATAAGGAAGCACCATTTCTCCTACGAACATGATGAGACAGGTTTCCCAGAGAAGCTGTGGATGCATCACCCCTGACTCAAGGCCAGGTTGGATGGGGCTTGGAGCAACCTGGGGTACTATCCCTGTCCATGGCAAGGAGTTGAAGTAGGTGATCTTCAAGGCCCCTTCCAACCCAAACCATTCTGAAATTCCAAGGACCTCTTTGGTTATTCTATCCAGCCAGTGGGATGCCTTTCTGAAAGAACATTTTCTGTTGAAATGATAAACCTCTCTGTGGTGTCAAGTGTGGGCTACTTGGGATAGGTCAAGACTGCAGAAGTAATTAAATGCAGTTATGTCAGTGGTTACTGCTGATAAATATAAATTATGCATTAATCACAATTATGTGGAATTAAGGACATAGGAAGTCTCAAGGTAACAATTAAAGGGGAATTGTTTTCCCTGTAACTAAATGGGCAGTCTTACTTATTAATAAGCAAAATTTCAACAGTCTAGTGGTCAGAAGCATTTCTTCCCCACTGTGTTTATATATCTTTGAGTTTTAAACAGGAAGTTATTCGATAAATAAGCTTAAGTTTATTTATACAGACATTTCACTTTTCAAGGCTAGAAGGCTTGAGGCAATATGATGGAGCTCAGTATACTGAATATTTTATCGATGTCAAGTTTTGAAAATATTTACATTAATTTTAGTACCTTTTTTAATAGCTCTTTAGGTATTCTGTGGCGTATTTTGTAGCCTTGCATCTTTATGTTCTCATTATAAGAACAGATACAGTTCTTTGTATCTCCTGAAAATATGCTTCCATTGCAGAGCTCACACTGCTATAGTTTCCTGTGGGAATTTTTTGTGCCTCTCTATCCTTGTGGGGAGTGTCCAACTGGAAGTTACGTGGCCTGTGAAACTGAAGTGGCATCCTCTCAGGTTTTCTTGCTATTAAACATGCAGATGACAAGCGATGTCCTGTATTGTGTATGTTACCTCTTCTAGCAGGGGAAGGAGCAACTCAAGGCCCAAAGAACTCACTGCTGTACTGTCAGTGCTCCACAGCAAGCATGCATTAGCTGCATTTCTAAAATGCAGTCTGATTGCTGGGCAATAGGAGTTAGTGATGTACTTAAAAACACAGCTTGTCATTTTTACTACTTGTGCTCGTAGGAAAGGAAAATGGCTGTCAGTCACAAGGGGCTGTCTTGGCCCTATTCTATATGCATGTAATATTGTGGATAACTGCATAGTATAGAACATGGTACATATGTTCTTAAAAGGAAACTGAATAGGTAATGAAGATGTCAAGTTCACATTTCTGTGAGTAAAAGCATAATCATCTTGGCATCACTCTTTCAAAAACAAGCGACCACAGATAAAATGATGCTATGCTTAGTTTTAAGGCATAGGTTAGGCAACAAAAATAGACTTCACAGTATTTCATCTACCACACTCAATGGATGTCAAGGTGTTGGGCAGGAGTTGAGTTTTGGGGTTGGTTTTTTTGTGTTGGCTTTATCTTGAATTGATAAATTCCTTCAGCTGTAATGGAAGCCCTCTTGTGTTGTGACTCAAATTCATCAGAGCTAATTGCCTCTGACTCAAATTCATCAGAGCTAATTATCTCTAATCATGTAAAAGCCATATCAACTAAAATTATACAAGTGTCTTCTGTCAACAATGCCATTATATCATAATGGTTTTGTCCCACTCCAGTGTGCTCAGCACCACACTGGCCCAGAATTCTGAGCCATAACCTCTACTTGTAAGTACTCAGCCTGTTGCAGTAAAGGTGCCACTGTGGAATGGGGATCTGAGTAGTTATCAGCTGTAACTGTAGTTCAAGAGGATTGTCTTCTGCTCCCCCTTTGTCTAGGTTGTAACTTGGGTTAGCATAGGCCAAAAATAGCTCATGAGTTGAGCTGTTATATACAGAATAGAGTACTTGGTCCCTGTAACTTGCAGAATCCATCTCTAAAGAGATGGTGAGGTGTAAATCTTTTATTGCTTAAAGAAGATTTTGAAAGCAGGAAAGGAGCACTTAAATGAAAGATAGTAGCCTCTAGAGGAAAAAAAAGTATGATTTCTTATTTTCCAAGCATTTGACTGACTGCAATTATTACAGTTTTAATGCCTTCCTGCTTTAATTCAGCTGGGAAAAAACAAGGGCCAAAAGGATCTGAGCTTTCTTTTAAAGCTCTGAAGCTGAGGGGGTGAAAACCCAAGTGAGTGTTTTTCCACTTTAATGCAGTCCACCCCTGTCAGGGGCTTCAGCAAGGTGAATGTGCTCCATGAAGTCCATTTCAGTTGAGCTTTTAGGACTTGTATGTGATGAGTGTTTCCTTGGCCTAGGAGGGTTAATTCCTCCCTCCTGAAGTTCAAGTTCTAAAACCCCTGCTAGGTGCAAGTAGCCTAGAACAAAGTGCTTTGGTTCTGCACTGCATTTTGTGTCTGAGAACAAATGCATTCATTGTGTAGAATGTGTTTCTCTCACAGTTCTGGAAAAGCTCATTGTTTATTCATGAAGGAAGGTCAGTAAGGCCTGCTTAATCCAAGCACTTCTTATTTCTCAATTCTTTCCTCAAAGGGATTATTCTTGCCTTACAAAATGAGAAGATTTCTTAAGGCAGGAATGGTTTGTGCTGGCAGAAGGGAAAACAAATGGATGATGTGAAATGGGTATGTGCTTGGAGGAATTTTAAATATCAGACCAGGTTGTATTTTTCAATTGCATTTTTTTGTTCTTCATGATCACTGACATCAGTATAATTTGCATTTTAATTTGCTTAAATGGTGATGGGTGAAGAGATGAAAATAACACAGGGGGGCTGATTCATCTGCTATTGTCATTTGAGAGAGCTGGTTCTTAAACCTGTTCACCAGAAACAGGATCCTGAGCTTACAGACATTACCTGCATTCTTTTAATGACTGAGGCACACTGATTCCATCAGGGAGGAAGGAAGAGGGATATGTAGGAGATGCCATGACCTCCAAATTGCTTGGCATGCTGCATTCTGCCATTTCCTGACTGACTCCATGATGGATGCACATACTGCCTTTTGATTTGTGCCTGATGTAATTTATGTAGCAACTGACCTGTCCTTTTTTTCTACTACATTGCTTATTTTGTGTATTGCCCTTGAAAAATTAAAAGCATATTAGATAGCTGAAATAATTAAATTAGAAGAAATCAAAGGGCTATAACTCTCTCTCTACTACTGAAATGAGATAAAGCCCCAAACTGAAGGCCATCTTGGCTCCCCAACATTTCATCCTGACAGACTTCTAGTGCACAGTGATAAAATTTTCCATTCTCAATTATTAAAATCCACTTAAGTAGCAATTGCAAAGCACTGCACAACACTATTATCTACTTCTAATAATTTGTTTTGAAGAGGATGTTATAAGGATCCAAGGTTAAAGGAAATGTAGCAAATAAATGCTGATTTGATTGATTTTATTCCTTTAAGGCAGCACGGAAGCAGTTTCCTTATTGACATTGTCAGAGCAGCTGCCTCTGTTTTGATTTGGAGTTATTGTTCATGTAGCTGAGTGAACGGAGATACTGACAGTGTGGGAGTGTGCCTCAGACAGATATCAAGTGAGCTATTTGAGCTGGTTATCAATTGTTAATTGTCTACTGATCCTTAAACTAGATACCTAAGCTGAAAAGACCACTATCACCAACAGATGCAAATTATATGGATCCTGTACATGTCCAGGCCCTACAACATAAGTGGGGTGCTAAATTTTTCATTGCCTGTTTGAGCTTTCATATCCAGGAGGATCTCGCTTGGGCCTCCAAGCCCACTGTTGCTCTGACTTCATCTGCAGGGAGAAGACAGCACCTGAACTGAAGCTGCTTTAAGAGCTAAACAGTGAGCAGTTGTCCATAAATGAATGTATTTGGCTTTTCCATGTCAGTGCACTTCAGAATAGCCCAGTAAAAACTTCATTATTTGGTGCCTACTATGAGTACAGTCCCTCTGTTCTCACAGCTTTGCCGTATCTCTTGAAGCACCTGCCTATTACTCTTCAAAATTCTCAGCCTGGCACTTGTGAATGCTGTGGGGGAGTGTAGGGTTTGGTGGTGCATCTCCTCTCAGGTATTACCCAACAGTTCTCTGATGGAGTGTTTTACTCTACTAGAGAAGGCTTAGCATCTTCAAATGGCAGAAGGCAAGAGAAGAGAGATTCCATCTGAATACTGTTTTTGCCAAGGAGTAGTGATTGCAATTCCAAAAGCTGAAAATTGTTTGGCTTTGGAGGTTGTGACTGTAATTTACTATCATATACCAAAGCATGAGCCTTCCTTAGGCTGACCTGTTATTTGGAGTAGCCTTGGGCCCTGCTTGCCTTACCTTTATAGGAGCTAGTTAAAGGTTTTTTCAGTTGGTATTTTGCCACCTGTATGTCACTGCTTTGATGGAACTGCTATAGTTGGGGAGAAGAACCGGAGTAAAGACAACACTGACTCAAAGGGATGGAGCAGGCTGTGGTCTTGCAAGCCACCATGTTGAACTGGGGTCAACTTCAGTAGTCATAGTCTAAGACATGGTGACTTGGGCCACTTCCCACCCTTGGACACAATTCTCTTGGTGCAAAAGGTAGTGGCCGTTCTTAAGCACATCATTACTAAAGATATCAGATTACAGGTCCTATTTATCTTGTTCCTTTTCTGTTGTCACAAATCTTTCCTTATTCATAGTGGAGAAAATTCTGCACTGGTACCTTGTGTGTCCCACAGCAGCCTGTCTTGTTTGAGCCACTGCATTGGTATTGACACTGCTCTTTGCATTACACAGGTCATCTGAGGACAGAATGGTAAATCTGTGATCCTTCTGGGTGCAGCAGTGCTTTTTGTTGAGTCACTGCACATGCTGCTCTTTGCTGCAATACAGAGATCTGATAGAAAACCTGCCTTTGCTTGTGGCATATTAAAGATCTATGCAAATCAACAAGGAGGTACCATTCCCTGGAAAAACAACATGGTGAACAAAATAGCAATTTGACTGACATTTGATTGGGTTGTTTTTGTTGGTTTGGGGGGTTGTACGTGCATTTTTGTTGGGTGGCTGGTTGGTTTTTTGGAGTGTGTGGTTTGGTGAGGTTTTTTGTGAGGTTTTTCTTGAAGCCCTGGATAAAACACTGGCAGTGCATCTCTTCTGTCTCTTGTGATGGGCTTTTTCTGAGGCTTATAGGTGGGTTCATTACTCCAGAAGTTACCAGCTGACATCCATTGATTATAGCTTTGTATTGATAATAGTACTGAGTACTGTAAACATTCTCTCTCACATAGTAACATAAATTCTATTATCTGCTTTTCTATTTCCTGGTTCTGTTTAACTTAAATCCAGAACAGTCTTCTGTAATATGGGATGTTTTTTGGTGCCTGAAATTGAAATGCCAGCCTTATGTTTTCCACATTGCCTTTTCCATTCTTGCATAATGGAACTGCATTGATTTCACCTATTTCCTTTTTCTTTGATACAGTATATTAGCCAAATTACTTTGAGACAAACATCAAAAGGAAAATTGGGGATTTGATTTCCTTGAATGCAGTTGGAGATAAGACACTTAACTAGTAAGGGGTAGCTGTGTTTTTGCTTGGGTTTGTGTGCTTGTCTTGCAGAATCAGCTGTATTTTAGCTCGGCTGAAGACCTTGAATCCTCTGAGTATAAACCAAAACTCAACCTAGTTTTCACCTCCTGGCTGTGTTGTCATTATTCATCTAGTAGTGCTGATGGGGTCTCAGCATGAACCTGAGCAGTGACTGTCCTGTTCCTGGGTCCATGCTATTGCATGCACCCCCAGGGAACTCACCCTGTAGGGTACCCAGCAGTGTCTTGATGTGCTTTACAACACTGTGTGCCTGGTCAGTGGGGTGCTTGACATCCTGAAACAAGACTTTTCATTGCCTTGCTCTGGTTGTACATATGTTGCTGGTTTATCACTCTCTAATACCTATGTTCAGCCAGTCCATGCCTTGGCAGGTCTTCTCTTTTTCAATGATCCCTGCAGAGCTTTTGCTGCTTTACAGAATGTGTAAAATCAGGTAAGCTCTTCTTGCCTGAGTCACAACCGTTTGTAACTTTGGTTAAAGTGGGACCTTGAATATGTAACTTATTTATCAGGACTGCTATAGGATTCACTGTGTTCTTAGACTTCATGGAAGAGTGGCAGTTAATATCTAAGGTGTCCTTTCTTGAAGTGTCAACTTTCCAACCTTGTATTCTATGGAGTCTGCACTGTCCTTTTTTTTTCCTCTGTTAATTAGACTACTGAGTTTCTTGCCTCACTGTAATAAGCAAACATTTCTCACAAATTCAGATTTTAAAGTAAGCAGCAATCTTTCACAAGGCTTAATCTCTTAAGTCCTTGTGATTTGCAGGACTTTGCAGAGAGCCCCTAAAATGTGGCTGTAGCTCGATCTTAACAACAAAAGCTGCAAAAGTTTCTTTTGAAGAGGGATAAGTGACAATCTGCGAATTGCCTTCCCTGCTCTTTTGATCTTAACATTGTAGGACTTGTCTGAATTCAGAAATGAAAGGAGTGGTCTTAACACTCTTAATGCTCTGCATAATTCTTTTTCCCCAAAGAAGCCAGTTCACAGCCTAACTGAGCAAATGTGTTTAAAAACAGTCTGGGCCACATAAAGCAGTGGTAAATCAGCTTTTAGTCTTCCCTCAAAGACAACATTTAAGCAGTTGAAGCCGAGTCCAGCATGTCTATTTGGGTGGCTAAGAGAGGTGTTGTAGGTCATTGCTGAGTATATCCTGTTGTGGTTGTGCTGCCAGTGGGCTCAGCTAGGATGCTGTGACCACCTTGCTTTGGCAGTACAGATGAAGCAGCAAAGCTGCTGACTGATGCACTTTGTATCCTATCGCTCACCTGATCTGAAGAGACACTGAATCAACAGAATGAAGACCTTAGGGCTTCCTCAAGGCAAAAAAGCTTCACCTTCCAAAATGATACCTTTGTCCTTTGGTGTTCTTTCAAGTGCTTTTGGAAGACAATACCCTGAGCGTTAAAATAGCACAAAGCATCCAGGCCCACCAGAGAAGGGAAAAAACACAGATTTAACATAAAATGATACATTTTGTCCTTTTCCTTTGGTCTTTGCTTTTTTTCCAATTTACCTTTCTTTTTATTGATGAGGCTGTTCCTTCTCTGGCTGCAATGTTTAATTTCTGCTGCTCTGCTTGGTGTGTTGTGTATTAAATTTCAAGCTGTGTATGTGCAAGTCCCTTCCTCACAGCAACTGCAGAAATACACAGTCCAGTTCAGATGTCATTCATGACTGCAAATAAAAGCTTACATCTGAAAGCTGATCCTGGTAAATCCCTGTCTGGTCCAAGCCTGTCCATTGACTTTGATCTACAGCTGTTTTCCAGCTAAGTTGGATTGGAAGCTTTTTCATTCATAACCTACTGCAAAATCTAAATGAACTGAAATACAGTAAGAAAAAGGCAGAAGCTAAGAATATCTTTTATGGATACACTTTGTTACAGGTGAAAGGTAATTCTGGGATTCAAGTTTTGCAATCCAACGGGAGGTAACCCTGCTACCTGGTGTTTCTTCAGAAACAGGGAATCAGAGTCTGACAGCTAAAACGTTTTTGGGCAATTCCTGAGTGATGGGCAATGAATGTTCCATGTGCAGTGGAATGGAGCTGAGTGCAACTTGGTTTGTAAATAATGTTCGTCTGTCTTCTAATAGGCTCTAGGAAGCAAGTACCGGAGCGAAGTTGGTGTTGTGGAGTGAGAAGCAGCAATGACCTGGTGTGGTTATGTCATCTGTGTTAGACGTATGATGTCAATATTGCATGTCGGAAACACTTCAGCCGTGACACTTTTGCAGTTCATTGCTGCAAATGGGATTTAAGTGTGGCACCTGTTATGAATAGGTCAAGGACTGCTGCTAAGATAGCAAGTGTGCCATGGGGAATGCCTGCTGCACACGGGTGAGATGTGTCTAATCCTACTGCTCCCTTACATCAAGTGTGCTTGCTGAAGGGTTNGCACGGGCGAGATGTGTCTAATCCTGCTGACTGGTGTGCTCATCCTGCTGCTCCCTTACATCAAGTGTGCTTGCTGAAGGGTTAATAACAGTGCAACTCATCTCCAAGAGTTGTAGTCTTAAAGCTCCTTTCCAGGCTGTCCTTTCATGTGCAAAAAATCGTGGAATGCATAGGGTACTGTCATGAAAATAGACATGTATTGATAATATTTACTTAAACAATTTCAAGATGGTTTCTACTCTGTGGGGCAGCCAGTGTATCTCTAGTGGAGTTATTGCTGGCCCTCTGGTGTGAGCACTGGGCGCAGGTTTAATGAGCAGCATGGCACCTGGGTACCTTTCTTTTTCCTGTGACAGCATATATTGCTTTTTATTGCTGTTTTCCTGGTGGAATTCAGTCTGTGAATCAGACTTGAGTCAGCAGAATTGACTCAAGAAGGAGAAATGTAATTTGCTTTAGGCATCAGTCACACGAGTTATGATGACTTAAGTGCATATTGCTTTTGTACATCCTTTTTTGTGTGTATGTATGAGAGGCAGAGAAAACTGTGAACTAAAATGAGATTACTGAACATGTATACTTTCTGCAGCAGCATTTCCAAGTTGTTTGCTCGCCTTTGTTCATGGGGTTTGTAGAACTGTTGAAGTGCCTTTTGAAATCTCCTGTTTAGGTACAATGGCACTAAATGGTTTTCTGACAGATGTGGAATTTTGCTGTTGCCTTGGCAGCTGTATAAATGACCTTTGCATCTTGCTTGTGCTCACTGATGGCACCCATCACAAGACTGCAGTTGTGGTAGGGATCCTCTTAATGTTTTTGTCTTTGCTGAGCCTAATAGAGCTGTTCTCATTGACTTGTCATTAGAAGCAGCTTAGGGGACACCTTCCTTGGGTCTGCTGGACACTGCCTTGAAACACCTGCATACAGAGACCTCTGTGTGCCTGGGACAGAACTGGCAGGGCTCCAGAGGGAGCAGCCAAGTGTTAGTTCTCCTTAGCAAGTGGGAAGAATGGAGGGAGTGGCTTCAGTAGGTAGGCAAAATGCCTGTGGCCTCCAATCACAAGGCAGGTGATACCTACTTGGCATGATCCCAAAGCAACAGAGTGTAAACATAAAAGTGCTGATCAGCTTGCTTATAAAGCAGTTCTGAGCAGATTGAAAGTAGTTACAGGCGTTTGGCTAGGAGTTGTAAAGCAAAATATCTCTGAATTGGAGACTCTCTGGAATGAGCATTTCTTCCTGGTGTGGTGTCTCATCATTGAATTCAAAGAACACTCGTGCTGTGGGTATGGTCTGCTTTCAGACATGTCATTAGATCATAAAATGAAGCAGGCCTCTGGAGAACAAATGTACTACTGTGGGTCTATAGAAATACATGGTGTGTTTAAAACTCACTGTCAAAAGTTCTTGAAATGTCTTCTGATGGGATCTGCTTTCTTTGAATTCAAACTAACATGATCCTACTTCAGGAAAAAATACAGGATTCATCATGTATTGTTAAAAATACATGAGCAGGAGGGATACAAGAAACTATCCTGCGAAGCAGCATCAGGTAAAACCTGAGTGAGTATCAGAGTGGCTTTGTAGGGAGTGAGGAGTGTGCATTTATTCTTTTATAAAGAACCAAAGGAAAATGAAGTGTCATTTGGAGTATTTTGGACGTCTTGGTAAATTTTGAGAATTTGGTCTGAAATCAAGCATAACATCTGACTACTGGCAGTGATGTTGTGATCCCCACTGCAAACCTGTTGCAAACACTGGGTCTACTCTATACCATGCTGTTCTGTACTCACTGGGCAGTATTCTCCAGTGCTTAGCAGCTAATTTTCCAAAGTAACTTTTACAACTTGGGTTTCTTCTGTAGTACTTTAATGTGTCACGTTTTTAGTTTGAGATGCATTGCCAGCTCCTATCTCCAACTTGAGCGCAGAGGAATGTGCTTTTGGGTGCTACTTTCAGTAGAACAGGAAATGTGAGTCCTTAATGAGACAAGACAAAGCCTTCCAGCTCCATGTGAGGTGGTTCTTCCTGGGGTTTGGGCTTGTGCCAGCAGGGCAGCTTTGATCACTAAGGTGAATGCTGTAACTTAAGCCCCTTCTCGGTTCAGTATCAGTCAAACACTAAATGTTTTGACTACCTTCCTGTGCTCTGCTGCTGAAAGTGGTCTGTTGTGTTTTCTGGCTTCTTCTGGTTTATGCTGTTCAGCACAAGTTTGGTTTCAAAAAATTTTTTTCATAGAATGGTTTTCTTGTATTAAGCATCTTAAGTAAACTGTGTAATTGTTCATCAAAGATGATGCAATTTAATGTAGCAAGAAAAAATGCTAAGTGTCCGAAAAAGATCTGTCTTTGTCTTGAGTAGTGTGATCATAAATAGATGTACATCATGATGATTAATTACAGAAAGAAGTGATAGTGCCATCTATGGTTATAAGCACTTTCATCCTAGGATTCTGTCTTTTAGCATGTTACAGTATTTCCTGTCTTCAGCTGCTTTCACTGAAATTGTGTGCAGCTTTGCCTGCTGGTGGTCATGATGATTTTGGCTATGATACGTCGGTCACTGGAAAAGGGAGACTGGGTGTGATAAATGAAAACTAGTGATTTGTGCCAAAAAGAGGATGAAGGAGGTCAGTGTGACCTTGGGAAGGGAGGAAAAGACTCTAAAACTTAATTGCCCCTTATAAATTTAAAACAGACTATCTCACCTTATCTTGTACATGAGTTATAGCTAAACTAAGCTTAACCAACAGGATGTTCACACTTTCTTGTCGAGAAAAACACGAATTTATAGTGCTGAATAGATAACAAATTAGTCAAGGTAAACTCCTGTTGAATTCTTGAAATAATGATCCATGTGTGTGATGAATATGCATGAGATAGCTAGAATAGTGTCAAGCTAATATCTGTTTCAGGGTGGCAGGTTAGGAGTTTTTACCTCCGCCTCGTCATCCAGCGCTCTTTGCTTTTATCATTTAATAACCTCTTATTTGAAAACCCATTTGGGCCTGAGACTGTTTCTCACACTGGGGAAAAAGACCACTTTGCCAGTGCTCAAGAAAATACCAAGGATCAGTAAAGCTCTACTTATCTCCGTTGTAAATAGCATGAATTCAGCATTAGTTAGAGGAATAGTTTATATTGTTTTTTGTGGGTTTTTTTCATATATCAGAAACCTGGTGGATTTTTGTATTGCAGATGTAAAAGTACATAGGTAGACTTAGTTCAGAAGCTGAATTCTGTTAAAACTCGTTGCTATGTATATACACCACAGCTGGAGACTGCAGTCATTAAAAACCCTTCCCTGCAGTTCCATCCCCTAATAGGCAGCGATGATTGTGGCACCGATTGTTTCTGGAACTGAGAACCCTGGAATCAGTTTCTGCCTGTAAATGAAGACTTGGACGGTCCTGTGTTGCATACAAGGCAGCAAAATGAACTTCCCTGCTCTATTATTCATCTTTGGCATTGTAATACTAGCATAGCTTGAACTACTTTGTGGCAGTAATACATGTTTGCTCTCAGGTATGTATATTTTCTACCATCTCAGCGTACTGGAGGAAGTTCATGGAAAAAAACAGCTGAAAGTCAAACTGGAAGAAAAACTTGAAGGGGCTGTGATAGTTCCCTGTTACTAAGTGATGTTCCCTTTCTTATTGAGAAATTGACAGGATGATTATCAGGCATCTCCTGCAAAAGCTTTCTCTTCCAAATGGAGAAACAAAGGCAGTTGAGTGAGCCTATCAGAAGGATTTGTCATCGCTTCTGACATAGGATTGTATTTCACAAGGTTTGGCTAAGGGGAGTTTTCTTCATAGGGTGTGCCCTGATGTAGTGTGTAACAGATAATGATTGTTCTTCTTGCTGCCCTGTCAGCAGCTTCTGGTACTGTTCCCCACAGGCCTGGGTGCTGTGATTTTCCGCATCCCAAGTAATCCAATAGTAATTCAAGTTATTAAGTATACAGGTTGAAGATTATGTCTGTCTTAACTACCTGGTGACTCTCTACTCCACAGTTTGTATATGGAACAGAAATTCACAACAGGTTCACCTGACTCAAAATTATGAGCATCTTCTGAATACTTGGCATCAAAGTTACAGCAACTGTATCCCAATGTGGTTTCTCCAGATGACACTAGTAGGAATAATGAATTCAGAATGTGTTAGAAGTAGCCAGTGTAGATGAAGTGCTGTGTTTATACAGCTGAAGGTTACCACTGAGGTAGTACATGGGTATACTTTCTCTTGTGTGATTTGAGATTGTCAATCTGAAAGGTATGTTTGAACTACAAAGGTAGTTGAGTGTTGTATGACACTTTAGAGCCTTGGGGGAGGTCATGCTGTACCTTTATCCTTCTGGCCTGTGAATGGTAGGTGGGGATGGGAAGGAATAAAAATTTGAGTCTATTAAATGTAATTCTTAATTTGGGTTGTGAAGAACTAGTAAGGAGCATTTGGGAGTTGGCTGCATCCACAACTTAGGCATGCAATTTGCATGGAAAACGGAGTTTCCAGGTATGTTTATCTAGTGAGATATAATAGCATAGGAAATACATAATTTACCTTGTAATTTGCTTGGATTCTCTTGGAATTCAATACCATGTTAAAGCCAAACAAATGGTGCAATGACTTAAGCATATGTAAGTGATGCTGCAATCCATTCACAAGAACATGAGAATGAAATTTGTAAGTCAGAATAGTGTAGTAATGGATGAAAGTAACACAGGGCACATCACCAGCTGCAGAGGAACAAAAGTAGCTCTGAGACAAGCAATGCCACTTGCATCAGCCTGACCTTCGCAAGGCTTTGATGCACAAATGTTGTTCAGATTCTACGGGGCTACCTAGTGTTAATTATGAAATTAAACTCTCACTGATACAATTAGCTTTATGCAGTCACCACCTGGGAACATATATGCACAATTCTTTTCTTAGCTACCCAAAGAATAGGAATTGTTCCTCTGAGCTGTATGTGGCTCTCTTGTGTGCTGATATTACCCTGCATTTTGTTCTGTTACACTATTGTATCCAGTTGAACTTGATGGAATACATTATGCAAATCTGTGGCTGCTCTTTGTGTATCAGCAAGAGAGATCTCGGAAATTCAAGTGGTTCCAGAGAGCTATTGCTCAAAGGCAGAGCAGTGGAGCGCTTGCACAGCCCACCCTTGGTGAGTGGGAGTGTGGGGAGCATGGAGCCTTGGTCTCTGCCTTACCCTTAGGCATGCAAAACAGGTAAAATTTGCTGGTTCTAATGATCCATGTAGCAGTTATCAGTGACCAAAACAGGCTGTGTTCCAAGAGAGTGGGAATGTTTGGGGTGAATTGTGTGTAGAGCACACATGGCAGTGCTGAGGCTGGAGGAAAGCAGCTAATGGAGTGTCAAAGGGACAGCCTGAGACGTATGGGGAATTGGTGTGTGAGGTGCAAGGCAAGCCATTGTACTACCCCAGATTGGCCCTGTGTGCTGTTCCCTATTACTGGACAGGGATAAAAAGTAAGGATGGGTGCCACTAGGCAGAGAATTGCATAACTGAGACCAGAGGAAGGGACTCGGAGGAGTGACAGCAGCCAGTCCTCCATGGGACTGCAGGAAAGGAAAAGAGCTATCTTGGGGAAATAGGAGAGGCAAAGCTGGGGTTGTGCAATGCACTGGAGCTGATGTCATCATTGGATAGGGCAGGCCTCTTTGGTTCCAGCTGTCACAAGCAAGGAGATGGCATGGGACACATGTAGCTGAGCTTGTTTGAAAGGGGTTGTAAGCTGGCTGAGGGTGCTGTTGGGGTTGGGCAGGTGAGCATGGGGAGCATTAACTGGTGCTTTGCATTTGGCAAAAGCACAATTTTTCTGTTTAGTGCCTGCTGTTTTTGGGAACCTTGCAGTTAGGGACAGCTTCATTTGATGTTGGGCGAAGACAGTTCCTAGTAGAGCCATGATCTTATTGAGCTATGATGTGTTATTTATGTGCTGTCATCTTTGCCGGGTATTGAACTCATGTCTGCCTGCGAGAAAGCAAACACCGTCATCACTGTTGCTGCAGCACAGCAGTGTTTAGATTTGATTGTAATACAACTTGTGTTGCAATTGCCCTCACTGATGTCACTGAGAGGATTTGCAAAGGAGTTAGTTCTGTGTCATGCACCTCCACACAGACCTGTGCCTTTTATGGGGGTATGAAATCACATTCTGGTGTGGAGGTCTTGATGTGTTTGTGACCTGGAATGGGGATGAGACTTGAAGGGATCCCTTCCTGCTCCTTGTAGTGATCCAAGTTCTCAGTACTCCATTGTACCTTGATGCCAGCTGGGAGATGGGAGCTATAGCATTTGTCATGGATAACACATCAGCCTTACTACAAGGCTTTCTTAGCTACCACGTACACTGAAAAGCTAAGTCCCTGAATCCAGGAATCTGTCATGTAGAAAATGAGTTGGACATAGGCTTCTTAAGCCTGGCGTGCCTTGCTTGTTTAATTATTGTGGGATGCTAGTTAGACCCTAACCAGGACTAAGTAAAAAAAAGGAACAACTTTGTAAGGTTTAGCTATTTGAACTATTTAATAGAAATGGAAGCCATGGGTTATATAGCTGGAGCAGGGTGGGTTCTTAGATATTTATTGGGAGGGCGTACTTGATGAGTTTGATCCCTCAGCTTGAAGTCTTCTGTGCTTTTTCAAGCACATCTTATTTTGCGACTTTTGTGATAGGTCAAGTACAGTGCCAGTATTTAAGATTGTGGAACTCTGAAAACCGGCATGTCTTAAGTTTGTATATCAAAACCAATATGATAAAAACATTAAAGGGGGATAAACACTCTTGCATCAGTAGGCAAGGCTGCAGCTAACTCACACTCATGTGCTTACACGGAACAAAGTGTAGGGTAATTTTTAATATCCTGTAATTGTGTGCTTGGTCTGAACCCTTTAGAGCTGTCTTGGGACATGACCCAGGTGCTGTGTTCATCGAATGGGTTTGTTGCAAGTTCTTTGCAGCTCATGAACTGCGCCCCTCCGTTGCGACAAGCTGGTGATTCACTGTCACTGTGGTGCTCAGCCAACACTGGGGTGGGAGGAGGGCAGTCGAATGAACAAGGTGTGATAAATTCGGTGCCCTCTCTGGATCAGGTACAGTCATTCACAGCAGACTGCCCTGGCTTGCGACAAAGGATTGCTGAAATCAGCCTCTTGCTCTAGGGCTGTTCATCTGTGTGGGTCACTGAGAAGCGGTGGTGCCAGGGAGACCCTGCCTGCTCTGAACACAGGTGGCACTTCTTAGTGTTACCCAGTGTTTATCAGTGATGGACCTGTGCACAAGCATCAGCCTCTCAAGGGTATCTAAATCAGACTGGGATGGCAATTTAGTGCTTGTGAGGAGTAATTGGTTTTTCTCTCCGTTTATGTTTTCTCTATTTCCTGCCTGTTAGAGCAGGCTGATTGTGGCTTCAGGATCCCATTTCACAATGAAGTTATGTTCCTGAGGAAAGGGCAAAACTCGGGCATTCACGTTGCACCACTGTCCTCTTTCTGTAAAAACCATGTCCTTCAGCACAAACCAGTGCTTGCACTTGATGTGAAATGACATGAATTGCCTGTGCTGGCTGTGTGTCAGAAAGAGCTCTGAGGTCCTGTGGCACGTTTGGTTATGCGGAGCTTGCAGGGTCACCATAGAATCTAAACATCAACTGTGGGTCTAGTTTTGAAAGCTGGTTAGTCGTCTCAACAGCATGATCCAGACAAGTACCTTTGGGGGAAAAAAGGTGTCCAAGTTATTCTTGCCCTGAGAGATTTATGTTCCTACATAGGGGGGCAGCATCTGAAATTAAGCTCCCATGACCTATTTGAGACTGTAACTGGACTACTGTCTATGTAGAGGAACTGTCTTTGTTGCTCTTGTTCTGCTTGTGCACTGTGTGATTCTATTCCTGGGAAATAAAATGGGTCCTGAACGAGGTGCTTGGACCCAGGATGTTAATGGCAGGCTGAGTGCATCTGCATTTCTAGGCACATGCATGCACATGTATACAGAGGCTTCAGCTCGGATGCTTGTCGTTCTTGTGCAGTTTATGGCAGTAGGCTGTGGAGGATGCTGATTCTCAAAGCCTAAAGAATGCCTTAGCAACACACATTCCCTCCCAGGGCACTCAGAGTGGGCTTTTACAGGAATGTATGTGGACCTCCCCTGCTGCCTTATCCTCCCAAGAGTACACAATGTCCGTACTGGGGAACTTGCATAATCAGGCCGTTTGTCTTTCATGAAGGAAGTGATTTTATTTTCAACACTTGAGGGTTTCCCTTAGGACCAAGAGCATACAAGCTCTTTGATATTTTGACACTTATTGATCCATAACAAGTGTTTGTGACTGTGTTCTTCAGTTTAACATGCCCTTTAGTAGCTTTAGCTGCCAGAAACAGCTGTCCATTGCAGCAAGTAGGCTGAAGGCGTTTGTTTTAACTTGCAAATAAAAAAGGAAAGAAATAAAGGGAAGACTTGGCTGTAGTTGTAGGAGTAAAAGTGAATGCTAGTCAGTAGTGTAAATGTTTCTGAAAGATTTCTTCTGCTTACTAAAACAAAAGTATGGTGGAGTTTGAGCTAATTGCTTAGTTCCACCATACAAAAAAAAAAGTGTGGGTGTCCTGGAGAACAAATCTATGCCAATGCCCAGACTGGAGCAAGTGAACTCAAAAAAATGTGTGTAGGCCATACGGTCATCTGAGGATTTGTTTGGATTTTTAGTCCTATGTTGCTTTGTTGTCTGCGTAATGTGATAAATTGTTCTTCTGTCAGCAGGATGGAATATTCTGAACGGCTGATTTAATGAAGTTTATTAGATTCCATTCGCTTCTGGTAGATGAGAACTAAGAAATCATGGTGATAAGTGCAGGAAGAGCTAAAACAGGTAAATGGGCAGGGGGAGAGGCAGAGGGGGAACAGGTGAGTATTTGATCCTGTTCCCCTGGGAAAATCCTCATCTCAGCAGTCTGTGCCTATCCAGTTGTGCAACAAGTGGAGAGGACACCTTCCTGTCTGCCTCCTGCCCTGTGGTGAGGCAGAACAGTTTGGTTCTGCAGCTGCACAGTTCCTGCATGGCTAGAAATAACCTTTCCTGTCACCCTGGCTGGGTGACATGGGACTGGCACTGCCTGTCCTCAGCTTGCTTTTTTTAACCCACTTATTAAGTTTATTACTCATGTCCCTTGACTAAGGTTGTCTGGGCCTTAAAAACAAAAATGCGTGAAGTAGGGGTAGAAAGAAGTACAAGAAAGTAGTTCATGTTCCTGAATGTGCTGTTGAGGGACCCTAAGTAGTTACCCAAGGACCCAGCAGTGTGATACCAAATTATGGCTTTGGTTGCACTACATGTATTCTGATACTCTACTGCGTTTTCAAGCAAAGGCCAAGGCTTAACTAGCAGTGATTTGTTTTGGGATCAGGCACATGTTTTTTTAATCTAATTTTGACAGGGACAAATACAATATGGAAATCAGGTGTTTGTTCTGATCTTCTAGCATTTTGTATCACTTTGGTCACAGGTCTGAGCTCATGACCTGGTTTTACTGCTTCATGACAAGAAAAATGCAACTTGCTTAGCAAATCCCACAGTAAAATGACACTAGGAAAAAAATACTAAGTATGCTGCACTAAACCACCCTGGTGGTTATGCTGAACAGTGTGTAGTTCAGCACTCTCTCCAGGTTGGGAGGTCAGTTTTACTACAAACACTTCAAAAAATGCCAAGTAACAACTCGAGGTTTAAGTACAGAATGGCTGAATCACGACCCAACTATAACCTGGGATCAACATCCATGTAAGAATTGAAGTAATTGTATGATAACATTGGTGCTCTCTTGTAATACTTTGGGGTTTTTTACTGGCTGCAACCTGTAGTTTTATTAATGGCTCTTGGAGAGCTTAGGGTGTATCAACTACCATCTGCTGGGGCACTGTGTGGCAAACCACTGTGTTCTAGTTCCCAGGTCATTGGGATCAGACACTTGCCTCTGAATCTTGTTTCTCCCATCATCTTACATATCTGGAGCGTAGTTTACCTGTGTGTTTTCCACACAGGTCACATGGCAGAATAATTTGAGGTCAGATTACAACACCAAGTTAGGATGTTCTCAGGGTGTGCATTCAGGATCTGCAAGCCCTCTTAAATTTCCTTATCTAGATGATGTCATGGCAAAGCAATCATATGCCTCAAAAGTGTCATAACTCCCCAAAACAAATTACCATATGTTTAATGCTACATAGGTTATTGACTAAGGGATCTCCCAATGAACACGTAACCTGGGTGTTTCCTTTGGGATGGAAGATGTTGCAAGTGCCAGCCATGTGTACGTGTACTGTGGGCGTGCAGCAGACTGGGACACAGAACAATAAGTGATGGGTGGGGTATCAGAAACATCTTTGACGTTGGCAGGTGTCAGGACAGAAGGTTGTGTGTCATAGAGAAGCCTGAGACAATGGGGACACATTGGTGTCCACCCAAGAATCAAGGCTGATTTGTCCCTGTGGGAGAAGAGGAAAAGAAAAATAAGGTGGTGACATGATCAATGTGAGTGTTACAGAATCAGGAATAAACCATCCCAGAAGCACTGCTATGTAGGAGGCAAGATTGGGTCCTGAAGCTGTTAGGGAGTAGTCCTTCATTATTCCTGGAGTTAGCACTGGTGAAGGCAGATTAATTCTAATCACTGCTAATGAAAAAAACACAACAAGATGCAGAGGCTATTTTTGTTTTGATTCTTTTCATCTGTTCAGTTGCTTATAGATGGTTTTCCTCTATTACCAGAAATAACAATGTGCAGTTGTGGTTAAGCACTAGTAACACTGTTGAATATATACTAGTTTACACAGTAATTAAGAGAAGGCTTGAACAGAGTCTTCAAACCTTGGAGTTGGATTTAAGTAGACTCTACTGTTCTACCTTATATATGAGCATGCGTGTTGCAAAAGCTTACACATTGGCTTTTACTCTTATAACTAGAATTTGGCAGGGTTGAGGTGTGTGGCCTTTTGGCTGATTTGACTTCAGGACAAAGAGTAGTGTGGATCAGCCTTCCAGAGCACTTGAATTTCATCAATGGTATTGAAATATGTACTTAAAATACCAGCAGAAGTAAAAATCATATTTAACCTCTTAATTTCATCAGATCCTTGCCCTCTTCCTTGATAGTATGATAAAATGAGTCTTAAAATTTTAGCATTGAATAGAAAATACCTTCAGATTATCCCATGTCAACTATTATTTTTTTTTACTCTGCTCTTGTACAATCACATTACTCAGGCTATTCATCAAGACTTGAATTAGCTGCCCTGCCCTGCTTTAAATTTTCAGTTCTGACATGGGATTGCTCCTTTTGTATCTCCTTGTGAACAAGTCAGGTATATGTACAAGTTCTTGCCGAGTAGGCTAGCACTGTACGACGTATACATTTTGGAATCTACCAAGCCACAAATGTCAACATCACAAATATGCTCCACCCCCATGCTGTGGAAAAGAAAGGTTCTTTGTGAGAACGTGTTCTGTTTTACAGTCTTTCTTGGAATGTTTTAGATGCTCAGTTATTTCTGGATTACAGAAGAAGTCAAAACACTGGAAGGGTAACAGAAGACTTCTAGTAAAGTAAATGTGTGCTCTTGGAAGTAGTAGGGATAATTAACTTCAAAGGAATATAGAATGAGGTTTCTGGCTCCTTTGTACATGGATTAGGTAAGATAGAGGTGTGTCCTTAATTTTAACTGTGAGTGGAAGTGAACCTTGCTTCTCTTCAGAGCCCATGTGAAAAATGGATCAGAGTTCTTTGTCCTCATTGCCTTTAGGTAGCCTGCTGTGTGTTGGACAGCTGTTAGAACAGGTTTCACAGGATGTGCTCAGGATGGGGAGCTCCCTGTTACAGGTACTGCAATACAGAGCAGCCCAGGCCAGCCGGTCTGGCAAATCTTGTTGCACACAGAACACAGCCTTCACAGACCACAGCATTTCCAGGGGCTAGTCTTTCAACCTCTCTATCATCTGAATAATCAGGGTTTTGCAGGCTTCAGTCAACAATTGGTGTATTTGTATGAGACATTAGTGTATTCAGGATTTCATATGAATATAGGTTGGTGCTCTTGTCAAGAAAACCACTTCAGAAAAAACCTGCTCAGCTAGCTTTGCTCATTGTTCTGCAAGTTAAGGGGAGGGGGAAAAAGGGTAAGAATTCATCCATGATGTCAAAATGGTTCTGGCCTTTTGTTTGTGGGAGGGTTTCGAAATTTATTGTGTACTAATAGGGAGGGAAGAACTATCAGTCAATGATTATAAGCCGATCACCTGTAGGAATGAACTTTGCAAACAATCAGTTTACCCTTGATTTCATGTCTGAACTTGCAAGTCCTAGGGAACACCAGTAATCTTTCAATCAGTTGTATGAACAAACACAATGGGGCTCTGAAACAACCGACTGTGTACGACTAACTGCAGGGCTGAAAGCATGGTGGGGCTTGGGGTTTCTTTTCCTCCTCCTCCCTATTTAAAAGTGAAAGTAAAACATGTGGGAAAAGTTGAGCTAGAACAAATGCAGGGACATTGGTTATGTGTGATGAGTGATTAAGATGTAGTTTACTATTGAAAATCTAAAAGGGCTTAAGCTATAAGATTACCAAAGTCTTTAAACATTATAAATTGTATTGAATTTCTCAAATAGGTTAATTTTTCATGAATTACCTATTCCTGAATTACCTATTCCTGCATCATCCCAGAATTATCACTTGCCATCTTATCTATTTGTGCCCTTCAAATCCATAATAAAAGTAACATTAGAAAGAAAAGTATTTTGAGAATTATTTCTGATTTCCACATTTTATATTCAGCCTATCCTGTTATTTATGTACTTCAATAACTCTTCCACCTGAAGATGTCAGTGTTCTACAGTTATTGAATCAAACTCCAGTGAAATAAATTATTAAAGCCTGAAATTCTTCTTGGCAAAATACATACCTAGTGCTCTTGCAAGAGCACAGTATAAAGGAAGACATCAATAACTGTTTAAGTAATTCCTTTTCGATTGCTGTTCTGATATCTTCCTAAATTTCTTACCTAATTTGCTGTAGAAGAATATTTGTCTTGCTGCAGAAAACAGTAATGAGTATACTTAGCACCTGGTAAAATGTCTTTGCTCATCTGAAATGCTATAAAAAGCTGAAAAACCTAGAGGGGAAGAAGTCCATCTCGGCAGGCTGCTCTCACATAGCTAATGAAAGCTGGGGGGTTCTAGCAGATAAACAGCTGCCAAGTATCTTGTCCCTTTGCTAAGACATTTCAGGGTAAAATGGAGCATGTGTGTTGACGTAGAAATGGGAGAGCAAAGACAATCCAGATTTTCTTCGCTTAATAATTATTTCAAAGGAAATCTATTGAAATCTGGTAGTCTCAATATATTCATTTGCGATGCAGAGTACAAATAATGTATTTTCCCCTCTTGGGCAGCCAGGCTTTTAAAAGCAGAAATCTGTATTTTCTGATTTTATGTGGACAGGAGGGCTATTCAGATTTGCACAAAAGGCAAAGGTAGAATAATCAGACTAATCCTCACTCCTGTTAAAGTAAGGGTAGGTTTAGTTCTTAAGTTTGGTGTGCAGGCTCTCTGGTTTGCTGATGAGCTTTAGTGAAGAGCTTGTGTTAACATGTGGAGCAGCTCGTTCTTACCAAGTACATAATATAATCTTTGTGTCATAAGGACATCAAACCATGAAGTGAGCTTGGTCATTCTCTCACTGAGAACTGGAAAGTAAAGGTGCAGTCTCTGGTGTAGGAGTACTTAAGATAGCTCGAATTTGGAAGGGGAGGGTGGGAGTCTATCTAACAGTGCTATTTTGTTCTCGTGAAGGTGAGAAATGAGCGGAGATGGGTTTTTTCCGTCTCCTTTTCAGTTTGGGCAGTGCGGCTGATCCCGGTGCAGCTGCAGGGAGTGTCCACCAGGCGGCACCCCAGCACTGCTGTTACTGCATTAAAAGCGCTCAGAGCTTTTTAATGGAAAATTAGTCTTTTGACTGGTAAAACGTAGCTTTATATCTTATTTGTGCACCAAACCAGTTTGCTCACGTCAAACTATTTTTCCAGTGTTGACTGTGACGGGTATCAATATGTTTAATCAAAAATATTCTTGTTGCTACTTTACTAACTGGGTGGGGGGCTTGTCAAAGAATAAATGCTTAACTGTAGATGATGTTGAGCTTTTTTGTATCAGAAGGTAATTGTTTGTTTACTAAAATAAACTTTCATAGCAATTAAGTTGCAGAGGTTTGTCAAATAGTTGAATCCATTATGGAAAAAGCCTAAATGAAGGTGTAACGTAAAGAGCCAGCAGGGATCTTTGAGTCATGAAGATACTGCCATCACTGCATGTGACAGAGCTACATGATCCTATCTATATTTTGTCACAATCCATACCTAAACTGGCTGGCTGCTCTATCTCCTGAACTCCTATGAATCTTTGTGAAAGCTTAATATGGAATTTCATGTCTGGAGTAACTTTGAACTTCCTGATTTCCAGTCTAAATGTCCCAATGATCAGTTTATAGCTGTTTCTTGTGTCTGTATGGTTTTATACACCCCGCATATGGTAAATTGTTCACAGCAAAGAATCTTCTATCTTCTCAGCTTCCCTTCAAAACTCAATGCCAGCTGCAGCCCACTTGGAGTTCCCTTTCTTTTAGCTTCCTATTATAGGAAAAAAAGGCATGGCCAACTCCCAGTTTACTGCTGGAAGAGTTTGGAGGACCAGAGCCAATATATCACTGACCCCAGAATAGTCTTACCAGGTAGAAGAAATTAATGGAGGGTTGCAGGTGTAGTAACAGGACAGCAAGTGAGGGAGAATAAACATCTTACTCATGGAATACAAGCTGGTTCCAAAATCTGCTGTAGAACAAGATAGCATGCCATTCCTCAGCTGCCTTATATATGCAGTATTTTGGTTTCCTGTTATTTAACTGGAGTTTTGCAAGGTAACTGTGCTTGCTTCCCAAGATGTAGTTGTTTTACGTCTTCTACAGACCGTTGCCACAAGATCATCCATGTCAGGAGTAAGGCCTATTGGGTTTTCACCCCGATGCTTTACTGCCAAATCTCCTAAGTGTATGTGATAGGATGGTGAGACAGAGCCAACTTAGCTGCTGTTTAGGTGTTTCTGTGACTTATCACATCTTGACTGCTCTGGTCTGAGATAAGACTCTACGGGTACTTGATTTGTACAATTACTCAAGATTTACCCCTCTAAAGTAGTGAGCTACATTGTCCACTGTATATGTGTGGAGCTGACAGAATAAAAACATGTGCAAGTTTGCTCATGTATGTGCCTTGATCTAAACATTGATTAAAGCGCATTAAAGGAAATGGGATTTAATTTTCTTATTGAGCCCAGAGGTTATTGAAATAGCCTTTTATTCAGTATCTTTTATTCTTCAATGTACGTAATAGAACTGAAACGAGAGAAAGTGAATACAATTCATCCTTGCAGTGAGCAGAACTTGGGAACAATGCTGATCAAGTTGAGTCATGTGAAGCTCATGAGTTGGCTAAATATTTTATTGCTTTATTCTCTTCTCTTTTGGTCAGTGTTCATATCCCTGATTATTCTCTTCTCAGTGCTTTGTGTAGTATTTCCAGGCCATGGTTTGGGAGAAAGAAACAGCATTTTTAGGCAAGGGGGGGGAAAGGGACCTGGAAGCTGCTTCCTTTTTTGAGAGTGGTTTTGATTGTGTTGCCTGTTCATGATAATTAGGTCCACATGAGACTGAACCCATGTATTGAACTATTCCAGCAGGAAAGAGGAAAAAAATGCTAAATCAAGGTAAAAAGCCAAAAACATAGGGGGTTTTTTTTTTGTTTTATCAGGTGAATCCCTCACAGTATTTAGTTAGACTTTGTGAAATCCTTGGCAATCCTCAGCAGTTTCTTGGGGTTTGTGGATTTGGCCCTGTAGGGCTGGGTGGTATTGTAGGAGTTGTTTAATAAACCAGAGAAAGGTAGCTCACACTGGGGAGGAATGTTCCATCTATTCCTAAAAAAACAAGGCCTTTACAGTCTGTCTCTGTCTTCTCAGCCTGGAAAACTGATGGCTTCAAAATCTAGGCCAAAATCAGCAGGGTTTCCCACAGAAAAATGTCCTTATCCTTTGTCCTTATCTCAGGTTTGGAAAGCTCAAAATTCTTATCAGAGAAGATGGTGGATGTCACTTAAGGCTCTAATTTGTCTAGAACCCAAAAACATGTCAGGTCTTTCTCAGAGTAAAAAAGAGGCTTATGGGCATTAGATAAAACATTTCTTTCATATATATGTGCCAGAATCTCACAGAAGCACAATGGTCCCTCTGAAGAGAAGTCATGAGTAGTAGTTTTTAATTATTGACATTGTGTTTGGGATGCAGAAACATCTTCTGGCACAGGAAAAACTCAAGTATCATTGCATTATGACCCTATTATATTCCTCTGCTTTAAAATGGCTTTAATTTACCAGCCCCTTTGATCTGAACACAGGATCTGCTTGTGAAAATGATTTCTTACACAGTGAGTTAGTTTTCCCTCTGCCCCCACCCCTGCCCCAGCTGGGCCTGGGTGCAGTTGCATCCCTTTTGGTTTGGGAGTTGCTTGTTAAATGCCAATGGCCCAGCCTTTCATCTCCCCCTGTCACCTCAGGGCCTCCCCAGGAGTCCATCAGAGTACAGACACCATCACTTGCATGGGCAAACACGTCTGGCTAAAGTCAGACTGCACCAGCCAAGCTCAGCAAGCATTTCTGTCTTGTCCAGGCTGTGGGATGAGGTTACTCTGTTAGTCGGTGAAGATTCCATGTGAATCCCTCTTCCCAGAGTATCCCCAGGCCTGAAGGAAGGAAGGATTCATTCTCAAACAAGTCAAGATGCTGTCAAGTTCAAGACAAGCCAAATTCATCTCTTGATTTTGCTTTGCTACCCCTGCTTTCAGCCTCTTGGTCACTGCTGGTCGTGAGTTCTGTAAGGCCTTTGGAAACTTGTTGTTCTTGCTTAAAACCTACAAATATTTCTTTTTGTGTAGGGAGTAAACCTGTGTAAAATGTTCTGCTTAATTATAAGCTGGGGTGGGAAAGTCACGTGGTTCATCTGGGAAGCTTTTTGTGCACTAAGGCCCAGGATGGGACAGGAAACAGAATTAGCCAAAATGAGTGGAGAGAAAAAAGGATGACTTAAAATAAAAATGCAACTAATTATCAACAAGCTGTGCTGGGAACCTGGTTCTCTGGCTTTCTCAGTGCTTGGTGTATAAAAAACGAAGGAAGGAGGTGAGGGTTTTTTGGCTTTTTTAATGGTAGAAGTTGTTAAAAATTGGCCTGAAGTCCTGGTTTTTTTTAGTTTTTTGTGTTTGGAGTAACCCTCTTGGCAAAGCATTCCTCACGCAATACAAATCCGTAAGGAGTAGGTCATATGTAAAATGTATTTGGGGATGTAAGAGTCATCCTCAAGACACGTTGGGTTTATGAACAGGAGTAAATTGAAAACACTGATTGGAACATCTGGATACAATGCTTTCAGATGACTCTTTGCAGGAAGGCACAAGGAGGGATTGTATATATTACATTTTTAGGCCTCTTTGCACATAGGAATAAGTTTGCCAAGAGTTGAAGCCTCATGAAGGTTCCTGTCACTGTTTCCAGTGCTGAGGTAAAGCAGCAGCCAGCAGAACTGGACACCTTACTGTCAGTCAGAGCTCAGTTCATCTATTCACCAGGCTACTGAAATGCTCTTTTTTCCTTCACAGTTTGCTAGCTAACTTCTTTTTTTAAGTAGAAATGTTCTTCCTATACAGCAGAGCCACTTGAAACTGTTTGGTACAAGAATGTGATCCAAATCACCTCATATACACTAACCCCATGAAGACATGCTGTCTCATAGTAATAAAACATTACCAGCTCTTGTATCTGCCTCAAATATCTGTTCCAACAGACATGTTGTGAGCACTGAAAGATGGGATGGTGGGGAAAGTGGAGGTGAGCTGAGTTTTCAGGGCTCTGTGGGTAGCAATTGGCATTTCCATTGGTGCTGCAGTGGTTTGCACTCCTGCTTTGAAATGTGTAAGACTCACATTCACAACCCCCTGGCAGTCGGGGCACAGCAGAATTTTGTATTCAAATATCATTAGAGTGTTTTAAGAAGGCCTCTTACCAAACAGTAACATTTGGTACAAGTAAGTTATTGGGGCAGGAAATAAAGGAAAAATGAGACTGCAGTTGTATATGAAAGAATTTGATTTCTTGACTTGGTATATACTTGGTGTATATTTTATGTAACATGCAGCTTCATCAGACTTCTCCAGTACGGTTCGTTTGTCTGAGGTCTGTGTATATTTATATATGAACTCACCTTTCAAACAAGCAGATCATCCTAAGAATGAGTGATTTGAAATAGAAGGGAGTGGTGTTAAGACTGTTGAAAAAGCAGTGACACTGAAGCCTAATTCCATGGGAGACTTTAAGAACAGGGATTGCTTGATTAAATGACCTGGAAGGGTTGGACTTAACCTCTTCTTGGCATTTCTTCTTCAGTCTGTTCTCAGCTGACTAGCCTATTCCAGAGTCTCTGTGGATGCCAAAGGGAGTTGAACAGGGACTAGAAGTACTTAGGTACTGCAGAATTAATCCCTTCTATTCATATGTTCCTGTATGACTGAAATCAACTCTCCTGAGTAGTTCATCCAGATAGCTGTAAGGCTGGGAATACACTGAGGGTCAAGGTAACCAAATTCTACTGCTGTTCATTCTTCTGTGTAGTCCTATTCTGAATTTGTACAGGTTGGGCAATAGTGGAAGAACAAGATTATCATCTTCAGTGTATTTGAGTTTTTTGTAATTTTCCAGTAAATGCAGCACCTGTACAAAGAGGGTGATAATTAAGTGACTGGGGGAAAAAGGTGTTTGCCTATGAGAACTTACCACTGAAATGGTAATCATTTTCAGCCTGGGAAAGCTAAAGATTCTTGCCTGTGTGCTTTGTGTTCAAGGTCACCCTGTCTGACAGTGATGCCAGTGCTTGTGGCAGCTGTTCAATGTGTGCGCTGGGTCCTGTGGGATGGCTGAGTCACAGACACCTTTCCTAATCTCCTAAGCAATCTGGTGAAGCCAGTTAATAATTTTCTGAAAAGGAAGCAAATCGGACATTTTGAACTGTGGAGTTTACAAGATCATGGTTTCTTAGTTGTTCTAGTTATTGCTACTTGAAATACTGGCCTTTTCTGGGTTTAGGTGGTGGTTTCTTTCCTTAGGGTCTCTGAGTTCCCTTTTCCCCAGCATCACATCCATGAGTATTTTGTTCACCCTGTCAAAACTGCACCCTTGACCCAGCTTTTAAGAGAAGTTATTTCTGTACAAATTCCTCTGAGGAGGCTCAAGTTCTTCATTTTGTAACTGTCTATCAGATCTTAACTTTATTCTTCGTGTTCATTGAGGACTGTGAGTTACAAGTCATTTTGTAGATGGTAAGGAGGAACTGCTTGTTTCTCTTGAATTTAAAAGAAAACTGCAGCAGCCCTGCAAATGATTAGCCTTCAGTTTTTCCTTTTTCTTCCTTCATTTATTATCATATCTTGAGCTGCCAGTACTTAATCTCATCTTCTGTTGCCAAGGGATTTTGATCCTGAAATGTCTCAGTAGAAAGAAGGGTGAGTCTCCAATGAAATTACTTGGGAAAAAAAAAAACAAACACCCAAAGCACTGCAAGTTTTATGTTCTCATAGATGCCTGGATTAAAAACACTTGTCTGCCTTAGCATCTCAACCTTAGTGAGTTGATTGGCTCTAGTGTTAGTAAGTGGGAGAAGATGTACCCCAAAGATTGCTTTATCAGAAGGATGGAGGAAAAGGTATGAGGAACCCTAGGGGAAAGTATTTCAGGGTGAAATCTTCTGGTAGATAAGTCTAGGTTGGTGCACTTGAGTTTTTCTGCTGTTGGCTGGCAGAGAAAGCATTCCCTTTATGAACCTTTTCCCTGGCAGCTGCAGGAGAACTCATGGTCACATTGCAGTGACTATTTCCCATGGCTTGCTGGTAGAGTTCAGTTTGTATACCCAGTTCAAAGTATCTCTGTCAGCCTAACACACCATACCAGTCAATAGAATGTATGCAGGGTGGTTTTGAAAGAATTCATGTAGCCTTTTGTTTGTTATTATGCAAATGGTAATGGATATCCAATTAGTAGGCCAGAAAAGTGGAATGTGTGGGGAAAGCTGGGTGGTTTCCATTTCTCTGCTTCCAGTATATTGTCAATATCACTTAAATGTAGGTAGAGAGCAGGTAAAAATGGGAAAAAAATCTTTGATTTCAAGTTGAATTCCTAACTACAGTAACAGTCAATCAACTCTGTTTTCCACTGTAATGGTATCTGAGGGTTAGAAAAAAACCATCTTGAAAAGGAGCAGAATTGGGTCTTGTTAGGTGAAGGCCAAAGATATGTGATCTGTAAGGGCCAGTATCCCTTGCATTTTTGTGCTCTGCAGAGTTAGGAGAGTTAAAATATATATTTAGAAATTCTTGGCCAAGTTCTTGCTTGTCTTTTGAGAAATTTGGTTTTGTTCTTCAGCTGTTCTGCTCTGAGAGCACAGCAAGTCTTCCTTTTGCATTTCAGCCCTGCAGAGAAAATGAGGAGGGTATATCTAGCCAGAGAAAAAGGAGAAGAACTCTAAAAAGGAGTATTCAAGTATACTTGGTGTCTTCTGAACCTTTTACCTAATAGGCATTTGATTAAGGAAAACCCATGGAAGGTGATAGGACTGATTCTGCTCATCTTACTGGTTTTCAACTAGACTTCAGTCTCTGCTCTGTTAACTGGTATAAAAATGTCTATTTAGCATGTGTGCTGCCGGCAGATGTCTCTCACATTTCCTTACTGAAGCAGATTAATGATTTAATATTGATACTGCAGCTCCCAGAAACTGCAAGTTCATTAAGTGTTTTGTCTTATGGACAATTGTTCAGTGGCTTCAGCATCAATTATTTTGAGACCTCTTCTGAGACAGGTTCACATGGTAATCAAAGCAGAGCAAAATTTCAGGGGTCCTTTGGTGTTTTCATGCTCAATATGAAATTTAATGTACCTCAAAGCATCTAACTCCTCACATTAAAAATAATCTGTATTTCAGGCTTTCTCATTTTTTATTTATTCTGCCTTTCACACTTCTTATGCAAAGGGACTCTAAAATGGCCTGGAAATTACAATTTATCGCAAATGTAAAGAGTTTGGCAGAGTGCTGGCGATGCAAATGAGGTTGGCTGTGTTCTTACATAATAGCTGCTCACATTAATTATTCCTTCTACTATCAACGGGGCAGTGTGAATTAAATTGTATTTTATGCTGCTTGGCATTAGACAGAGATTGCTCCTAAAAGCCTCAGAGCGCCTGTTGTGCTGTGCTGCATCAGCCACTTTCACACTTGGTGTGTGCCTGAGCTCTGAGCTGTCGAGTTCTCTTAGCCACAGAGCCAGAGAAGGATTAACAAAAATGTTTGCACTCCCTGAGAAGTTCTTATCAGCCTGATTAGTTTGATTTCAGGGCTGTAATGCAGCAGGAACAGCAGACCAGGGAAGCACAAATGTTGTCTGTTCACTTGAGGTAGGAGAGTGATTATACAAAATTGAGAGGCACTTCCATTTTCTATGGAAACAAGAGAGATCTGTCTCCAGAAGGAGAAAAGCTGCGGGGGTGCTTTTGTGCTGTTGTAGTTGCTGGAGAGTGTCGGTTGTTACTCTGCATTCAGACCCTATGAGCTCCCAAATCCCTGGAAAATGAGCAATGTAACATAACCCACCTGCCCTCCTTCAAGGGAATGCTGGTGCCACAGTAATGACTCTGTTGTGGCAGAAGGGGGAAATCAATGGCAGGATTGGGCCCAACAGTCTGAAGTTGCAGCTTTTTGTATAGGCAGGAAGATGATTTTAAAGGCATTTCATGGCTGTCTACTTGCTCTAGTCACTTTGGACATCAGAAATTGAGTGCAGTGTTTCTAAAAAGGGAAAATCACAGGCCTGGATTGGGGGTAAAAATAAAACAAATGGGAAGAAGTGGAAAAGTACCTAACAAATACAAGCATGCAAGTCCACTCCTTTGCTTGTACTTCATGTGCCTTTCTGTCCATCTTCTGCTGTTTGTTTGCAGTGTATATTTGGTGTGGTGAGCTTGGTAAGTGATAGCAGCTTGACCTGAAACAGGTGTGTGAAGGTGAATGAAGTACAGCCCATCATGCTCGAAGTACATGTGCCCTTATAAAGGCAGAAAGATCTAAAAGGATGACTAAACTCAAAAGGACTAATATTGAAACCAGTCATGGTTCAGATGCTGTGTCCCATATTCCTCAAGGGCAACAGAGCAGCCTGCACTGAATATGTTCCATCTTCACCTCTCAGACCACAACAGAAATTCCAAGGGCTTGTCTTATAAAGTGACCTTCACATGTGCAACCCATGTAATAAACCAGATGGGCCTTGGATTTTCATGACCTGAGATGTTTGTTGTTATCAAACCTTAATCCTTGGTAAACACCTGGTTCTGGATGGAAGTGTGCTGAGCTGCCTTAAAATGTGAATATTCATGGATGTGGCACCATCAACAGTTGGGGAATTCATTATCCTTGACTTTGAGATTTTATGAGGCAGCTGGATTGAAACATTTTTGTGAGGACAGAGGGATCATATGCAACTTAAAACCTTTCCTGTATTTACAGCAATATTTTATGCAAGCAGGACCAGTAGCTTCAGAACTTGACTCAAGTCTGTTTTCCAAATAACAGGGAGGTCTCCCTCCCACCTTGTGTAACGTACAGCCTGGCTGGATGAGTGGGTTATCCAGAACAGCAGCATGTAGCCATATCTCCTGTATAAATAGGGGCAGTGCATGGCAGGAGCTGGTTCCCCTGTGGCAGATGCTGTCACAGGCTGAGCTGTGGACTCACTGCTGTCAGCTAAACCAGAGCAAAGCAAGTGTGGAGTGCATAAGTGACCTGATGTACCCCCTTGAATTTTATTCTGCCTTCATAGGGGTTATGAACCTGCACTTGATGGTCTGACTTGGGAGCCACTCCTAGTGTGCTTCAAGAGTTTCTTTGCCTATCCCCACCTTGTCCTTCACATAACTGTGCCTGTGGAGCACACACAAGAATGCCTTGTCTGGTGTGGCTTCCAATTAATTTCCTCCAGAAGTACTTTGTAATAAACTTTGCCTTAGGCTGACATGTGCGAAGTCTAATATTTGCTTCATATTCCTACCCTTGCTCACCACTCTGCTTGTAGTTGCATGTTTTATTTGAGCTTCAGCAAGACCTAAATGTTTGCTTTCGAGTAACTTAAATGACTGAAATTTGTTGGAATGCTTACTAACTGCAAAAACGTGCCCAAATCTCCCAGTTTGAGGGAGATGATTCTGGCAACAAGCAGGATATAGTGGCAGAACTACCCACAGGCACGAATCTTTTGGTCATGTCTCCAGGACTTCCCTTTCCCTGCGGAAGTGTTTGACACTCCTTGACTGACTCTGGAGTATTTGGAAGTAATCAGGAAGCCAGATTTATGGACACTGTTTGGTGTTGTCCATACAGGGCCATGAGCCCCTTGAGCCCCCTTGTAGTGCCTGGTGGGCCATTCCAGCTTGTCCAATGTCCCTGCCCAGCGGCTCCTGCATGACTCTGAGGTGAGGCAGATGGAAGCAGGCAGGCTCACAAGAGATGGAGCAAACTCAGGCAGTCTGTGTCATAAATCAACAGAAATTCAACAGGTCTGTCAGCCAGGATCCCTCTCCTGCTTATGATACTTCATTATCTTCTGCAAGAGAGATGGGGCTCTGATAGGGTCTAATTAGGGGGAAAGGAAATGTAACTTCTACATGTCTTTCACTGTAGTTCTGCCCAGACGTTTTCTGGGGTGGTTTCCAGGTAACTACTGAAATCATAATGTAATTGTTGGAGACTGATTATATATATTGGTTCATTATCCATTGTTTTTATAGCACCTGGGGCTTACACTGTCCTGTGCTACACAAATATGTATGTAAGGTATACAGTGGGAAGAGTTGAAGTCATATCCCTTGAAAACATAAACAAGCATAATTATTTATCCTTCAAATGAGTCTAGTTCCTGTCCATCCCTCGGCACAGGGGCGCACTTTTGCTGTAAAAATCTAGTTTTGATTGAAATAAGTGTCTAGGGCCAATTCAATAATGTAAACTTCCTCAGTATTACGAATCCTTGCACTCCTAACTCGAATCCAACATCCCCTACCTGCCTTTATTTGAAAATCCATAATGGAAATTTTACCAAAGGAAAGAATCTGAATGAAAGCCGTGATGAGTGCACTCAGGCTTCCTGACAATCTCTCCAAAGGCACAAATACTGTTGCATTACTAAAATCCATCAATTTAGCCCAGAATCATCAGCAGGTGAGGCCTGGCAGAGGTTGCCCAGAGAAACTGTGGAAGTGTTCAGGGCCAGGCTGGAGTAACTTGGACTAGTGGAAGGTGTCCCTGCCCATGGCAGGGGCTTGGAATTTTACCTCTCTAACTGTATTTGCCAGTAGTCTGCAATGCCACTCTTGGAACTGGTGTTAAATATTAAGCCAAGAATATATTTTTTTTGTTTTCATATAGAAAATTTATATGAAGATGTAACTGTTTTTTGTGTAATTATGAACTATTTCTTTTGTAAAAGAAATGGTGGTTAGACTAATAAAATCTAGGTCTGAAAAATTTTAATTCTAAATGGGCTATGGTAATAAAAATATAAACAGCTTTTAAAACCATTTGGGAATGTTAAAGGCAGCTAAATTTTTATAGGAACTAATTGTTTTGCCTAAAATGGGGTGAACTTATGACTGGTAAAAGAAAAAAAAATGCAAGGTGTTTAAAAAATTAGATTATACAAATTAAACCTCATACAGGGGTTAAAAGTTTTATTTTAGCAATTTTATAAATTTATAAATCTCTATGAAGTTGTGCTGGACCACACAAGCCCCTGCCTTTACTAGAAAAAGTAACTACAACTCCATCCCATTAAAAATCTGTACTGGACTTGGAAGCAAATTTGCAGCTTTCAAATCGTTGTTGAATTGTCAGTTCTGTGGGTCAGCTCTTTTGCTTAATGTGTTTTTTTCTGCTACTATTCTCTGGAGAGTGCCAGGATTTCATGTGGGATTTATTGGCATTAGCCAGCTGCTGCTGTGTGATGCTCATGCTGTGACCTGCCAGGTACAGGAATGTAAGGAGTTGTCAGTGCTTTGGATGGGTTATGGAGGGGCTGCCTACAAATACAGACATGAAATCTTGGGATTTTTCAGCTGTTGGACTCTTCTGCGATGCCTTTTTGAGAAGAGCAGAGTTCTCTAAAAGACCTGTTTTTATTTTCTTTGGCTAAGGAGGTATTAGTTCACACTAAGTATAGCCAGATGTACCAGTGAGTGCCAAGAGCGTGCTGACATGACACTCAGGACTGCTCACAAATATCTTGCTAAAAATGTAAGCTATAACCTTGGGTATATTTTTTCTTATCAAACCATGTAGTGCATCTGTGTGAGAGAAATCCTGTGCTGTTATTGACAGAGCTGTGTGAACTGAACATTCCTACTTTGAAGTGGTTTCTGCTAAATTGTCAAGTGCTGCAGGACTTCGGTACTAAAGATATAATATTCCCCATTAAGAAGTACAGTGTGTTTGAGCTAAAAAATAAAAATGGTTACAAAAACTATATGCATATTCTATACACCCACAATGTTAATGGCTCTAATATGGATGTGATAAAGCAGGAAATATAAGCAAAGGGAGTCACATAAACTATAAATGAATGTGGAGGTGTCCGCCACGATATGTGAGGATGATGCCTTTTGGCACTGCTGTACAAAAAGAGGTCGATACTCTGTATTTTTACGTGGCACAGCAGCACAGTTTGCTCGGTGAATTAATTAGCTCTTAGTGTGAGTTCTGTGGTGTCTGACATGGTACAGCTTGGGGGAATCAAAGGCTTTTGTTGCGTGCTGTAGGGAGAGAGCTAGGAAGGCATCAAGAAAAACAAATGGTGACAGGGTAGATGCTCAGAGCTTGCCGAGGGAAAGAGAAATCTGATTTGTTTCTTCTCATAAAAGGAGGACCATTTAGGAGAATGGTTCATTAGGAGCTCCTCATCTTATTCCTCAGTAGAGACCTCATTAAGCCAAACTAACTGCTCTTGAAATCTCTGTGCATGGCATCAGATATCTCAACATAAAACTGCAGCAGTTTATATTGAAGATGTTAAAAATATGAGAAAAGTTATGGTTGTTGCAGTGTTTAAAAGCCATCAATTAAAAATAAATAACATGGAAAAGAAAAATGTTGGGATCCAAGTGTTCCTGGCTGGTTCATGCTTTTTCGATGGCATGGGTTAATGCTACTTTCCTGAGTGGCACTAAGCATCATTATGCTATGAGTTTGGGAGATTCAGATCAGTTACTTGCCCTGACTTCCTGTAAACCTGGGCTGTACCTTTTTGGTGTTCTGCAGAGACCTGATTTGCTCAGTTGATCTTTCCCCAGAAACCTGGGCTTTTGGCCATGCCATGATGACTGGAAGTCATTGTGTTAGCCTGGCGTTCTGCTCCTGAGGCTGGTGCTCCCCAGCAATATGCCATTCTGGGGAACTGTGGAATTCCCAGTCTGGAACTGGTGTGGAACTCGGGAACACTGAACCTGGATCCCTCTGCAGTACAGCTGATAAGCAGACACTTGGCTTCTCTGTGTAGCTGGTTCCCCATATATTAATATTCAAGATAATTGTCTGTTCCCACTGCTGTATTTTGCAGATAAGCATGTTGGTTTGGGGGTACAGGGGAAATGAAATCAGAAACCTTTCATTCATTAATTTGCTAAAACACATCCAAGGAGATTATGCAAAATATACATGCATTTCTGACAGCTTAGGGCTTTTTAATGAATGCATCTAATCTGTTAGCAAAATAGAACTAATGTATTTATTATTTTCGTGGAACATCTGAGTCACATTATAAGCATGAAGGATACCAAATGCTGTGTGCATTCAAGGACATAAATTGGAAAAGAGGTTTTAAAAATGCTTCAGTGTTCTATTAAGCACAGTAGTGTTTGAGTTAGGAACCTAAAAAGCACAGAAGAGAATGTAAATTAAGTGCAGGAAAATTAGGTTCTGGGCCTTACCTCGCTGACATCAGTGGCAATATTGCTGCTGACTTCAGCGGGAGCAGATACTCCTTCTAGAAACACCTCTAGCAGGCCCACCTCCTGCAAGTGAAGAATTATATGGTGCTCAAACCTAGTTGTATATTTAGCCCATAAAAATTACTTGGGTTCTGAGTACCAGGGGCCTCGGCTACTGGAGATGATTGAGCAGCAAGCACTCTGCTGGAGATTCTGCTCTCAAGTGGAAGCACTTAAATTGGATCAAGGGTAGAAATAGCACTTCCATTTTCTGCTAGACTTGAATTTCTGTCTTTTCTGTTGCTTGATTTGTATGCTCACAGATACTTGTCAATCCTGTTTCTCAAATAAGAAAAGTAATACACCAGAACAATATTTCAATAGGCTATGAAGTGAGTTCTCTTTAGTGGAGCTGCTGCCAGTTCTCTCACTTTACTGTCAGTCACCCAGAAGTTAGTAGCAGCTTTGAGTGTCGAAACTCTGAGAATTCCATTGTTCTTTCTGTGCAACTTCATCCTATCCTGTCTCTTCCAGGAGGAAGTCCCAACTCTGAACACAGAAAATGGAATTATTTGTTAGAGATCCTGCTTTCCCTGTGTTCTGTAGACAAAATCTCATGTAAATCTGTAGTTGTGTCCAGGGAATGAAGTGGCATGCAGGAGAAGACTTTTGTCAGGTTCTGTTTTGCTGATCCATGTTTTGGTCTGTTTCTCTTGACTTTGAGCTTTCTCTTTGCCCTCACAAATGTCACTTCCATTAATCTCTCCTCAACAAGCACTCCAAGAGAAGGCTTTTTCAACTTGCCTTGCCTGTTTAAACCAGCATGATTAGGTCAGTAGGAGCCCATCTCTGATTTACACTGGGCAGTTGGCTATACTGAGAGCTCCAGATGCTCTTGGGGGAGGAACATACTCAGAAGGATATAAAAGGGTGTTATTTCCATGGGTATAAGTTTCACCTCATTGTCAGGTGTTGCAGAAAATAGCAGGTATGTTCACCCATCAGCTGGAACAAGCGGTCAAAATCAGGCTGGAGTCAACCCTGTCCTCTTCCTGTCAGGTGTGACTCATTGTATACTGTAATTTGTTCTGTTACAGATGTGAAAGGTCAGTCAGATCCAGGATTGTTACAGAGACGTAATGGTACTCAGAGGATGTACAGGAGTTGGCTAGTAACCACCAGTCCCCAAGTTAGGATATCCTCAGCAGCACTGGTTCTTTTTAAATCCATATGTTAGGTTTTGAATGACATGTCATTTGTAAGACCTAGTTGTGTGTGTAGGGCTTCTTTATTATTTAAAAAAAGGACCTGCAGTCCTTGCTCACCTGAGTTCACTTGATTTGGTGCTTGTGTATAGACACAGAAGCTCTGCAGGCTGGGAAGCAAAAAGGAGTTACCTCTATAAAATAAAAATTTTGCTGCCCAGTATGTTACATGTGAAAGCGGAAACTTTTCTTCAGTCTAATCAAGATAAATAAAATCTGCCTGAATAATTTCCCGGCTTAGTTGCTTATAGAATAGTTGCCATTAAAAAAACTCACATACTGTAGTGCGCAGCAGTACTTGGGAGCAGAACAGTTTTCCAACCTGATCTTTGCAAAGAGGAGTAAAAAAGAAGTTAGTGGGTGAAAAACACCAGCGAGTCAACTTTAGCAAGCACCATGATAGCATCATGCATACTGTATGCCTTTTGTTTTTCAGCTGGAGCTGAGTCACACCTAATTGCCTACAAAAGTGTTTCCATATCTGTATAACATTTCATACTGGTTTGTGTGTTGTAATATATTTGGATTAAAGAAATTGTAAAACAGAAAACTAGAGAGAGAGAAAGAGAAGAGAAAAGCAGAACTGAAAAGAACAAAAACTTCCTGAGATGTTTAGAACATGTTCTCTAAATTTAATTTCCACAAAATGCTCTTAGTCTTATATGCAGAACTGTTCAATTCCAGTCTGTAAAAAGGGTAAGTGTGGGACTGGTGGAATAAATCCTTTGATACCATTTCCAATGCAACCACTAATTCTGTGGGCTTGGTATGCTCAAGATGGGGCTTGGGAAAATACTCAATTCAAGCTCTAAGGCAAGGCTGAGTTATTTTACAGCCAAGTCTGTCTTTAGCCTAGTCCACTCTCAGAAAGAAGTGTTCCTGCATGGCTTGGTATCTGGGACACCAAGACATTGCGAGGTTTCAAAATGATACAATAACTCAAGTGAGTATTCCAAAACTCTTAAATAGGAGCAGATTTGAAACCTTAGAGGGCATCATGCCAATGGCATAAATCATTTGCTGATATAAATTGGTAGAATTCCATTAAAACTGAATGATTCATGGACGCATCAAAAATAATTTGATCCAATGTAAATTTTATGTGTGCTAAAAAATCTGAATTGTAATTTCTGAGTTACCAGGACCTTTGAGAGAATTACATCCTTCTTATTCCCAGATGGAGTTTATTGTATTTCTGATAAATTATTCTCAAACATATAGAGGCATGATGTGTTTTGCTTAAGCTTATAATTTATCAGCTGTCAAAGTGACCACAGACCCTGTAGGAAGCTTGAAGAAATAAGTAAACCAAGCTGTTCCTCTGGTATGACCCAAACTTTATTACACTGCAAGGGGCTCAACTCCTGAACACTTGCCATCGGTTTTCAGACGTAAAATCATGACTTGGTCTTTAACCTGGTGTTTGCATGTGGCAGTGGTTATTATAGCCCAAGAACACTGAAATTATGTCAAGAGCCTGTTAAGTTGGCAGAGCAAGGACATAGACATACATTGCATCAATTTAATTGCAGTATGAGAATTGGTGTTGCAGAATCCTGTAGTGACACAGGGGTTACAAGTGTTTGGGTGTGCTGAAAGTAAACCTCAGGGAAAGGGAAGGAAAAAACCAGGGTTTTGCAATCAGAAGGTTATGAATTTGAGGACAGTGTTTGTGATCTTTCATACAAAAAGACCATGTGGGGTGTTTATTTTTTTTATTTGATTAAGTTATACTTTTGGAATGTTAGGTAATTTTAACCAGAACCAGTGGTATGTGTACAAGGGTTGAATTCAAATTGGAAAATGTCAAATGATGCAAGAAGTGCATGAGAGTTTGGCTTGCAACAGTTTGAGATGTTCAACTTTTTGTACATACTAAAAGAGGAAAACCCAGTATCTCTGAAATGTTCAGAGACAAAATGATTTTTCATCCTACTCTAATGCAGTATCTAAAAGCCAGGAACCATCTATGTGGGGCTTGATCTCTGTCAGATCTTGTTTGTTACAGTATTAGAGGCAGTGGAGTTGAGCTCTCTAACCTTTCCCAAAATGAAGCAAAATGCATTTAAATCAGCTGGCTGCCTGTGGTTGAACCTGTTACTATGAGATGGAAACAAATACAAGTGCACGGTGGAAATGAGGCAAACACCACCAGGGTAAGACATAGGAACACTGGATATTCTGTCAACAAAGGGTGGCATGTTAGCAGTAACTGAAAGGTTGCTGCCTGAACAAATAGGAAGTCAGAAATGGCATTATGCTGATGTAGAATATAAGAAAATCAGGCTGGAGGCTTGGCTTTTATTTGTGGCTGAACTGTTTAATTATATGGGGTTGAATGATTTACTGGGACTTCAGTTCCTTCTCTTGCCATTAGCCGTGCATATTTAGTGTCACTGAGGAAGAATTACATCTTAATACACATTTTCCTGCAGAGGGAGTAGTACGGGCTTAGTGTAAGATTTCTAGGGACTCTGGAGGTCCATGGAAAACAAGACAAAACAATGATAAGATTTCAATTTGTCTCTTGAGGTGATTTCTTTCAGCAGTTTTGCCTTTGATTCCGAAATATTTCAGCCCGTCTTTTCCTGAAGCCCCTGGTAACTTCAGCTTGCCTGGAAAGTGTTAAGTGAAGGCCATTCCTGTATCTGATGAAACTGAGGGGTTGGGAACTCTCTCTACCAAAGTAAAATGTCTATGTGTAATATTTATATGCTGTTTATATTTATAGACAGAGTGAGTTTTTAAACACTTTCCCTGCAAAACTGTGGGGAGCTGAAACTTGAAATGCAGCTTGGAAATTGCTCTCACCAGAAGAAAGGCTTTTGAGTTCTTGAGAGAAAATTGGTTTTCATTGGACTGAATTATGAGCATTTCAGATGGAATATTGAGAATGCGCTGGGTTTTGTAGGAGCTCTTTAAATGGGCTCATAAATTGAGCAGATAAGGATGGCTTGTGCTGAGGGTGGTGCAAAGAGCTCCTTGAGGCAACTCTGGGCTTGGGGATTTTGGCTGCTCTGGCACTGACGTAAACGTAGGTGAATGGAGAGCATTTAATCTAGTCATGGGCAAGCTTTATGCTGACTGTGACCAGCTATAACTCATTCTCAAACGTGAATTTTCCCCTCTGATACTTTAGAGTGTATTTAGTAGAAAAATGTTAACTAATGGGTTTTTCAGCTCAATTTCCTACTTTAATCCAGCTTAATCCACTCTAATCCTTAAAACAACCCTGCCATGCTGTAGGTACGTGGCCACTGCCCTCGGTGTTCTGGCCTCTGTCTCTGTGGGTTTTAAAGCCTTTTTGCTGCAGGTCAGCAGTCTGTTGGAGAAGCTGAAAGGCAACTTTGGCCCTGTTGTCTCTGGCAGGAGATGGGCTCCTGGCTGCACAGCCATCCCTGGGGAACAGACTGAAACTCTCAGCCCTGGGTCAGGCTTGGACTCCTTTCCAGTGCTAAAAGCTTTCCTTCGCAAGCATGGGGCTTGTCTTTCCAAGGGAAAACATCTAGCTCTTGAGTATTTGGATGGGAGATTTGAAGTACAGCACACACAAGGACAGACCAGGAACTGCTACTCTCCAGGGTGTAGGTAGAAAAAAAGAACCCTTTGTGCTTCCTCTCTCCAGATAAATATCAGTTTTTCCTAGACTGAAACCTTTTGATTTTGCTGCCTGCCACAGAAACCAATCTTTAACGATTTTATAAATGACAAGAAAAATTCATACTGGCAGCTGTCAGTTCTTTCCTGAACTACAGACATCACAAATTTTTCTCCACATCAGCTATTTTGTCAATGCTTGAGCTTTAAATCTGATATAAACACACCCCAGGATACAATGGATACAACCCTGCTAGAATCAGTTTTGCTTTGCGCATATTTCTTTTACTTCCTTGAACTTAAAACATGAAATGAAATCCTAATCCTAATATACTCAGAGGTGTAACATTCTCTAATAACCAAGAAAATTAGTTTTCTTCCATATTAGGACTGTAAATCAAGATTATTCAGGAGCCAGCAATGAAACAAAATAAACTATATTCTCATTAAATCATAGTAGTAAGTAAATATTTGGTGTAAATAATTGAACGGTGTTCATTATTACCCACTATGGTTTCTTGTCTTAAAAAGGAGAAGCAATCCTATGATTGAAATAGATGGATTATTTTTTTTTTTCTCCGAGATATTCTGTTATTCTGGAAGGTTCACAGGAACAACAAAGTCTAACAAGTGCCACATTGACTCTGACAAATCTTTCATTGAAGTCCTTATGATCTGACAATTTCTGCAGTAGTCAAATACACCCACCTTCAGCACCTTCTGTTCTACACAAACTTATTCTGTCTGATGAAGGCAGAGTGCCTTCAATCAAGAGAGATCTGCAGATAAGTTTCAAAAGCAGTGTGCAACTTAAAGAGAAATGAATATATTCTGATTTTTAACTCCTAAGTAGCTTTCTGCTGCAATTAATAGCACATGAATCACTCCATACTGTTATCTCTGTGGTGGTTTGACTTCTACAGAAACAGAGCGTATAAATGCTGCAGCACTATGGCATCTTGCATTCTATTGACTTCATCCCTGCTGCCATTCAAAAAGTAGCTCTGCAGAGATGGCTGGAAATCAGGGAGTTCTATCTGGGCACTGTATTTCCCTTTAATTAAATCCAGGCAGCTTCCATGACTTACACCTCCCATTCCTCACTTCATCAGGGATGGTTTGCTATCCATCTCTTGGGAGTGTTGGGCTGTTTTGCCTTTGGCATTTCTCCAGCCTCACAGATATTCCTGTTCTGTAGAATCACAGAATATTCTTCACCACCTTGTGTTTATCACACATGTGAAACTGCTGGCTTCATGTCAGAAACATCTAGTGAGTAAAATGCAAGCAGAAAAATAGGTACTATTAGAAAAATTGCTGCCTCTTTGAGGACTGAAAATTACCATCCAAGTGTTGTTTTGCGTGCTGGGTTCTCTTAGCAGTGAAATAGCAATAAAAGCACAGGCCAAAAAAGTCTTGTCCTCCACAGGTTCCAGTTTAACAAAAGGATGATGCTGATTCAATAAACAACCCAGAGAGTGTGTGTGGGGCGAAACTGGAGGAATTGCGGTGTGTCCGTTTCACTGACTGTGTGAGTTCCTGGCTGGTCATGGTCCCTGGCACAGTTTCATGGCCGTAACTTCAATAGAATTTAGGGATCCCGAAGATTTCCAGCCTGCCTTGTTATCCTGTAGGTACATGTTTCTCTTGTCTTCGGCATGTTGCTGTGGTTCCTTGTGAGACTGATTCATTCCCCCCACCAGTTCATCACTCTGTGCTGGAGGATTTGGAGGTAGACAAATGAACTTTGACAGGGCTGCCTTCTAAGTGGTTTTCTGGTTTCCCACTATCATTGGAAGAGTCTGTCATTAAGGGATTTCACTTCATTTAGGAACCATTTATCAGTGAAGTGCTGATAGTAATGATGCTCTCTGTGCTTTCTTTTGCACCAGCATAGCAAAAAACACTCTAAAAGAGATGAATTGTTCTTAAAAAGTTGGAGAGAGGGATGATTTGGATGGGGCACCAAAACCTCCAGCCAAGGCTCTGGGGCCAGGTGACTGTTGTGCTCCTGCAGACCTCCCTGCATACAGGTGTGGGCAGAGGATGAGCTGTGACTTGGGAAACTGGGTTCCTCTTGTCTCTTCCTCTCTGCTCCAGGTACAGGGGTACTGAAGCAGAAGCTGGCCTGCAGAGACTGGAAAACTAGAGTGGGAAATGGCTGAGAGCAGACCTGTGCTGCTGGAACACCAGGTGTGCTCTGCAGATGCTCTCAGGCTTGAGAGCTTCTGCTGAGGGCCTAAATCATGGGAAGGGAGAGCACTTACTGTGTAAGGATTCAGGTGTGCTGTGTCCCCGTGTGTGGCTATTAGCACACACTTGCAACTTGGTTGGGAACTGCAGAGCAAACAAATTAGCATGGTCTGTTATGTTCCTTCTCCAGTCTGAAAACAAATCTGTGGGTAGTTTTTGCTTCCCCCCCCCAAGTAAGTTTTTTATTCTGTTTGTGTCTTTATTTTGGTTATTGCTACATCAGGGTGTTTTTCCTGGATTTATCAAAGAAAAGAAAGCACACTGTAATCCTTATTTTTTAATACAGCTTTGGTTGTTTATTTGGCCTCCTGTAAATTGACAAGTCATGTGTGCTCTATGGTGCTTATGCCAGAATCATGTAGGATGCCCACTGTAAAATCCACTCTATTGCTTATGTGATCTCAAAACCCATCTTTTATGAGCTTTCTTGTTGCTTCTTGATGTGGTCATCAAGACTTGGGGATATGCTTCCCTAGGTTTCTGTTCTTGTGATAAAGAACAGCTTGTCTTTGAGGATCAGCTTGTGTCTGCATATTTTATAACCATGTCTGTGGCTCTCAGCTGAAGACTTTCTCTTATCCCCCCTTTTTAAGGCTTGAAATCATTCTTGATACAAACAGCTCTGCTTATCAAACCTTAATTTTGGTTGGTAAGTGTTCTGGGTGGCATAAAAGAGGTTCCTAGTAGGATTATTTCCATCTAGGGAGTTCTTTTATTCTTCTTGTTCTTTTACATTCTGGAGTAGCTGTCATGTATCTCTGTGGAAATCATCCCTTTTTAAGTACAGTAACAAATGTGTCAAATTAGCTTGGAGTGTCCTCCTGTACACATTTCTGGATCTGCAAACACACTCACAAGTAACACAAAAGACTTTCCCAGCTGTGTTTTCTTTAATTTTCATGTGCTTTAGGCATCTGCCCAGCTCTGCAGTGCATACCTTAAAATAAAACCACCAAAATGATGAGACCCTGTCCCACAAGCCCTTTTGTTCATTGCACAGAAAGAACCAAACACCAACCTTGGTGTTTGTTCCTGGTGTAGACAAGGTTTGGGGGATCATTTTGTGACCTGTTTGTGGAGCACATGTTCACCAAGACTTTCTGGCTTAATCTAATCATCTCATCTCTCCTACCCCTAAGGTATTCTCGTGTCATTGAATCACCATACAAATCAACTCACACCATATCTATTATTCTTATTGACTTCAGAAACTGTTCTTTCTTCACTAGCTGGGTTAGTTTAGTTCTTACCTTTATTCTGCCACCTCATTTAAGTCTTCCACCATCTGAGCATTACCCTGTGTTCCCCAGCAATACCACAGCTGTCCTACAGGCATTCCAGGCCCAACAGTGATCTCTCTGATGGCATCATTAGTATTTCTTATTTATCTGTACACTGCTGGGAAAGTTGCCACCCTGTGTATGATGAGGCTTCAAAACTATCAGTTATTTTCTTCCTCTTAACCACTGGATCTCACCTGATGTGCTACTTTTGCCTGAATTATTACAAGTATGGAGTGTGAGCAGGAAACAGAAGGTTTGATGGAGATAAGGGCAGAAGCAATGACTTGGGTATTGAAAACTGATCTTGCTGAACTCAACACATAATTTTGCCCAGTGATTTCTGCTGTAACACTTCCTACTGGATGAGGAAGCCAACAGTAGTCCACAACTGGATTTGAAATGTTTATGGTATCCTTTTTATATCTAGCACTTATTTTTTCTTATTTCTGTCCTGTGTATAAGAGAATCAAGTGTATTTCTTCAGGTGCAGATAAATATAGGAAGCAGATGCTGTAAGAGAGGAAAAGCACTGGGTGTGTTGCTTCATGTATTTAGCATCAAGTGCATAACAGCAGGGAGTTCTGCTGCAGGGTGATGGGGATCTGTGCAAACCAAGGATGCTCTCCAGGGAAACAATAGGAATATTTGTCTTTATGAAGGAAAGGAAATCAAGCTTTAGTTTCTCTTTCTTGCCAAGGTGGTGTTTCACTGGTTTATTATTTTGTTGCTAGCAGGGTGAAATGAATTCTGGTAGAAGGATCAGATGGCTTCCATCCAGGGCCTTGTATGTTGATATTAGTTGAACTAAATTCGGGAGGAACTTATCAAGTTGAAAGTAAACTTTCCTGTGCCTCCGTCTATAAATGACCAGACTGACCTCTAGATAAGGATGTGTGTCGCTGCATCCCATCTTGGAGTATTTCCTGGTGTCCTTCCCAGAGCGCATGTTATATATTGTATAAATCAGGCTTGATTGGTATCCTCAGATCCATGTGCTACCCGTGTGTGCGCAGTGCTTTCAATGCTGCTCAGCTTTTCGGTGCTCAAACTAATTTACACCTCCTCAAAGCAAATATGCAAAGCAGGACTTTGAAATGTAGATACTTAAGAACAGTTCAGTCAGGTAAAAATTGCTTGTGGGAGGAATTGAGTAGGTTGGGAGACTCATTTATTAATGGTAAAAAGAACTTGGAAGGAACAAAGAGTTAGAACTCCCATGACTTTTTTTAAACTGTGACAAATCTAATAATTGCTCCAGCAAAATGTTAGTTTGCATTTGCCTACAAACGAGCAGAAATAAATCTATATAACATGGTGAACTGGCAGTGTTGGCACACAGGTAAAAGTCTGCTGTGCACAACATGAATTAATTTCCCCAGAGCAATTCCTGGGGTGGCTGTTCCTGAGCAGTGTCCCTGCAGCTGGTGCAGGACACAAAAGGACTCATTCCCAGGTATGGGGCTGCCAAAGCACAGTGTTCCAGGGACCTGATCTGATATGTATATAAATGAAAGAGCTTTCCATATGGAGCATGGCAAATGCCCCCTGATTTCCATTACGTGCTTTCGTTCTTTACCAGAAAGCCCTTTCTGGGCCATGACGGGGCAGGAAAGCAGGTTGTGTGAACACTGATTGAAGGTGAAGGCATCATGCAGAGGCTCTGCCTTGGGCAAATGCATTTGGGCAATGTTGTGAATAAATCAGCATGGTGAGCAAAGGGGAAGGGAAAATTGCACATATGGAGCTCCTCTATCAGCCACTAGAAATCCTTCATCTCACACAAACCTTTACTCATAGTTAGGGCAAAATAACTCTGAGGTTTAATATACGGTTGCTGCTAATGCATGCCATTAAAACATGTGGAGTCAAAGTCCTCAATATTGTAGGGTTTGTATATAAAGCAAGCTGAGGGATTGAAATGATCCTGAATCGTCACATGGTAGCCAAGTTATTAGAAATTAAACCCATTATATGCTGCAACACTGGGCCAAGGAATAAGGTTGTGAGACTTTTTTACAGTCTATCTTGTTTCTATTCTATTGTAGTTGCTGGACAGAGACCATAAAACACTTGGGGAACTGGAGACCTAAATTTTGGAGTTGTGCAAGAACAGAATTGCTTTCAGTGGAACTTGTGGAAATTTTGCAATCTGGTTGCACTAAAATGAAGCAAACTGTTGGCATTTCAGAACTCTTGATGTAGAGAACTCTTCATGTAGATGACATGTTTGGTCTTATTAACACATTTTATTTTTATAGTGACACAGATTTCAACTTTTTTTTGCTGCCTCCTGAAAAAAAAAAAAATCCATGTGTTCTCATGGGTTTGACTTTAACAGAATTGCACATTCAGATTATACTTGCTTCCAGTGTTGTTGTTCCAACAAGCTCTATGATTTGAGCTTTCCTTTTCAGATGAATTAACCCCACCCCATGATTATGTACATCTAAACATGAATGAGGTTTTTCATATGCCAACATTTTGTTATTCTAGACCGGGGGGTCCAGTTTTCCCATGGGGAGGTGGAAGTCAGTTTTCCCTCATGGACGCCTGACAAGCTTGGATAGCTGAGTTTTCCACAGAGAGGTCAAAACCTCATCCCCAGAGTGAGGTGGGTCATCCATCAGTTTGTAGGACCAAAGAGCCATGAAAAGACTGTAGTGGTCTTGGACAACAGGCATAGAAATATGACATCTTGCTGCATTTCCTTATGGAATTCTGATTCTCTCCAGTCTGCGTGGATTCCACTCCAACTCACCCAGGAGCAGAGAGGCTGACCTGGCTCTCAGCCTTTCCTCTCCCGGATTCTTGCACAGGGCAATGTGTATCTTTGGCTCTTCTCAGCTCCCCTTGGACCAGGCACTGGCCAGCTGGAAGCACGAGGAGAAATTATAATGGAGCTCAACCAGCAGGGTTTGATGCTGTGATTAAACAGCTGTCCAAATACCATGTCAGAGTTACTTGGAAGAGTTCTTTATCTCAGGTTATAATGCAGACTTCTCAAGCAGGATCATAACATACTGAAGACCAGGTTTATTTTGAAACTGTTTCTTGATACTTCAGAAGGATTTGTGTGGCTGTAAATGGGAAGTGGATTTGGGCCATGATGTGGCTTGTGATGCTTTATTTGGTAAATACTAGCACAGAAGTTCTGAGGCTTGCAAGAAGAATACCTAATATCCCTGCAAGTTGTTAATTGTCCTTTATAAGGATGTGACCATTATTTCCTCACTTGACAAGAGTTTGTGTAATTCCAGTTTTGTAATGGTGTGTTGTAAAACAAAAAAAATTTATCGTTTTGTGTTTGATACAGTTATCGATTAAAAATTCCTTATTCACTATCCCTCTTGGCAGACATAAAAGAACAATAGGTCAGACTCCTATCACAGCTTGTGTAATGAAGCATAACATGTACTTCACCTTTTAAGCTTCTTTCTGAAAAATAGGGGGTTAAGGCAAAAACAGAGGAAAATCCATACCAGGACAGATATAGCTATATCAATATTTATGAGCATCAGAGCTGGTGTTCTTTTCCCAATGTGCTGAATATTGCTGGATAGGTTTCACCTTGGGGGCTGCTTGGAAAGCCAACACATCAACATCCCCTGTTAAGAATGGGCAGAATGGCACAAATGTTGTTTAGTGTTGGCATGTGTGGGAGCCACTGGAACTGGCTGCATGGCTTGGGGAAGGTAGTCTGCTAGGGAACAATCTTTTTCAATTCTAAGCATAACATGTATTTTGAGCAGGAAGAGGAGCGCTTTTTGCAAGGTTTGCTCTTCCCTGCTTTGCTGCTCTGTGTGTTTTCGTAGACATTTTTATACTTTGGTGTTTGCCAGGAGTAGAAACATTAGCTAGAGCCTGTGCTAATATAAATAATTGAGTTCTATGAACTGCTGCCTCATACACCCACAGAGAATCTGGTCCATTTTCTGAAGATACATATGGGCATATTCAAGTGACTAATCTTGAAAAAATGTTCAGTACCACCATTGCCCACCCTTCCACTGCTTGGCTGCACATTTGCACTTCTAAGATTTGTTTTCAGTTTATTTTGGGATAATAAACCAAATGTACAAACCCATTCTATCTTCCTGCCCTATTCCAGCTGCAAAGACTTGGCTTACTCCTTTCCCTCTTTCTAAGCTATGATTTAATTGTTGAGCTTTTTTTCTGTAATTCATAGCTTTTCTTTTGCTATCGGGTTCCCAGCTGCAAATTCCCCAACATTATATTCAGTGTTTTCACCATATGTTTAAAATAAAGAGCCGTCCTTTCCCACCCCTTTGGAGAACAGATCATTCCAACTCAGCCAATAGGCTTGTGGGCAAGGACTGGCTGAATACCGACAGGCACAGAGGGGAAAAGGCAGCACTGACAAAGATCCTCCTGTTTCTTCTCTCCGGCAGTGCTTCCTCGCTGCAGCTGAGCGTGGTGGGATGTTATTCCCACAGGGCTGTGCTTTCAACAGAGTTAAAATTTACGTCCTGCTAGCCCTTCTCCTTGCAACATGTGCACACAGAGGAGATTATCTCCTGGATCTTGCGATACAGACATTAGTGACTTGTCTGAGCAAGAACAAAGGGGACATTTCTTGGCATGCAGTGCTTTTCCGTGTTGAACAAGTGAAAAATCACTGCATTTGCTCACAGCTTCTTTCCCTCTCAGCATATGGATACTACTCAAAGAACTGGGACCAGAAATCCCACTTCCAAGGTCCTGAGAAACCTCAGGGATGGTGATGTCACTGGGAGATGTGGTTAAGGGCTGCCTGTTAAATGAAGACTCCCATATTTAGGATGGCTCAATTGCTGGCTCCACTCCCACCCTCACATATCAGAGCTCCATCAGCTTTGTTTTGTACTCCTGAGAGCCATCGGACAGGAGGAATTCGGGAGTCACAGATGGCAGGAGCCCCAGGCAGCCCAACCCTTCTCATGCAGAATGGTACAGCCTTGTCCAGGATCATCAGCCAGATCACAACCTAACCTTCGACCATGGAGTGTCAGCAGCCCCTTTGGTGTGCTTACTGCTATTCCTAGGGATTTAGATGATCCAGTCAGCTCCATGCCTTCTATGGAACTCCTCCCTTAGCAGAGAAGCTCCACAGTGGCCATGGTGGTGTGCAGCAAAATGATGATTTTCTGCAGGGGGCTGGATTTCCATGCCAAAATCACAAGCTCTCCTCAGCCCATGAGCACATTGCAGCAGACACCTCAGGCTTTTAGGCATTGTGTGCAGACCTCAATTAAGTGAAATCCATCTCATAGTTTACTTTAAAAAAGATGTATCCCTTTTTTCTTTTAGAAGGTCCCTTGTCTGCTGCCAAATCCCAGATGCAGTAGCTCTGGTGCTGAATCAGACATGGCCGTGCTGAACTGCTGTCAAGAACCACCTGTCTTGGCAGACTTTGTCCCTTTCCCAACTGCATGTGGGGTGAGGGACAAGAATTCCTTGTGTCCATGCTGGAGTCCATAACTCTGGAGCAGAACCATCATTACTCAGGGATATACAGAGCAGGGACATGCAGCAGGAACTGTTGTTGTGGTTGCAATCCAGAGGTCTTTCATTTCAAATTAGATCATTGGGAAAGCTTGTCTTGCAAGGGCCACACACCTCTGGAATTCTCTTCCCCATTACTCAGTTTGTGAACCCCTCTATTAAATTTTCATTCCTTATCTACATGCTGGGATGAGCTGAGATTCTGGGGGTGCTTTTAGAAGTACAGCTGTTTCACATATTCTTGGGGCAACTAGCTGGCATTGTCTGCGCAAGGCATATTTTGAAGAGCTTGTCAAAGGTACTTGGAGGGAGGAACAGGCTTTATTTGAGCTATAAAGAAATAATGGACTTATCAGCAGGGCACCAGTATATTTACTTCAGAGCAAGTAATCTCTGGGAAAAGCTAATCTTCACATGCTGTAAAGTAGGAAAGAGCTATAGCTTGTTTATAATGCATTCCTATTCCTCTGCAGAGCTGAAAGATAGATCATTGAAATAGAAATTCCTCAGGCTTGCAAAATGAGGGTTTAAAAATGATTTCAGTGATTAAGAATGCTTAAGTCAATCCTATAGCAGAGACAATTCTTCCAAGCCGTTGCGCTTATATCAATGTCATTTGGACCAAAAATAACGAATTCATCTCATGAAACAGTAATTAACCAGAAAAATATGGCAGATATGGATTGTTGTGAGCGAATTTACATGTTATACCTCTCTAGCTTCTCTGCAGTCTCAAATTATGAAATATCAAATTCAGCCTTGTTGTAAAACCAGTGGTTTTCATGAGGCTGAATTGGGATTTGAAGTGAGGAGAGTGGAAATGACCCATGAGTTTTTCTCAGCTAAAAGGAACTGGTAAGTAATGTTTGTATCAAAGATATAGCAATATTTTTTGAGGTTTAAAATGTCTTTACTTAGCAACTGTAATTCCTGGAACTCATCTTCCACCTTCTGGGTGACTCTATAGATGAAAGACTGTCATTTGAGTGTTCTAATTTGGGTCTCTTACGAGGGTATTGGGTTAGCTGGGTAACAGAAAACAGGCTGTCCCATGGGGCTCACACAAGTGTTGCAGGACTGAAATTGAGAGTTGGGATGTTGGGGAGACTCCTGGCTGTGGGTGGGTTTGTCCCTGAGTGCAGGTGGTGAAGCTCTGGAAACCCCACCTGAGCTCAGTGGAGTCAGAGCAGCATCCCCAGGAGCAGAACTGGATCCAGTCTGATGTCTGTCTAGGGAACAGTGTGTCATCCTTATGGTCTGTTAGACAGGAGATGTCACTTTGAGTCTATAGCTTGGTAAAGCAGTGACAAACCAGTATGAGCTGAGAATCTGGCCCAGAGTCTGCTGAAGAGATCTAAGGGTGTCTCAGATTCCGCAGCTGGAATGTGTAGTTAGGTGAAAAGGTGTAGCTGTGTCTTGACAGCCATCTGTGAAATTGTCTGAGTCTGTCAAGTCCTCTGGAAGAGTCAACCACCTGCATGTGGCTCTGGTATGACCTCTGTAATCTCCAATCTGTTTGTGGGGTCTTCTTTGGAAAGTAAGACAGCAGCAAAATGTGGTACAAATACTGTAACATGACCTGCTCTTCTATAAGTTCTTGAAAAAATGTATGTCACTAACAGCTGAAGGTTGTCTGAAGGATGACACCTTGCCTTTGTTTGATGGCTCTGTAAAAGAAATGCAGGAGCTTTGGGGTTTGGTCGCTGTCATGCCAAAACCCTGGGCAGCACTTATGTCCCTGCTTAGGAGGCAATGCACTTGCCAAAGATAACATGGCTTAAAGGCCTGGCTGCTAGGAACAAGATGTGATTGCCCTTAATACAGCGCTTTGGTTTTTTTGCTGTCCCTTGAAGCTCTTGAAAGGGGGAACAAATTTCATTTTTGGTGAAATAAGTGACAGTTCTGTTCATTTCCTTGTGCCCAAGAGTATCCCATTGGAACTGCTGAAGCTGGGTTATTTTCATCCCAGCACTGGTGTGGGTGTTGTCAGTGAGTGCAGCCTTGTCAAGGGTAGGGCCCTGCTTCTTGTAACCTGGTGCAATATCCGAGGGTACCTCGGAGGAAAGCACAATCCAATGTGCAAAAGCATGGCAGAAGGGACCATTAATGCTCCTCAGGTAATGGCTGTGTGTTAGTCAACATGACTGGGACACTGACTCCACATCTCTTCTTGGGATGAAGTGTTTGGTCTTTTCCATACACTTGTTGCCTTCATCTACAGAATAAAAGGGTTCTTTGCGTCTCAGTGTAAACAAAATTGAGTTTAGATCAAGGGAGAATGCACAGTAAATCCTAAGTCACCAGAGGGTAGTTTAGTTACTGAGGGTACGTGTTAACCTCATGCAATACGTGGTTTGCAAACTTCAAATTCTACTGATGTACTCAAGCTTGCTGTCAGGATCCTTTACTTACTTTTTATTCAACAGTTGAAGAATAAATCGCTGCTCTAATTTCCCCAAAGCCCAGCTAAAGCAATACATTCCAGCAGGCAGAGTTTGTCAAAAGGTCTGGGTTATTGCAATACAGGACGAGGCACTTCGGAAGCCAAGGAGCAGTCCCAGGGAAATCGCAGCCTGTTGACTCGTGCCAGGGGCTCCCTCCATCAGCAGCGTCCAAAGGGGCTACAATAGCGCATCTTGGCACTAAGGATGTGCACGAGGGAGGTGACCCGGGCGATTAGGAGCAGTGTCGGGGCGGAGGCAGCTCCGGCCACTGGAGGGCTCCGCGTTGGTTTGTTGTGGCTGCTCGGAGCCCGGGCTGTGCTCAGCACGGCTCTCGCAGGGGTGCTGAGCTCTCCGCTGTCCTGCAGAGCGAGCGGCCAAGAAAAGCGTGTTGGGCTCAATCGTGTCAACACTTCCTCTACCTGCACTCAAATCTGCCTGTCGATCCTGAGGACTCTTCTCCTTTCCTCAACTCGAATTCCCTGCCCTGCACTGGAAGCTGCAACATCAGCAGCCCCTCTGCTCCCACGGTGAGGATTGTTCAGCCAGCCTGGGGACGGGCAGCTGGTGGTGCCGCCTTTGCTGTCCTGTAAACAGCCAGCCCTGAGTGCGTTCTTCCCTTCTCTACTCACAAAGATCGGAACCGATTCCTTGGCTGTGTGATGAATAATGATGTATGAAGGGATTAACGCAGTGACATTTGAATTCAGTGTTTGGGGAATGGGATATGAAGTCAAAGGTGCTGGGAACAGAGGCTTTTCAAGAACTTGGGTCTGTCCCTCCCCTTTACCACTTAGGCACTGTGACATAATGCATCCTTGTGTGTGACACTGGCAGCAGGAGCTGGTCCATGCAGGCACAGCAGAAGAGCAGAGCTGTGTGGCAGGAATTCTTGGGACACCTGCTCCCATATCTCACACAGTGACTGCCCAGCTGTAGTGAGGTGAAGATTTCTTTACGTGTCCTTTTGTGCCATGTCTTTCAAGGCAAAGGGGCAGGAACTGAACTGTAGTCTCTGAGCAGGGGTATTAGTCAGGCAACCAGGTATAATTTAGAAGAAAAGCACCCACAGGATTATTGTGGGAGTCTCAGAAGAGCCTTAGTGATGGAAAATACTGAATATGGAAAGTAATATGCATTTGATAAATCAGTTAGAGAGGGTCTTGTAAGATTATGAGCTTGCATTACTTGCCCCTAGGAGCTGTAGCTCGGGGTCAGTGATGTTACACAGTGCAGAGACTGACAGGAGGAATACGTTTACAAAGAATTCTACTGCCCAGTTAAGAGATTATTAAATATGAGATTGAATATGAAGAACTAGTAAGACAATGCTGACTGCTGGGAGAAACAATTTGACACATACATTAGAAACTCTCTGACCACAGACTCTCTAAATAAGTCTGCACAGATTTTCACTGGCTGCTTTTACTTGCTCCTTAGAGCATCTGGTAATTCTGAGACCTCAGCATTGACTGGATGCTTGTGTGTAATTGGGGATTTGATTTGAACTCTTCATCTTATCGTGGCTCTCTTGTTCACATTCTGCCAAGGGCTTGTCATGTGGAATTTGTCAGCATTTTCCCAAAAGACTGAGGGAAGAATGTGATGCGTTCTGCAATTTGTCCTTTCTTGAATGTAATCAGGGAGATTATTTGAACAGCATCTTTCTCTGCTGAAGCTATGGAGCTTAGAGGATGACTATACATGCTCTGTAGTCTCATCCCTCAAGGTGTTACTGTTCTTAATGTTATAAATATCAGGGTACTGACTCAATGGTCTATTGGGTTTTCTTAAATGGTAGAGCACAGTATGGTCAGAAATGTCTTTGAACTTAACAGTTCACTGATATTTTTTTAAAATATACCAAAGCTGACATTCACTCTGAAATGCATCATAAAAGCACCAGAGAGGTAGCTGATGTAAATCACAAGATCTAAGCTTACATGAAGATCTCAGTCCTTCTCCCTGTGGATGGCACAATGACAGGCTCAGAGAGCATCTCCTGATAGAGGAAACAGGCAAACATCTCCACGGCTGCTCTGCCTGAGTTCATTTTCCAGAACAGACATGGCTTTCTCATGGCTCATGTGCTTATTTCATCTAGTTTGGGGATCAGTAGCTTTGAGCATTTCTGTACAGAAACACAGAAGAATTTGCTTCTGAGAGATGATGATTTTAGGCCAAATGTGTAGAAGAACCTGTACACCTGAGATCTGCCCAGTTCCAATTTCAGACAGTTAATCCTAAAATATGCTAAAATACTTTTGCTTTTCTTGCCACAGTGCTGTGAAACCCCTGAATCTTCAACTGATAGTTTGTATGTAAACATTCACTTTTAAAACAGTTCTGTAAAAGGCTCCATCTTGACAGCAAACTATTTGTGCTCCTGCGTGAGTCCTTGAGAGATGTGTGATAAAGGGTTTATTGTAAAATTCAAGTGATCTTCCCAACATCTGAGTTAAAGCTCTCACAATTGTGTTAAAAACATAGAACCACTCACTTCTCCTCCTACCTTGAAAAGAAAGGTCCAAATCCTTTATTGGTTTTAACCTCCGAGTTCTCTTAGGACAGAAGAAGAGAATTAACAAGTTTGCAAAAGCTGTCAGTGTTATAATAAAAGTGATGTTTTATCTGTGTCTTTTCAAAGAAACAAGAAACCAAATTGTATTTGGAAAGAAAGATCATATTCAGAAAGACAGTGGAAGACAGGTACTTTCAGCTCTTCATGAAGAGATCCTCTGCAGGAGGGACTGGGGTAAAGATTTCTCTTTGCAAACTTACTCTGAGGGAAAAGGAACAGGTTGACCCAGAAAAATAAGAGTATGTGGTATATCAGTGAAAGGAAGCAACCCCCTGCGTAAGAAGTGGTAAATGTAGCAGAATTTGCGTCCTTAAATATGTTCTGATAATCCCAGAGATGTGTCTTATGAGGGCTGCAGCAGGAAGAGCAGAGTTTGGGTGAAGGGTACTTAAACCTAAGTGTTCTGCAAGCTCGTTCTGTAACTCGGAGAAATCACTTGGATTTTTTTTTTCTTAGTGGTGATCTGTGCACTGGGAAAACATGAGAGCATTGTGAGTTTTCATTCATAAATATTAGCAGAGCACTTTCCAGTCTCTGGTCTGAAGAAGGTTTCCTTACAAAAGAAGAATACTGGAGAACTTTCTCTTTCTGTGCTGACCAGCATGTTTTGGGTTGGGCTTGAGATGTGTGTGGTGAGAAGAGGGAATGCAAAGCACCTCAGGACTGAGGTGCAGAACTAAATGCCCAGAACATTAGGAAGAAATTAATGTTGTGTTATTAATGCTGTACAGGCTGGAAAGTGATGGGAAGGAATAGCTGTGGGTGAATCAGCAGTGGGAGGTGCCTTGGACTTGGCTGGGTGGTGTCACCTGTTGGCCTTGCAGCCACTGTGTCTCTGTGGGAGCTTCTTGGTTTCCATCAACACCCCGAAATGCTGAAACTCCACTTTTTGTTGCTGATGGATGTAGTGATGTTGAAGGTGAACTCTGACATGACCCGTTTGGCAGAGGACCCACTTGAACTGTGGAGGAGGTGTCGTAGGAAATGGGGAAGGGTTTCCTGAGCCACAGCTGCGGGGCAGGCAGGGACCAAAGCGGGGTCTGCCTGCTGGAAATACATTAATTGAATGCCTGAAACAGGAGAATTTCTCTGCTATATGATTCCCACTCTACTTCTGCTGCGGTTCATTTATTATTGCTGTTATGCTTTATTGAAGAGGGTATTTCACAGAGGGAAAAGTTTAATGAAATCAAAAGACTCAAGTAGAAGAGTGCGGTGTTAGAATATTTATAGGGAATGTGATGCGAAAGGACTATAATAAGAGTAAATAATAAAAGAAAATTATGTAATTCCTGAGAGAAATGCTCTAAACAGTAAAATGTTAAACATGTAGCTCTGTGCTATAAAGGAATGTACCATGAAATCAGAGAATCACAAGGCTGGAAGCAACTTCAAGAGATGATTTAGTCCATTGCCTTCTCCCCACAATGGACCAAATGTATGTCATTCCTGACACAGCTGTAGAGCTCTTCCTTAGTTTTCTAGTGGAGATATTCCAAAACCTCCTGAACACATCCTTGCTGTTGCAGGGCTTCTTACAATATGTAGATTTCCATAAGTCTTCCTTGATCCAATTCAATCCCTTTTTCCTTCTCTTATTCAACATGTATGCGAAGAAAGAGAATTGGTCTCTTCCATTTCGCAGCACTCAATTGTATTAGGAGTGCAGGAATGCATGAACACTGGCATAATGCTAATCCAGCATTTATTTCCTCTGGGCTATGTTTACCAGACCTGTGACAATTTCTGCTCATTTCCTTTGAACTTAATCCAGTGTTCCAAGTTTTTATTGAAACACAGAATCCAAGCTGGTCATAAAGTTTTAGTGAAGGTGTAATGAGCGTTGACTTCTAAGATCTGGTTTTTTATATATCTCATGAATACTGCGATAAATTCAAGGACAACTTGTGATCTCTTCATGATCCCAGTTCTTTGCTCTACAAGTAAATGGAATTGGCTTGGCAGGATTTCTCCTTAACAAATTGATGCTGGCTTTTATTCTTCTCTTTCTCTTGGACAGTGCCCCTGGTTATCTGTTCTGAGGTTTGGGCTTCTTTTTCCAAACAAAGTACACCATTCATTTTGTGTTTGAAGGTTCTGTTTGTTTCGCTTTTTCTTTAGTCCTTTAATAAATAGTGTTGCTGTTTGTTTGCATCAGCGCAGAGGAAAAAGAAAACTTGGACCTCTGTATGTACCCTGACAAAATGCTGGGTGGCCTCCCAGAGCTCTTAAATGTAAAAGAAAGAGGGATAGAATTACGGTTGATAGGATGTAGGGGCTTTTTAAAGAAGAAAATACATCTTCTGTCCCGTGGGACACCACAGAATTTAAAATAAGCAATACTAGAATTTCGTGTACAACTTGGTGGTCCACACAACTGGCATGTCAGTCCTGACCAGCAGTTTCCCTCACCTTACCCATTTTTGAATGGCAACCACCACATTGACATCCTGGTGGTTTTTCCAGCACTGTGAGCTTAGTTTGGGAAGTATAAAACCTTGTTGTGTGGCCTCAAAGCACACAGGGAGCTGCCCCTTGTTGTGTGCTGATTCTTCCCACCAGGTAGGCAGCTCCTCCTCAGTCTAAGTGACAGAACATCATCATTTTTCTGTTCCAGCAGCACAGTGCCCACATGCTCATTGCATTCCTAGAGATGATCATTTGCAGAACAAAAATATTGCTTTTCTGTGCAGTTACTTTTCAGAAATACAAACAAAAAAGAGCCAAGGCTGTCAAAATTCATCCTTGTGCAAACTTCCCACACTTATGTCAAAAGAAAAATTAAGTATTGAATCCATCCATCAAGGAGATGATGATGATAGTAATAATGAGAAATCAGAACTTTCTGAAGTACTTGATGTTCCTATGAGGAATCCGAAACAAGATACATAAGTTTGTTTATTCTCAATAATCGAACTTTCATTCTTTTACTGAGTAAGTTTGGGGATCAGTTTTGAACAGGCAATTCAAATGAACAAACGCAACAGGTAAACATTTAGTTATAGAAATAGTTTTACTGGTAGCAGTGGTCATACCAAAGCAGGTTGTTGACTTAGAAGCCTCTTCTTTTCCTCTCAACATCTTTAACTTCCTTCCAAAGAAACTGCAGCCTTTATTCAGTCCAGAGGTTGCTGTGTTTGAGGATGGGTCAGGTGACCTCTTTATATAATCTGTAAATTATTTGGCCATGTTCTGCCAGACCCCATCTGGCAGAAGGTCGGACTTTTCCATCTTCATATTTTATGATCCTCTCTCTGCGCTGCAGAGGATACTTTGGTGCAACATAAATATTTACAATACTATCCAGACTATTTCTTTCCCCGCCTTCATTTGCCTCAGCCCTGCAAACACAGTGTTGCACAATGTGACTGGCCACAGTTGTATGTCTTGTTCACTCACTCGAGCTTTGCTTTCAGCTCTGGCTTTTAATGAGAAAGCTTCTCCTTGGAGGTGTCTTGCCTGTTGTAACTACTAATCACAAATACTGCATAAAAACACTAAGCTTGAAAGAAAATGTTTCTCTTAGTATTATTTATTTAGTCTGTTTTTCTACCTAGCATGCATACTAATACTTTTCACAGTTGGATAACATAAGAACTGGGAGCAATTTGACCTGACAAGTTCTCAAATGAAACACTCTTCTAATGTACCTAATGGCCCTGAGCTCTCCTCTCCATGTAAACAGTCCAGTTATCTCCCACATAATGAGGTCTCACCTGATGGTGCCAGAACTGCACCACAGGTGGCTTTATAGAGCAGAGTTCTATAAAAAAAATCCAGCTGGGGAATAGAATTCGGCACCTTTATAGGCACTCAATCATTTTGTCCTTTAGGATTGGTTTTCTTGATTGGATTTTATGGGTTTTGGAAGCTTTCCATGCTGTTGCTGCAGCGTTCTGTCTTAGATGCTCGGGAAACCTGGGCCAAATAAACACATACAGTGGCAAGGAAGAGCTTCTGATGTTGCCTGTGTCCTGCCCTGTGTCTGGCAGTTCCTAAAACACCTCAGACATAACATATTCAACGTGGTTATGGCTACATTTTTTTGCTGAAAACCCTGAATCTGAACATTTGAGTCCTTGTAGTAGACTGGTCTTAAAATAAAATGTACTTTTTGCAGGTTTTGTACATAGGAGCACAGTATACAAATTGTTTATGCATGTTGTTTATGCGGAGGCCCAGGGAGCACAGTAAGTAAAATACAGCTGGGTTAAGGGCTGCTGTTGAACGAGTTATAGGACTTCAGTTAAAGATTTTTGATGGCTTCCTGTTGTACATCAGGCTGTAAATGGTGGGTGGTAGAGGACCCAGTCCTAATTAATTAGCAGGTAACATTAATGCATGAATATATGCTTAGAGTGACCTCAGTAAAAAAAGAAATGTGCTTTAGTACATGGTGGTTTAGCATTTAGTAATGAGATGGAAAATTCATTTCAAGTCTACAGCAATTCATTATCTGAACCAGATGAAGTCAGTACAGAGCACAAGTGTTTCCACTGGTCTTCAGAAATGAGTGAAATAATCTGTAATATAAAATGTCTGGTTCTCTATGTATGATTCCTGCTATCAAAAAGGGCTAAATACAACAGTTTCATACAGCAGGTCACATGTTTTAGTGGTACATAAAAAAAAGAAGAGGAGCATAAGGATTGAGTTTCCCTGTGAGTTCCCTGGGTCAACTTGGGCCCAACCTTGGCTTTGTTCTCCATCTGTAAAACTGGAATGACACTGCTGGATGAATTGTCTTCCACTGACTTCCTTGTGCTGCCTCTGGGACTGGGAGCTCAGGAATGTGTACTAACTCTCCCCAGCAGTCAGAGACCTGGCACAGCTCAGCAAAGCCCTGCAAAGGCTGGGCGAGGGAACCCAGAAGCTCCCCAGCACTGCAGCCACATGTGGGCAGCCACAACCATTGACTTCCTGCCAGTGGTTTGCCAACTTCCTCAATTGGGATGTGCTGAGACTGCCCTCCCAGCGGCCCAGCCAAGGCTTCTTTTTGCTGTTCTGCTGTGGACATGGGCCAGCACAGGGATCCAGACTGGATCTGGACTGTGTGCCAGCTCAGGAGGTGAGGGGAAAGGCATACATCTGTGCTCAACTATGTAAATTGATTCTAAGGAGAGTTTATGGGGATTGCTGCTCAAAGCTCAAGTTCTTCATCTGTGATTCTGCTTCCCTGGTCAGGTTGGTCACCTGGAGAAGCTGTGGCTGCCCCATCTCTGGCAGTGTCCAAGGCCAGGTTGGATGGGGCTTGGAGCAACCTGGGCTGGTAGAAGCTGTCCCTGCCTATGGCAGGGAGTGGAATGAGATGAGCTTTAAGGTCCTCCCAACCTAAATCATTCTGGGATTCTACAGTGTACTATTCTAGTTCTGTCTCAGCTTCTACAAGCTGCATGTTTTCATTATAAATAAGAGGGTAAATATTCAGTTGGTTTTAGTAGACATGTGAGATTTTATCTGAGTGTTTTTACCTGCATTTCTGATGCCAAAGTTCCCAGAACTGGCTCATTCCCAGGGAGTCTTTCTCTGTGCTGTGTTACCCTGCAGGGCTACCTGTTTGAGCCTATACTGGACTCAGGTAGAAGAGTATTCGTGACCATCTTCTGGCAGTGAAAATTTCCCCTGGTATCACACACTATCGTATAAAGTTAAGGGAAGGTTTTAATGTCAGGTGGTTCTTTTTTATTGTCACTGGCCTTCCAAGGTCTCACAGAACTTTATAATCTCCCTCGCTATTTTTCCCTGCACTTGCTTGTCTTGTTAATTCCTCATTTTTCTCTCCCTGCCACTATCACAAATGGTAGTTTTCCTTCTGGCTGCCTCACAGTGCATTCGGAGCTGTAGAAGATGCTGCTGCTTCTTGCCATGGGTAATAAAGCAGCAGCAGGTTAATATCAGTGCTGTGTAGGTGTCATTCAGACCTTGAATGCTGGCTCGGGAAGGACAGTAAAACTTAGCTAATGACATGTCCCTTCTACAGAAATACCCAAGCTGGGTTATGTCTCAAATGTCTGCCTGTTAATTCAGTGCTTGAGCCATGGGCTGGAGAATAGCTGGGGCTGTAAGGAGCATGATTTCATCCAGGTTCTGTGATATGAACAGAAACAACTCAGCAAATCCATCATATTTAAAAATGTGAGCCAGGGTATACTGTGAAGAACATAGAAAATCCAATAAGAAATATTTCATAAATATTCATTGCAATAAACCCAGAAATTTGTCTTGCATTGTTCAGTGCTTCTAGCAATGTCTTTCTGAAAATTATTAACTTTGAGTTAAAATAAATGGCTGACTGTCAGACATTTGTGGGCAGTAGGTAGGTGTAAACAGCTTATTTTTGTTTGATGAAATATTAAAGAATGGCTATGTAACAGGGATGATTTGAAAGAAAAACTCTTTACAAGTTTTATCAATATTTTTGGGTTTCAAAATCTTTGGAAAAGTTGCAGAAGAACCTCTTAGTCTGAGTCACAAAAGCAGAGACCACACTATTTGGCACTGGAGATCCAAGCAGATCCCACCTTTGCTAATCTTTTGACATATTTCTACCTGGCCTACACTGTGCTCATGAGTATAGAGCTGGTAAAACAAACCAGGATTGATGGATCTGGTATTTTTGTGCTTGAACTTACTGTCAGAGCAGGAGAGACATAGTGTTTCTAATGCAACTGGTGAGACTGCAGCAAAATTTTCTACCTCATGATTTCTGCATTTGAGCCAACATCCCTTTCCTGTGCTCCTGCTGTTTTATTATTTACTCACCCAGCGGTTTGGCCCAATTACTCTAAATCCAAACAAGTCTGTTTTGCTACAGCAAACTAAAAAACTTAAGAACCTGTGAGAAGTGTAGTTTGTTTTTCCCTGCCCATCTTGCCACTGTGAGCACTCCAGAAACATTGCTGCCATTAAGGTCTGTCTCTCTCAAGGCACCATCCCATTGCTGCCATTAAGGTCTGTCTCTCTCAAGGCACCATCCCATTGCTGCCATTAAGGTCTGTCTCTCTCAAGGCACCATCCCATTGCTGCCATTAAGGTCTGCCTCTCTCAAGGCACCATCCCATTGCTGCCATTAAGGTCTGTCTCTCTCAAGGCACCATCCCATTGCTGCCATTAAGGTCTGTCTCTCTCAAGGCACCATCCCATTGCTGCCATTAAGGTCTGCCTCTCTCAAGGCACCATCCCATTGCTGCCATTAAGGTCTGTCTCTCTCAAGGCACCATCCCATTGCTGCCATTAAGGTCTGTCTCTCTCAAGGCACCATCCCATTGCTGCCATTAAGGTCTGCCTCTCTCAAGGCACCATCCCATTGCTGCCATTAAGGTCTGTCTCTCTCAAGGCACCATCCCATTGCTGCCATTAAGGTCTGTCTCTCTCAAGGCACCATCCCATTGCTGCCATTAAGGTCTGCCTCTCTCAAGGCACCATCCCATTGCTGCCATTAAGGTCTGTCTCTCTCAAGGCACCATCCCATTGCTGCCATTAAGGTCTGTCTCTCTCAAGGCACCATCCCATTGCTGCCATTAAGGTCTGCCTCTCTCAAGGCACGTCCCATTGCTGCTGCTGCAAGGAGTGCCTGTGTGGTGAGCATGCACCCTAATTCAGTGACAACGGTGTCTTTTCAAAGATTAGAAATAATTACCCTTTTGCATCTGACATAGCAGCCATTCTGTTACAATGGAAATTAGTCTTGGGCTTCAATTTTCCCCTTGAGTGTTGCTACCCCTTTTGCCCTTCACACCTGCCCAAATTGCTCAATAAAAAACTGGGACAGTTCTGGTTTTTTTGGTGCCTCAGAACATGACTAAGGAAATGGTCTTTGCTTTTCTGTACTGGTGTTAGGTGGATTGAACTGGTGTTTTTGACCAAGGGTCAAATATTAGTGTTGTTTTCTTCCCAGAACAACTGTATATTGTGCTACTGAAATAGAGCAGAGGTCCTTTATGTAGGCACTGCTGTTCTGAAGCTCCCACAGCAGAGCAGGGTGCCAGTGCACAGGTGGAACACTAAGGGGTTGTCTCATGTTGAAAAATTGGATACTGTGTAGTATCTATGGCTGTGCATCAGTCCTGGGTTTCAGACATGTTGTCTTCTGATTTCAGCTGTCCTTAACACTTCAGCAAACAGGAGAGGCCCCAAGTCCTTGCTCTGCATTTTGGATTCTCGGAGGCACACAGGCGTTTCTGTGAATTATTTCAGCTGAGGCAGCAACTCTGGAGGTGGATGGTGAGCTCCTCTCACCATTCGTCGTTGCCGAAAGGGAAATGGTTTCCTCCCCCCTGTGCACCCTTCCTCTTCACCCGGCACCCCCGCACACCATCCCATCTGCTCTAGGAGAGGGGGTGGCAGTGGCCAGGCCACCCTCCGTGGTGGCAGGAGCTCAGACTGCCTCGGCCCTCTGAGCCCTTCCCTCAACCTCTCGAGGAACATCTAAACACTTCAATTTGGCTCTGTATCAGTAGCAGAAACTCCGCTTTTCCTCCTCCTTTTCTTCAAACAGAGGAACGGCTTGGCTGAGCTTTGTTTGCTTCCCAACTGTGCAAGCTTTGCCCTCAGCCTTTTACCACCCAGGCAAATGCAAATCCCGACCAAGTTACACCCAGTTGTTGTGTTCCCTTCTTTGTTTTTTAACACAAACTCTGCTGGGTGCGCAGTGGCAGAGCTCAGGTCTGAATGGAAAGGGCCTCCACTCAGCTGATGCAAGGGGGGGTTTGGATTTGTTTGCAGGTTCACTGGGATTTTTCTCAAGATCACACTGGGCTGACAGTCTGCTTCGGCTCACTGAAGTTCGTTCCATTAGTTCATTAACCCAGTCACTTAATTACCAGGGCACTTCTGGAGTTTTCCAAGGCAATTAGTAGCTTCCCTAGTAATTTCCCAGACAGGGGTTTTTAGCTGGTGTTTTAAGGTATGTGCATCCCACCAGGGTAGGGTAAAAAGGAGTTGTTAGCAGCGTGCCAAGAACCCTGGGGCTCCGGAGCTGAGGTTGTGTTCAGTGTCATCTGTCACTGGAACACTGGCAAGTCCAACCTGCCGAGCTCCAGGAGCCCCAGAGATTTCTGCCACCTGCGGGCCCCTTTGAGGACACCTTTGGGAGGGTCTCTCAGCTCTGCAGCGTGGCTGTCCACAGCTTTGTCCACGCTCCTGCTCTATACAGCTGTTTGTTGCTCTAACCCCTGCTGCCAAATGGTTCCTTTTGCCTTGGGATGTAGTCCCATGCAAGTTATCCCCAGCCATCTGTGCAGCTGCACTCCCTGGAGACTAAAAAGCTGTCTTTATTCATGGAAACAAACCAATGTAATAACCAGCATGGCCCTTCTTACTCAGTTGTGTACTCCTGTCGTGATTCACAGGGAGGACCTAATACTGTTCCAATATCCTTCCTTCTGTAGCCTCTGTGCTTGGAATGCACAAGCATTAACACTTATACTTTGTCGTGTTCCCTTCAGGAATTACATTGGCATCTATCAAACGGTTTTACATAGAAGGGCTATGAAAGAGTGTTACATTACAGGCAGCAGCCACAACTGGTTGCCACCCAAAACGATCAGGAAAAGGATTTCAGGTGCATTTAATAACCAAGTAAATGATAGAAAGTAGATGAAATCTTATGTTACACCTCTTCCCTTAATAACATATTTAAGAACTTTCTTTTGAGTTAAGGAGTTGAAACCCAAACCAGAAATTGTATCTAAAATCTGGCTTCTTAGGAATTGAAAACAACAATGTCAAGTAATTGATTTTGCAGTAGAAGATCACATCAACGAATTGCTTACTTTTGTGAGTATTTCAAAGGGTTACTAACGCCCTTTGAAGCAGGAGAGAGAGACTGAGACTTGAAACAATGTATATACTTTTTTTCAGGAAGACTGTGACTGTGTAGGATGTTTCTGAAGGATTTCTTTGCTGCTGTAAAAATTTAAAAAAAACCCAAAGTAAATAATGACCTGGAGAATCCCCTTTAATAGGTAGTTTTTAGAACTCATTTGAAAGGAAGTGAGATCGTGTAGGCTTGGTGGGTTTCCTGAAAAATTGTTTTGCAAGATGCCTTTTTTTTTCTTTCGTCTCAGCATTTTTTCAAGGGTATTTCGGTGTACAGGTGTTAATCCAGCCTATAGCAACACCACAGCACAGAAAACTGAGTGTATTTTGCTGTTCTTGAGGAAATGGGGCAGATATTCAAGAGGATGAGCTGCTTCATCTTCAAAGAAATAAGCATTGCTATAATTAATGCTCTCAGTTCTTGAAGAGGATATATAAGGCTGATTTTCTCTGAAAGCTCAAACAAAAGGCAAGGTCAGATAATTTTATTATTAACATTGCTTCTTATATTTATCTGCACCTTCCTGCTGTGGTAAACTATAGCTCCTTTTGGGATTCTTGAATCACCCAAAAGGGAACTAAGGAGACAGAAATTAAAAGCAATAAACATATGCTGAAAATCCTTCTGGACTGTGCTTAAATCCAAGGTGACTCTGGTTGTAGGAAAGGGAGGAAAGGGCTTTAGGCTCATGTTGTACCTTGCACTGGAGGAACCTCTGTAGCCCTGGAGTTCTCACTTGAACTGGCTAAGCAGATATTGCCATGCAGGGAACTACAAGAGTCAGCACTTGGCTTTCAGATGTGACCAGCCCTAAAAAGCGCAGAGGTGGGGAAAAATGGAAAAAAGGAAAGGGGGGGAAAAGGCAAGACAGGTTTTGAATCTGAAACAAATTTCCTTATTGCCTGTTGAGATGGTAGTTTAGTTTGGTTTGTATTTCACCTTGTCCCGGTCTGAGGATTTTTTATTTCTAATGAAGTCTAGCACTCTCCTATAACTCGCTCATATTGTCATTCCCAAGCAGTTGACTCCTCCACACTTGGCTCCAAATAAGCAGAAAAGGGATAATCTGAATGGACCTTTAGCCTGGTATTGAAAAAGAGAGACTTTGACAATGATCATTTAAATGCAGAGTAGGAATGCACAGAATGTCAAACAGCTGCTGGACATTCAAGGTTTGGGGAGAAAGGAGGGAGTTTCTTCACCAGGAGCATTGCAAGAGCATCATTCGTAATGCAAGAGGGAGTTGTGCCCTTTGGATCAAAGGGATGCCAAGGCAGATATTTAGGGAGTTTGTTTACCTGTGTGACTGACACACTTAGGGAATGAGCTCTGTGTGCCATACAATGCCATCAACATACCACAGCCTGGTTTATACGGGTCCTTTAAAGAACTGACTGAGCTAAGTCACCCTGTGCTTGCGGTAACTTTCTGTTGGTGTTGTTATTGTTTTAGCAGAGAAAACATTTGTGACTGCTCTGTATGTATACAGTTCCAGAGCCTGAATCACCACAGCATTTGTCTGGGTTTGTTTTGGCAACAGTTTAAATGTTCTGGTCTACAGCGTTTGTTTATTTGCTTAACTCTTGTCCTAAAGTTCCAAGAGAAACCACCGATTTCCATTCAGTCACTCTGTTGCTTTACTGAAAACCAGCACCACTGGGGTTTTGGGCAATATGGGATCAGGGAAAAATCTCCGTGGATTTCTTTTAATCCTTGTTGCCATCCCAAGCCACTGTGACAAGTCATCTCACAGGGTAAGACTGAGTATCCCAAGTCAGCCCGAGTTCTGCAGTGGAACATCCTCTACTCTCTGGTGTCCTGAATTCCCTAGAAGGGAGACCAAGATGGGTTTAGAGCCCAAAATAGAAACAGAAACTATTTTTATTAGGTCTCCAATACATCCTCAAGAGAAAGGAGGAGAGTTTATACACAGAGCTCCCAACAAATGGGAACTTGGAGGCAATGGCCAGCTTTCACACAGATCTGCAGCTGCTGCTGAGGTGTTGCAGTGCTCCTGTTTTCACCAGCAGGGAACCCAAGGGATGTTTGCTGGAACCCTCTGAGCGGTGATTGTGTTCTGCAGTTCCCAGGGAACTGATTTCTCATGGATATCATACACGGTCTGGCCCAAAGATGCTTGAAAGTGGCATTTCCAGCACCTGTTGCTACTTTTCTTCGGGGCAGCTTTACTGGTTTCAAGTTCCATTTCCTTCCCGGTGCTTGTCTGAGGAAGTTCTGCCGCAGGGAAAAAGACAAGTCTTCCCTGCTTTTTCCCCTGATGCTGGCAAACATCTGTTTTATGTGCTGTTCCACAAGCTGCTCTATAATCTGATCTGATTTGCCACTTGCAAGTGCTTTTTTCAAGGTGCACCTAAAGAGCTCCTGATCGTTTTTATCTCTTCTTTACTGCAATTTTCCTTGAAGCCACCTGTAATTTCTCCTGCAGGAGAGGAAAATCTGATGCTATCGTTCTCATCCCTGAAGTCAGGCTTGTGTCAGCCTTTCCATTATATAAATGCTTATTTTGAAGAGTTTCAAATTCAGCTATAAAAATTCAGTCTACACTGGAAACTGGCAAATTAAGTCTTTGTGTGGAATGTTTCTTTCAATGAAATTTTTTCTTAAAATTGCGTTCAGGTGCCTTTATGCTTCTTAAGTTCTTGACAGACTTGTCAGGCAACACTTAGAATGCTCATTCTATGCTTCCAAGATCAATTTTCAGAGATGCTGAGTGCTTTTATCTTTCACTTTGCTGCAATTGCTCAACTTTAGGTTTTCAGTGGTTTTCTAAAATATTTTGTTCCTCAGGTTTTTGTTTTTATTGCATTGGTTTTCTTACGATGGTTTAGAAAATGCTGCATTAGCAATGTACATTAACTTCTTATTTGTTTCTCTTCCAATGCTATTTTTTGATAAAGAAGTTTGAGATTGTTTGTGTTGTGCTGTTCTAACTATGGCCCTTAATTCCTACCAGGAAGTGGGACAGGAATAATTTGACTCATTTGTTGTTACAGTGAAGAGCTCTTATTGCAGCCTTGTCTGCTGCCAGATTTTACCCAGTAATTCCTTCCTCAGTGAAATGTGAAGGACAGGAGAGATAATGCCTCAAGGGGCTGACGTTTTTGTTCTGGGAGATCAAAAATCAGTGTAGGTCAAATATTGAGGGAGGTTTTACTCTGTCAGCAGAAAAATCACTGGGGATGAATGTGGAAGAAAGGGGAACTTCCAGATGATTTGTGATCATTGATTCAAATATATATATTTTCTTCTGCTTTGGATTTCTGCCTTGGTTAGCAATGTCAAAGTTGAAAAAATTTCTGAAAACATGACATTTATTTTACCTTTTTTTCTATACCTGGAGTTGGTATTTCTATGTTAAGTGGAGATGATACTTTACACAGAGAGACATGGAATCACTTGTAGACGAAGGAAATAAACCATGAAATTAGGCCTGCAAATGGGCCAAATGCCAAAGGAGCATAGGTTGCAATTCACTGAGCATTTTAGCATCTGCTGAAGTTTATCCCTTTCCACTGAAGGACTTACAGGGGCTTAACTTTAAGTATGTGCTTACATCCCATTGAAGTCACGCGGAGAGTGGCTTTGGTGTGAATTCCTCAAACCCATAGTGGCACCACTGATCAGGCTTGGCTTTGGCAAGATCAGTCCATGTGTGTTAATGCAGGTTACAGGAATGTCATCTATAGTAACACAGGCATGTACTTGCTGTCTCTGCGGAATTTCCCTTGGATATTCACCCTCATACTATAATTGGATTTAATGACAAGATCTGATACCCTTCATGCTCCCCTCTGTTTCAGGTCTGTCCCCATCTGCTTTGCTGTTTCAAAGCCAGACAGTTTGTTTAAGGAAAACTTTTCCTCAATTCTGACTTGCAAGATGGTTTTGATAATGCACCAGTTTTTATTTGAGAACTTGCTTGGCTCTGAACTTTGGGTACTGAACTCCAGAACTTTTGACCTGACAAAATTCCCAAATAATTTGATTGTTCACAGGAAACAACTAACAAAAACCTTTCTCTGTGTCAGTTTAGCCATAGGGCTTTCATGTTGTTATAAATATCAGTGATAAAACCTCACTTCTTAATTGAAAACTGTTCTTTTTTCTTCAGTTCAATGCTCTTTTTATCCTTGGAGTTTTATATTTCTTCTGCTAATCTGCATCTTCTCCCTGGCAATATCCCTGCCTTCTACTGTACTTCAAACAATCTGGCAACTAAAGGAATGTTTGAAACTGATTTAATTACATTAGCATGAGATACCAATTATGTATTTGTGGAAGGATTTTGCTGGGTGCTGTTGCTTGAATAGCTGAACTCTGCTCCTGCCAGAGTGACAGCAATGTAAACTGAATCCCTTCCTGCAGCCACTGCCCACAAAGAACAAACAGTGCGTGTGCTTTAATTCAAACAGCCTCTTGATGCGATCACTACAGAAGATGAACTCCTGATAAATGCCCTCATTTACTTGTGTTTTGCCTTGGTTTTTACATGAAGCCTTGGCAGATTGACCAATGCTGAGATGAAAATTGGATAAATCAGAGCAAAGGGCAGGAAGTGAGTTTGCTTAAATTCTCTTTGAGCTATTCACTCAGCAACAATATATCAACAACTATGTTTATTCAAGTTAGACAGAGATAATGAGCAAGGACAGCTCATGAAGGCAAAGATGATCGATTTCCTACTTTATTTCTAGTTTTTATGCAACAAGTTTCAAGAATGAGATTGCAAGTTTGGAGTAACATCCATTCAGGCTGTCAAATGATAATGCTCTGATCCCAGTAATGGCTTTTCTCATAGTAATTCCCACTAAGTCCCAGTCTACAACCCTGAGGGCTAAAGACTGTTCAGCATTTTGACAAAATTCAACTTGTAGGAGGCAGGTTATGAATTTCTGACTGTCTGTGGGTGCCTCTTTATGAAGCCTTTTACCTCAAGCAATGAAGATACTGTTATTGAAGTGAGTCAGGGTAGCCTCTCTGTGGCTCTGCTATATTGGTATAGTTCAGTTTGTAATACTGACATGGCTCTAGAGGTGCTTGGAGTCATCTCAGTATTAATGAATTAGCATTTTGGTAGCTGGTATGAAACCTGTGGGAAGGGGGACACCTTGATGTGCTGCATGAGGTACTGCTGCTGTTATTCCTTGGCCATGGAATATTCCTTTGGATTTGTGCACTGCAAGGACCGAGAGATGTGCAGGAAGGCCCAAAGCAGGGCAGGAGGTGGTTATAGAAACAGTGGCAGCTCTGTTGGCAGGTGGAGTCAGGTGTTCTCAGGCCTGCTCCTGTGGCCATATCCTGCTGAGAGCCACACTATTGTATGGTAGGGCTGTTCCTATGGCAACAATAATATTTTTAGTAGTGGTTTTCAGCTGAAAATCTCTGTATCTCTAATGAGCACTGCCTGAGCTGAGTGGCACCTGTGGGGCAGGTCAGGGCTCCACGAGTTGGGGGGAGGAGGCAGCAAGGTCGGAACAACTTCCCTAAATCCATAGGAAACATTCCCCTTGGACCACAGACCCTGTCTCTTGGCTCCAGCCCCTCGTGCAAGTCCTCGAATGGAATTGCCCTTATGGGCATCCTTTGCCTACAAATGTGAGCTGATGTGCACTTCAGTGAGAGGCTTCATGGCTAAGATGATGAGCTGGATCTAACTAAAAATGCCTTTTATTGATGATAGCTTGACTTTTTTAAAAGTAAGAGTAATAATAACTAAGTTAAATGTGGGGGGGTTTGTCTGCATTGACTGCTCATTTCTGTTTACGGAAATGTGAAAGCAGAGGAAGTTTTCTAATGAGAGAAGAGAAATCCTCTAAGGTATGTTGTTATTATTGGATTGGTGCTATCCTCTCACCCTTTTCTGACTTGGAGTTACTTCATCTGTCTTGATAATTCTCCTTTTGCTTGCCAGTTCTAATCCCATGTATGTAATTGGTGCTTGCACAACTCCCTGTTTCCTTTGGTTCTCCATTCCCTGTATGTAATGCCTGATATTTTTGGTACAGCCAGGATGCAGCACAATCCCTGCCAATATGCAATACCATCACCCCTTGCTGTAGATCACGTAGACCAGCCTATATGATTTGAGAACAGCTTATCCAAAGCCAGGCTCACGTGATATGTGGCTGAGAAACTTGTGTTGGTGTCATTTTGTTATTGCCAAGAGAATACATTTAATTTTTAAATTCCTGCCCTACTACCTTAATTCCTCTTTCCAAAAAGAGCTGCTTGGATTTTCTCAAACCTGGGAATAACAGTACTATAGAGGTCACTTCATGCTCGTATCGGAATGATTCCTGAAAACACCCCCGGAACTCCAACTACGTTGGCAGCTTTGGGAGTGAAATAAATCCAAAACATAGCAGAAAACATAGCAAGAACCATTTCCAAAGCAGCATTTTGGCTGGAACCCAAGGAATCTGTCAGCTCTGCTGTCCTCCCGACACTGACTTGAAACAGAAAATTGGGAGGATACTGAGGAATGGGAAAGTGATAATTTTATCTGGAATGCTGTGGCCAAATTCTGAGGATAGCGTGTAAATGTCTGTAGAGAGAGGAAAAAAGACCTCACTTCAGAATGACCTCATCCAGAAGAAATCCAAGTGCCATATGTTCCTTTGGCCTGCCTTTGATGCCATAAGGGCTCTAGGATACATGGGAGAAGGAGAGGGGGAAGTGGCTTCTCTAGTTTGGAGGAAGAAGCATATAATGAAATAGCTGTAAATCTGCATCTTGATTTGTTCACACTAGTTTTAATCTGCTCCAGACATTTCCTGAGATGTAAAACATCTTTTTAGCTGCAAAAATGGACATATCAATAGCAAATGTCCATTCTCCCTCTGCCAACCACAGACCATTTTACCTGTAGCAAGCAAAGACCAAGGCAGATTTGCCCTTCTGTAAGCCTGGAAAACGAATTAATGACCCTACAGTATTGGGTGATTTGGTTCAAGTTTTTTTCACTGATTTTGCCATCACCTCTGAGTTACAGGAATACAATTTGTGATGTAATTTTTTTTCCCTTTGAGTTTAAATCCAACTACTATGAAAACAATGAGTGGAATGCAAATTGGGTTCCAAAATATTCATTTAATATGAGAAAGGCCTCAGTTGCCATTCCCTCTTGCAAATAAAATGGCTTACTCAGAAGCAGTGCTGCTGAGGGGCTTCCACCCAGGGCACATCAGCACTTAATGATACGCTTGGCTATTTCATTGACAAAAAATGAATTCATAGTATATGGAGTTTTCTCAGTCTTGTTTTCAAAATTGCTTTGGGCTCTGGAAAGGTGCAATGAAAACCTAATTCGTGTGTTTTAAAAATAATAGCGTCTCTGGTTATTTTTTTTATATGATGTCAAAATTCATTCTTTTTTTCTCTCTGAGAGTAAAACAAATGAAAATTCTTGTTGTTAAAGATTCCTCTGAAGCACTGTAACAATTTGGATAAGCAACCAGATATGCCCTTTGGGGATCTCTTCCTCCTGTCTGTTCTCATCTCAGTTCCCAGTAAAAAATCCCCCCAATACTTCCTTTGCAATTCCAGGTCACGTTCAAGCAGTGTGGTGATACAGCATGTGTGTCCTCACCCCTGCACTCCTCCCACCCATATTCCAGGTGGTCTGGAACGAAAGAAATCCAGGGAGGAACTCCTCAAATGCTGCTTTGCACAATAAGAGCCTTCACATGTTCAGCCTAAGGAAGGTTTTCCCCATCAGAGCACATGTGGTGTTTATCAGTGTACTCTGTGTCATGTATTGAGCAGTTTCCCTTCCTCCCAAACTTTCATCGTGGATCAACAGGGAGAGGCTCAGACTTCTTCAGAGTTCATGGGGCACTTCACGGGGCCAACATGCAGTGACTGCTGTGAAGAGCCTCTCTTTCCAGCTCTCTCCTTCCTTACCTGTGCTTGAAGTTTCCATTGGAGGCCAGTTGTTGTTTCAAACATACCCAGTGTGATTGGCAGAACCACCTAGTCTTTTTTATTTCTCTTTTGCCCTCAAAAAATTACAGGATCACTGGTAGGTTTGTTAAAAGGAGACAACAGTTCAGGTCCTAAGTGGCCAAGACCCTGTGTCCCAAATGGAAGTGAGGGGTGAGAAAACAGGGCTCAGGAAGTACCCTGTAGGTTCAGAATAATGCCATGGCTCTATGCCTGTGTCAAAGGATTGGGGCAATTCTGATCAAAAAAGAGAAGATCCCTCTTCAAAGAATCTCCTCTGGGTCAGAGATCCCTGTGCTGCAGCCCACCCCTGGCAAACCACAGGATTTAGGATGGCTGTAGGCCCACCCAGCATATCCAATAGCATTAATTAACATTTGACACAGTGGAGGCAAGGCTCCACATGGATGAATTTGGTCTGTTCTGCTTCTTTTGCTTATCCTTGAACATGGAAAGCAATTCCTGGTGTTTCCAGCAGAATCCCCGAGCAGTTTTTGGCACATGGCAGTACCAACCAGGACCCACTGTTGTTTTTTTTCTCTAGAGGCCCAGAAAACTCTGCAAATCTGTGTTAATTTACTAACTCATCTGGCAAACTGAAAAGCTCTTGTTTTCAGAAATTGAATTTGGATCACCTCAAAACGTCCTTTCTCATATAATTGATCCTTATGTAGTCATTAAACCTATTTTTTTTTCCCCTCTTTACCATAAGTCTCTTAGCGTCTGAACATTCTTATTTCTCTCATTAGCCATGTATTTTCCATGAATTGTCTGATTGCCAAATTATTCTTGTAGGCCATGAACACAACTTCTTCCTAGAAAAGCTCTGCTTTTTTTCCCTTCCCTTTTGACTTGCACACCTGTTTGCCTTGTGTCACATTTGGGCATCAGAGTGAGCTGCCAAATTTGTTCTTTTTTCTTGCGTGATGCAACTAATCATTTCCAATTGTTATTTCATTCTTAAAATATTTTAAAACTGGGAAATAACTGAGATTTTTTTCCCACATGTTGGGGTTTGTTTTTCTTTAACAGCACCCTTGTGAACAAAATGATTCACATGGTGCCACTTAGTTGTAGTGTTGTAGTCTGTAATGGCTCTCTGTGATGCAAGACATCTGTACAGAGCTCAGAGTGAGCCCCCAAGCCCCAGCCCAGGTTTATCAGCCACATCCTTTCCTTTAGTAGCCTTGGAAACTGTAAAAGAAATTAAAAAAATAAAAAAGGGGGAGGGAGAAATGTGCCTGCTTTATAAAGTAAACCCCTCCCTTTGCACTTCATACTTTATTTTTACGTTCCTTGCCCTCTTACCTTTGCTGAATATGGTCTCCAAGCCTATGCCTGTGTTTGGAAAAGGAGAGAGAGATCATGCTGGAAGGGTTTGGGTCTGCCAGAGAAGGGGATTACAAGGCTGAGGCTATCCAGTATTTACCTTGTCCTGTGTCCTACAACTGCATCCCTAAGGGAGCAGAGGAAACAGGGACCTGGCCTGTTCTCATCGGGCAGCACTAGTTGGCTCTTTCCTCGTTGGGCCTTTGCTCCTATTACTATTACTGGCTTTCCTTTTTATTAAGCTGTTTCCCCAGGGGTCTGTATTGCCTAGCAAGGGCACTGCGGCTGGCAGCAATTCTGGTCATTCCAAGACAGATCCTGCAATTTGTTGGTGGCTCATGTTCCTCTGTGTTGTGAAATGACAGCTGGGGACCTATTCCCAGCCTGTCGGTGATGCTGAGGAGGCACCACTGGTGCCCAAAGCAGTGTGTGTGTTTTATTTGCCTCACCCGAGCAAGAGGGGCTGTTTATGATGGGAATTCCGAGTGGGAATGTCAGCATGTGCAGCCACAGTGGGTGCGGGGTAAGGCAGAGTGTGCAGAACACACTTCTGGGTTGTTTGGGTTTTATTGCGCTCCCAGGTGCCGTGCAGAGCCAGCAGGGAGAAACAAGGTGTTTCCAACAGCCTCGAGGCAGCACTCCCATGCACTGAAAATCCTGATTACGCTGACAGACTTACCCCGGGGTTACATCTGTGCTGAATTACACCGACTTGCTACATTTCTGCACATGGCAAGTGTGGTTTCTGCTGCTTCTGCTCCCCTCTCTGTGCATGGGACACCAAGGAGGTTACATTGGTGGGTTATATTCCACATAAGCTGTAATGGGTTTCTGTAAGAATTCCTACAGAATTGCTTGTACAGCATTTACAGCCTGTGTTAACGATGGCTGTAAAGTTGTTTGTCTTCATGGAATTAGATGTCTCCATAAGGCATTTTCCAGCTCAGCTATGCTGAGGCAATAAAGGAAATTGTGCTCGTATTACTCACCGCAGTAATTCCCAAATAATTAGTCATAGTAGGTAATGGATGTGTGATGTGCCCCAGTCATAAAGCAGGGTAGAATGTAGAACACGGCAGCTGCTTGGGAAATGCGACAGCAGAAATCAAATAGCTCGAGTTCAGTGAGGAGCCAGCTTCACCCTTGCCTGTTGGCAAATCCTCTTGGGCAGCTTTCCTTCCACTTCTAGGGAAGGGGAAATCTAGTTGGCTTCTTAGACCTTGCTTAAGTGGGTTTCCCAGTTTTTTGCTTCAAGCTGGTTATTTGTTGCTGAGAAGCAGTAATTTGTATGCATGCTTGTTTTGTTTTCTCTCTCCTCTTTACAGAGAGGAATGCCAATGCTTAAAACCAGGGACATGGGTGGGGTTTCCCCCCCACACACCCCGGTTTTACCTTCTGGCTGACGTTCTTCTGTCCTGGCATTAAAAACTTCCCAGGGTGTAGTTGAGCCTGTGAAGTGTTGCACATAGTGCTCTCAGTGTTTGGTGAATGTTACATGCGTAGGAAATTTACTGTCGCAAAATGAATCATCCTGAACCGATTCCAGAAGCGCTCGGCAAGTGTGTGTGTGTGTGTGTGTTTGTGCTTGGGTTCTGCCTGTGTGAATTTGGGGTTTGTGTCCATAAACTGATGCTCTGTTGCCATGGGAACAGCCATAGGCATACATATCCTAAAATCAGGGTAGTACATGATATTACAGCCATTTACATCAGGGCTCTGTCACATTTTCTTCCCTGGAACATTTCTAAAACATATAAATATGCCCTTAAGGAAATCTCTACAATCAGGGCACCAACAAAGAAAGCAGACAGATTGCTCGAAGCACAGTGTGTCATGCAGCAATTTCCAAGGGGCTAATCATATTAACAGAGAAACTGGCACCAGCATTTTTACTTTAACTAGTAAAGTTTTATTGAGTGCTACTGTCCCTAGCTGCTGCCCTTAACTTCATATGGTTACTAAACCATCTACGGTTTGGAACTGGTTTTATAGTTCACCCTTCTTATAGGGGAACAGCTGGCAAAAAGACAAGTCATGAAATGCCAACACTTAAAATACAAAAAGTGGAAAAAAGATCATAAATATAAAACCCAAAATATTGGTTTTCTTAAATCTGTGGTAATGACCTCACTAAGTTCTCCAAAATGCAAAATAATCTGGATCTCTGAGGCTCCCCTGAGTGTTGTGAAAGTCAGTGGAATAACCTCGGTCTCTGTGAAATCCCACTGGGAAAATCATCCTTCTGGCTCATCCTGTTCTAGAGCCAATGATAAATTGGGTGGGAGGGAGGTCCTTCCCGAATGGGCATCCTCATTGCTGGTCCTGTGCATCAGGACAGAACTAGTCCCCAGGTGTGATGGGCCCAGATAAACAACATGGGAGACAACATTTAGGAATCTTGGGTTGATGCTGTTGCCAGACAAAACCTCTGACAGTCCCTTCCAACCCAAAGCCAGGCACTCCATATCACTGCTACACTGCGTCTTGGATTGCATCTTAGTTGTGTTAGGCAAATTACAGAGTTCCAGGAGCCTAATTGGTGACTAATGCCTCTTTGCAAGGTGTGGAGGTGACTCAAATATTGGCAGACAATATTTGGGGTCCTGTAGTTACGAGTGACCTCATGGCGAGTTTAATCCATTTTAACATTCGGAGCTGCAACTCCCTCAGAGCCTTTTCTTGTGCATCCCTAAGCAGACAGCTCTCTGTGTGAGATACATTGGATTTCTGTGGCAACCAAGAGGTGAAGGGAAAGTCCTGTCACTTGGAAATAGCTGGAGTGACACACGCAAACCCTCAGCAACTGTGTGTTCAGTGATGTAGGAGTCTCCACCAGCCGTATGTTACTTGTTTCTGTGAGTTAGATCCAACCTGGCACACTTCAATCTTCCTACTCCCTGAATTTTACCCGAGGGACTCTTTTCCTCACTATTATGCCCTACTTTGGAGACGGTAGAGCAGGATCAAGGCCACAGATCAAAGTCTGACCGGCACAATACCTTCCACTCGAGAGTTAATGTGTCCACAGTATGAGTCATAAAACATGGACAGGAACCAAGTTTCCTGCTCCAGGGCTCCAAGCATGTCCAAGTTACTGTATCCCTGGAATGAGGAGCATGGGGTGTTTGTTTGGTGTGTTTGCAATGAGCCATCTCAGAACAGCACTGAGGATGTGGTGTTTACTGTTAATCACTGTGGGAGCAGTTCTCTGCCCCAAGATTAGTCTGGTTTGCTGTACACTGAAAAATGCAAATTCATGTCTTCTTCGGTCCAGTTGAACACACACAAGAGAGAAACAGGAGCTGGTTGCAAGTAAGGCCGTTCTGGAGGAGACCTCCTAGGTTTGTGGCTCTTGGTTTCTGACACAGCGGGGAATTGCCTCCTCAAGTCCCATTTATATGGTTGCCAAGCCCATCTTTAATCAGCGACAGCCTGTGCTTTAAGCAAACATAGCCCCCTTTGATTTGCTGAGAGCAACTTGTGTGGTTTGCCTCTGCTCAGGCTGATTTGTACACATGAGCTCCAGCATCCAAATTCCAACTTGAAGAACTGATTTTAATCCCTGCATTCTTCTAGTAAAAACAAAATGCATTAATTATGTTCAATAAATCCATGTTTATGGTTTACCTTTTTTAGCTCAGGTCACTTAGTGAATTACAGTGTTTCCACTTCCTCCATGATTATTCTAAACCTGCTGTTTTCCTTCTGTGTAAAACAGGTGTGTCCATTTTTATCATTAATGTTGGCTGTCATGTTTAGATTTTGTCTCTAAATATTTCTATTAACAGAACTCCACAGAGACGAGTACAAACAGAAGGTGAAATACAGCTAAATACATCTAATACAGCAGCTGGGCTGCTGGCTTGAACAATTTTATCACCATCTGAAAATTTACTTACAGGCTCAAACCTGACTGAGAGAGAAGAATGAAATGTGACTTGAGATTATTTGTGGCAAAAACGTGAATGTGTTCTTACTGTTTTTCTTAAAATACTGAAAGTAAGATGCATTACAACATCAAAATTCAGAAGAGATATAGAACCCAAGTGTCTTAAACAAAAATATTCTTTAAAATCCATAAAAATTAGGTGCCTGACCCATGACCTCGAGGCATAGAGCTTTGGCAGTATTATAAATGTCCGTAAATACATTTATAACTGTTTACTTTAGAGACAATATTAGAAGGAATTTTCCATGATGATAGAAGGAGAGCTTGTATTTTAATCTCTTTTCTAAAAATGCAAAGATTGGATACAGATTTAATAGACTTAGAAATAGTCATTGCTACCTGTCAGAAAGAAGAGCAACGTATTCTCAATTGTTGTGTTTTACATAACTCATATTTTGTGCAATAGAACTATGTTTTTAATTCATGGCAGTTGTAGTAGAGGAAGTGTAGACCTTACATGCTGTTAGTGTGTCCAGAATCCTGAGGGTTTGTGGTAGCAGTTCTTGCCCATACAGTGTGGGTGAAAGAACCTGTGCAGTAAAGATCATCAAAAAATAGCAGAAACAACTATTGGTTTATCCATTCTATATATCCACTGTTTATACAAACACATATAAATTTATATATATACAAATATCAGCCTACCAGCAGCTGCATATTATTTTGGCTTTAAGAGCAGATTTTGCCAAATACATGCAGTTAAAGTCCATTCCCATGGAAGAAACAAAACCTGTAGCTCAAACAACTCAAGACTCACAGGCTGATACTGAAACTTCTGACACCCAGTTGAGGAAATGAGTTTCTCAGGACTTTTTTTTTTTTTCACTTCTGCATGTGGTGATAGTTTCTATTTCACAGCAGTTTTAAGGGCCATCTTTGGGGAACAGAGAAAACTAAAGCAGCAAAATTCCTTGTAAGCTCTGGTGATTACTTTAACAACTGCAGAACACGATGCTGCAGGGGCTTGTGTCATTCCAAGGGCTTCCCCCATAGCTCACCAGAGCTCCATGGCTCCATATCCATGACATTCAGTCAGTGGGTGTCTCTTCAACCTTTTTCTGAACCAGTGAGCCATTCCTTAGCCCAAAGGTGTTTCTCCTGTTGGTGGGCCCTGTGTAATAGCGTGTCTTTGGTGGCCCCCTCCGCAGTGAGGTGTTTGTGCCTGGGCTGGCTTAGGGAAGGGACCTGGAGCTGCTGGCACAGCTCCACCTGCTCTCCTGGGATCCTCACAGCATTTCACCTCCCCAGTGGCTTTACTGTGAGCTCGGAGGGAACAGCCAAGAAACAGGAGCAGCCTGTTCTCTCTCCCAAGCACATGTAGAAGAACAGGGAATGCTGGCCCTGCACAAACACACATGGACCTCTAACAACACCTTCTTTGAACGCTCTGCCCGTGCCTTTCCCCGTGCTGGGAGAGGTACTCGCTCCCCTCCGTAACGTGCAGCGCCGCAAAACTCATTAGGCAGCATAAAAGTATTACTGTTCCGTGTCTAAAGAGATTTGTCCCTGGTGGGGCTGAGCTTAATGACACTGTCAGTAGGCCAGAGCTGGCAACGGAGGGCCCACACGGGTAATTCATCCCAAACGGGAAGGCGAGGAGACATGAGGTTTTCATTTCGGCGTGGTGAAGGAAACGTGAACCCACCTGGGAGAGCAGCTCGACTTTATTGCAGGGCTGTGTCTGTCTCAAATCTTCCAGCAGGGGCTGAGTCTTGTGCGGGGCTGCCTGCTTGGGATGGGGATGGAGGGATGAGGAACTGAGAACTGGTGGATGCTGAGGCGAAAATCAGGGATAACAGGGTGGGCTGATGAGTCTCAACTTCTTTGTTGTGGCAAAGCAAAGCTTTACTTGGGTGATCTTCCTGTGAAAGGATTCGAGTTGGGTTTTTCTCCGCGGTGTTTGTTCCTGGTGGGCATGTTTCCCAAGGTTTGGGTGTAATTGAAAAGACAGCCCGCTGCGAGCCATTGAACATGCCTGACAGGAATTCGGAAGGGGGAATCGGTGGGGCTTGGTCCGCTCATCCAAGCAGAGGTTTGTGTGCTATCACCGGAGCAGAACGCTGCGAAGGGTTCGCACGGAATGCTTAATTCATGACGTGTTCCGTTTGGGCAATCAGGGGATGGTGTTTTCACAAACCCTGGCAGCCATCCAGGCCCAGCTGAAAGCCTGTCTAATGTGTGGAGCTGCTGGCTTTGGGAACGCTCTCCAGTTCCCAGAGGAACCCAGAAACCCTCTACCTGCAGGATTTCGGCTCCTTGTTATTGCTCACACTGTAACAGTGCCCTCAGGCTTGAGTTTGCATGACATTCCTCCTACAGAGTGTTTGGGCTGGGACTGATTGGCCTTTGCAGAATCCCAGAGGTTGCGTTTATGCTTTTTAATTACTAATTGAACTTAATCAGCAGTTTTTTATTGTCCTAGTGTTCAGAACATGCTGCTGCCTCTAGTTTTTATATTTCTGTGATTCAGTGTTCCCCTGAATTCCATTCTGGCCAGCTTTTGCAGTATAATTTGATAAATGTGTTCTTTTTTTTCCTTACCTTTTGGTTCCTTAGCAACACTTATTTTTTGCCAAATTAGTGATCCCTTTACCTAGAGCTCTATGACACAACACATATACTGACTACTGTATGTTTGAACACTGTAAGTGATTTTAGAGTATTAAGAGGTTTTTTTTAAAGACTGTAAAAGGGATTAAATGGCATTGATCTGTGTTGCTGCTCTAATAATTTTGGAAAAATTGATGATTTCATCCTACATCCTAGGAAAAGGTGCCTGCAGCAAAAAAGGCACATGCTAGCATTACCTATGTGATGCACCAGTGGCAACACAAGGCAGGAGAAAAGCTTTCTAAGACAGTAACTCCTGTCAAGGAGTTATTCAGGGGGTCCCTTTCTAGTGGGCTGTAAACTGGGGGCTCACAAGTCTGTGTCTGCTCAGCAGCTTTAATGAAGTTCATCTGCAGATAAAGAGGTCATTTCTACTGAAGGCCTTTCTAAGGAGCGATAGAGCCTAACTCATAAAAATGGGAATAATACGGTGAGGAAACTCATCCTCCCCAAATAACATACATTTCCATGTTCAAAACAAATACCATTTCTTTTGAAATGTACTTGCATTCACACATGCTTAGAGAGTTTACCAAGCTTTCATGAAGCACTGTGTGATTTAAATATCAAAAATAGATCTATAGCACATGTCTCTTTTAAAGCCTTGTGGATTGTTTTTTTGGATTTTTGTTTTTCTTTTATGATATTCTATCTCTTAATGTGTGTTTTGGTTATGTGTGTCAGTACGGAGTTTAGAAATGAGTGAGAGGAATACCAGTAGTTGCCTCGTGGACAGGACAGTATCAAATTCAGGCTAGAAATAAAACACAGACATTTCAGTGATAGTGGTTATGGGCTGGACTAGTGCATCAAGCTCTATATCATAAGTTTTAAATGAAGGCTGTGCTCATTTCTAAAACACTTACTCAAATGTTCACAAGAGCATTAGTCCAGGGAAGTTCTGTACTCCCCATGACTTGAGCTGCTATGCAGATGATCCTGGTGGGCACTTCCAGCTTTAAAATCTGTAACCAAATCTAATTCTTACTGTCTTCACTAAGTGCTGCCCTCATGTTAAACTCATTCACAGTAAAAAAAGCCAAGGAAGGTTCTTGCAGCACGTACTTGCAAAAATAAAACCTACTGGTTGTCCTGTGCTATTGACTAAACAGTATCATAACATCTGTATATATTAGCAGTATAGCAAGAGAGTATGTGTCCTGTAAAGAATTGGTTTTAATTTTTCTATTAATACACTTCTTGACAACTTAATTAGAATATGAAACAATTCCTGCATGAGGAGAGACTAAATATACCTTAACTTTTCAGTATTCTTTAAGACTGGGAGTGCGTCGTGGTTATTGATAACCTCCTGGTTCTGGGGAGGAACATGTGTGCTGACCTGTCATGCCAGACAGGGAAGAAAGGGTTGCAGAGCAATCCAGCAGATAGTGGGTTTGAAACAAAAACGAGGCAGTATTTCTAACATTGCATCAGCCAAACTGGGGTAAGATCAAAAACGTGAACAGGTTTCACAGAAAGCCATATAATTTCCCTTTCAGTTATTGATTGTGGCACAATAAACTCAGGAAATCCCCAACGTGCTGGTTGCTGGAAGGGACCCATTTCTCAGACAAGAGGCATTTGTTACGGCTCCAGGCAGATAAGGAATATGCTGGATCAAGCTTTATTGCTTTTTCCAGTGCATGCCAAAGGAATGCAGTTGCTGTTTGTCTGATTTCCCTGCTCGATTCTGCCTTTGAGCTCAGCCCTCCTGTTTGGTTTGTGCATAGCTCCGATGACTGAGCCGCAGAGATGACATTTATGATCCATTACCTAACACTTTTCTACAGCAATGCCATTCTAGCAGGTCATAATTCTGAGCTAGGAATGAGCTGAGCGAAATGGCCCAGGCAAAGGTGAAGGAGTGAGGTGTTAGGGTAGGTTTGGTTTTTTCTTTTTTGTGGAGGGACAGACTCTGTGTTAGGGGTTCCTTATTGTTGGGTTTTTCTTTTTTTTTTTTAATCAGTCATTATAAGGCCTAATTGAAACTTATCACCAAAGTAACCTCTGATATTACGATCTGTCAAGTTGTATTGGAGTGACCTGAAGCTTGCATTTGGTGTAGCAGTGAGTCAGCTAAATGCCATTTCTAGTGTTTAATCACTATTTAAAACATCCCGAGCCTTACAAGTGCTTCATTAGCGTTTTTCCTTCTGCAGGCCAAGCACCATTCCCAGTTAACAGCATCCCACCCCTCAAAGCTCCTTGGGAAAGGGACAGCCTTGTGTCAGCTGTGCACCCGTAACCTTGACATCAAATACTTCATGAGGCCAAAAGAAATACTTAGAATTATATTTTTCTACAGTTTATACCCTTTTGACCAATGTGTATTTTCAGCTTCAGTGTTGTATGGAAAAAAGAATGTTCTGTTGTGTGAAAGCCAGGCAGTTGGTAAAACACTTGCAGCAGGCCACGCTACATCCCTCATAACCTAGGAAAGTTTTGTTCTGGACAAAGAGAAAGAGTTCTCTTCCAGTGTAGAACTTTAGTGATTCTGAAAAGGTAATAAATCTTCCATCCTGTTTAAACTTTCTAGATTTATGTTGCATTATAAGCTCATGCCTTGCCCTGATTCTCTTGCTCTGGCCTTCTTAACTGCACTAATATAAAGACAAGTTTAAAACAAGGTGACCTTATGTGTAAAAACCTTTGATTTAGGAGCAAATGAAACTGTTCCTTCTGTACAATTTGTGGTAATGCTGGAGATGGTAGGTGAGAAAGAGATTTAAACAACAACATGCCAAAGATTCCAAGCAGTAACATGCTGATGGCTGTGGCAGCCTCTGGCCATGTCTGTAAACCCTTGAGGTTACTTGGCTCTTCAGGAGCTCAGTAAAGCCAGAAGGATGTCCTCACCCTTCCCTCACAAAGAGCCAGAGAACGGTGACCCATGTTCAGAGACCTGCTGTAGTGGGAAGTGTCCCATGGCAGGGCATGGCCACGAGATGATCTCTAAGGTGCCTTCCAACCCAAAGCAGTCTGTGGTCTTGTGACTTTGCCTGGCATCTGCTACCAAAGTGTCCCCTCTGCCCATGGAAGCGCACCAGGCAGCGTGTCAGCCAGCTCCTGTTCCCACCAGCAGTCATTTCAGTAGGGCTGTGCACGTTTAAAGACTTGGTTCTGCTTCGTTTGGGACCACAGACCTTGGGTAAGCGGGAAATGGGAGATTCCTCCAGGAAGGCAACCACCAGCTGTAAAGCTGTGTTGTTTCAGTCGTTGCAGGGACTGACATGAGAGGGATATCTGAGGTCAGGTCCCAAATTTCCAGAGCGGTTTTATCGGCATCAGTCGAGTGACTGCGCGTTTACATCACTGCAGGCAGCTGAGGTCAGAATGCGGCCCTCTGCCCATGTAACACAGGAGGGAGTTGAGGAAAGTCTGTGTTAAATATAGAATAAGCTAACAGCAAAGCTCTGTTTATGTCATCATAAAGCGGGGAGTAAGCCACGGGTGGAATCTGAGCATTCCCAAGCAGCACATCTGTAAATTAATTACCAGGGTCTGCCGAAGCAGGCAGAGGGAATGATGTAAGTCCCGTGACTCACCAGGCTTTTATTCATGTTTTAGTGCACTGTTTCCAGCGATGACTGCCTGGCAAAAGCACACCATCCACCTGGGAAGCAGAAGGCAGGGATGTTGTGCCTTTGCCTTTCCCTGTGAGGAAGGTACGCTGAGGACAGGGGCCTGCAGGAATGAACCTGGTGGGAAAGGAAATGCGTGGTTACAGTTCTTGGAAATGTGTGGAGTATTGACTCTGTGTGGAGGTCAAGGCCTCCTCTGTTCTTACTGTAGTTGCAGCTATTAAGCCAAAAATCAGAGTTCACCAAGCTGTTCTTGAGGCAGGCTCAGGCATACCTAGGCAGAGCACTGAATTTGACACCCCCATTGCAGCCCTCCTGGTTACTGAGAGCTCTGAGGTACAGGGGAGCAGAAATCTAGTTTCTAGGTAGGAAGAAGTCCTTTTCTCCAACCTGGAAGAATTACCTTTTTACCATGTAGCTGACCTAAGTGTTAGAAGAACGAGTTCTAATGTTACCATAGGAGCGTTAGCATTTTTATCTACTTTTTCTTGCAAACTCTTCCCAAGGTCTCATTTACCATTATTATTTCTGCTCCTCTGGAATCCCTCTGGGTATGAGTACTGGGACGAGGAATGAGGGTTGGCATCTTCCATCCTTGCGTCCCACTCACACAGGAGCTGTGTCCAGTCTCCTCCCACCCCGCAGGGCTGTTGTCTTTCTGGGGCAGCTGCACAAAGAGCCACTCTGGGTAGGGAAAGAAAGTAGAACATGTGTTACCATCCTCTGTGTAAAACAATTTGATCAGCATTTTCAAAGTTGCTGTTCTCTTGGGATGTATTTCAAACATGGGTGGCACAGGAAGAGCAAGGTTAGGTGGCAGCCTGACCCGAAACAACCTGAAAAGAGGCCCTCTGACAGCCCCCACCTTGACTGCAGGTCACTGCAGAGGAGCCTCCAACTGCAGCCATACTCTCTGCACACATTTAATTAAATTAATTTTATGGTCTCCATATACACAGAGGCTGCATAACAAGTGCTAAAAATACATCCTTTCCTAATGGTGTGCTAAATTCAATTTCAACTAGTGTATATTTGAATTAATGTATTCACTGCACTCGAGTTTAAATACCTATGGATGTTCTGGATTATTTTTTCCCCAAGGGGAAAAAATGCTTCCTCCAGCTCTCACAACTCTTCTGTTCCTTTCACTGAGCATCATGAAGGGCCTGTATAAACCTTGGCTGCAATTCCTGAGAATATACAGATATTTTCTTAAGTGGCATATTAATAGCACGTCTTGCAAAGCCTCTCTACTTGAAGGTCAGCAGAGTATTTTGCTGGCATAAGCCTACTTTTGTTTTTACAAAAGTGGAGGGGGGAAAAAAAAAGGAAGCTTTGTCAAGCCCCTAAAGAGAGAAGGTCAAGTTTATAGATGTCTGGCAGAGATTGCCCTCAGATATTTTCATTTGCAGCTGGGTGGTGACTAACAGGGCTCTGTGTGGCTAACAGGAAGCTGCAGGCTCTGTTTTCACCTGTGCTGTAATAGCTGTATTCTGCTGCATCTGCTTAAGAATATTTTTTTTCCTTACTTCTCAAACAATCTGAATTCCCAACTCAGTTTTGAATGGTTGTGTTGTTCTGCTCACTGACCTTGGTCGCCTGCTTGGGAATGATCCCCTTTAGCCAAGCTGAATACTTTGGATGTGTTGGAAATATTTTGATTCTATAAGCAAAGCCATATATGGCTAGTTAAAGATAACTATCTGTAGGTACCAAAATGCATGGACTATATAATAACTATACCATGATAGCTAGCATTTGATATTTTAAAAACTAACAGAAGAATTAATGAAAAATGTATTTAACTACTAGAGAATATATATACACATGATGAGATATTTAGCAAGATGCTCTGATGTTTGACTGGGTCCAGGGTACTACTATAGCTTATGTTGAAAGGGTATCATAATTTGTTTCGTTAAAAGTAAAATAGCATCACTAATCTGATTTGCACTTCACCTTTTATAGGTTTCTATATATCTTCTGTCAGTCTTGTAAATGTAGGGGACAAGCAGGGACTTAAAAATCAAATAGAGACTTCTTTTAAAGGGAATGTAATTCCAAGGAATGATAGAATGGGTTGGGTTGGAAAGGGACCTCTAATTCTAACGCCCCTCCTGTGGGCAGGGATGGTTTATGGAAAGGTCAGGGTTTCTTCAGTTTAAGATTTTGGAATTTTTTTTTTTTTATTTTAAAGAGCTTATGTGCTGTGAAGTTCCTCTGATTTCAGATGATGTTCTTCCTCAGGAGTTTTTACAGTGGTTTTACAGTGAGGATGTAGTTTTGGTGTATTACTTTGCAGTGCGGACAAGCCCTTCTGTAGCACCCTAAAATCCACTTTTCCTTCCACATTTCCCTGCTGTTGTAGCCCTGTAAGCTTCAGCACAGCGCTCAGTTATTTCTGAATAGCTCCTTTTCAGTGGGAACATTAGTGGGGACACTTTTGTGCGACCTCAAGTGAACAGCACCGGTTAGATTAGACTCCAGGTTTGCTCTAGACAGCACTGCTTGATGTTCTAATCCCGAAGGGATCCCAGAGGGATGCAGGCAGTCCCGGGGCAGGGACCGGCCGGAGCTGAGCGCGGAGGGGCAGGAACTAGAGGCTTGGGTCCAAGCGGCTGTGTAAGAGTTAATGCTTGATAAAACCCAGTTGGACTAAAAGGTGTTCCTGTCCTGCTGACTCACGTTAGACAAGTCAGACCTGCGGATTTACTGTAGCTCAGCCTAATCGTGCCTGAGTGTAACTTTCTGCTTGACTCGGTGTCTTCCGGGACGGGCTGAAGTTCTATCTTGCAACTGCAGCACATTCGTACTTTAACCCAAGTTCTTCCAAGTTGTTGTATCCTGCAAAGGCGCATTCCTGGCGTTTGCCGCAGCCTCGCCAGAACTGGCGGGTTGGAGATTTGGGGGCTGTTCTGTGGCTGGAAACAAAAATCCGGTGCGTTCATCCCTTCCAGATGCCTGTGGCCGCGGCAGAAGCACTTGGAACAACCGGGGCTTGGGGCGGGGGGCGCGGGTCGGGCTCTGGGGGAGCCTGGCTGGGCGGGGAGAGGGGAAGGGGCTGCGGGNCGGGGTGGCCGCGATGCGCCCCGGCCGGCGGCCCCGCTGAGCTGACGGGCGCTGCCGCTGCCCGAGCCCGCCGGCGCCGTTGGCATTGCCGCGCTGTGCCTCCCGCTCGCTGCCGCTCTGCCGCCGCCGTGCCCTGCCCGCGGTGGGCGCCGCCCCTGCCCGGGCAGGCGGAGGAGGAGGATGGTGGCGGCGGCGCTGGCCGCGCTGTCCCTGCTCAGCCTCCTCACCTGCGGCTACCTGGCGTGGGGCGGCCGCGCCGCCGGCTCCCCGCAGGGACAGCGGCCCGGAGCGCCCCGCTCGCAGCCGCACATCATCTTCATCCTGGCCGACGACCAGGGCTTCAGGGACGTGGGGTACCACGGCTCCGAGATCAGGACGCCCACGCTGGACAAGCTGGCTGCCGAAGGGGTCAAACTGGAGAACTACTATGTCCAGCCCATGTGCACGCCATCCCGAAGCCAGTTGATCACTGGAAAGTAAGTTTGCTGCTCCTTCATCATTCACCTCTCCAGCCTAAACGCTGTCCCCCTGTCGGAAGGAGAGCGGGTGAACCTGGGCCGTTCACCTCGGGCATATCCTGCCTCTCTGGTTCACTTAACAACCTTGAATGAAAGGGAGCTGTGACACGTTTGAAACAGCGAAATGAAGCTGTCTCAGCGAGGCAGGAGGGTTCAGCACTGCCAGCTGCCCCGCGGAGTGCTGGAGCACGGTCGGGGTTCCAGCATCGCTAACATACGTGCTGCTTGTCAAGTAGCGCTGCCATTGCCGGGGAGCGATGGGCTGCGCTTGGCCGGGCCATTCCCCAGGCACGCAGAGGAGGAGGCGTCTCGGGGAACTGCCAGCCTTACGTCTTCTCCTCTGTGTTCGCTGCAGCTGCATCGCAGTCTCACTGACACTGTGACTTAACGTGAGTTCTCGCCAAGGGTTGTCCGGAACTTCTGAGGTGGTTCCCCAGTTTGTCACGTGTGGATGAGCGCAGGGAACCCAGACTCTTTCTCAGCATCCTCAATAGCTACAGTATCACTCTTGTCACTTTGCAAACAATTAGAAACTTTTCTCTTAGAAACTTTTCTCTTAGAAACTTTTCTCGTTAGCCGCTGAAAGAGATGCCTCACCCAAACGTGAAAGCAGTGGATTGGTATCAGTAAAATTGTATTTATTGTGGTCTGTTCACTATATAATCAATTATCCAGCCTCAGGGCCTTCTTACATCAGAAGGTTAATGAGGATTAAGGGGGGGGACTTCATGCATTTGAACTGTAGGAACAGTTTCCAAATAGCTCCGAGTGTGGACCCGTTTACTCTGGAACAAAACTGCCTTGTTTCTGTTTAGCTTAACTCCTTTTGACAGGAACAGGGAACTCTTAAAAGAGCAAAACATAATGAGAGAAAAAAAGTTTATTTTCTCCTTTCCTAGAGTATAAACAGGAACGAGGCCATGTTAATATTGCTGGTAAAAGAAACACATGTTAAATAAAGCCAGCAATTGGCCTGGTGTCTTGCATCCCCATATGGTAGAGCTGGAGACAATTCCCAGTCTCGGTCTAGTTCCCAGACTTGCTGGACCAGGGAGTTTTGCATGAAGGGCTGACAGCGTTATCTAGAGTAAGGATTCCACTCAGATTTCTGTTTTGGGTTGGTTTTTTTTTTTCTTCTTTGTGCAGACTGTGTGTCCGAAGTTATTTTGGGACATCTCGTTCATTCACAAGAACACAGTTGCCCCGGGGCAACTGAAGCAGGAGCTTCCCAGGGCCATGTGCATCAGGCCAGCATTTTGTGTGTCCTGGCTGTCTCTAAAGGCGTGCAGCAGCTCTGGCAGCAGCACGTAGCCAGCCAGCTTCGGGGGAGCGTGGTTTGGGAACCCGTGCTTTACAAAGGCAATGTCACGCTGTACTGGAGTGACTCACGCCGCAGCTGGAGCAATGGGATCGCCGGGTTCCAGGGGAACCAGGGTGCTGCTTTGGCTCTTGGAGCCTGCAGAGGTTGTCTAAACATGAGAAAGAATGAAAGGCAAGAGTAACAATGACACACTTTAACTGTTCTGATCCTTCTTTAAATGCAGTAAAAGGTAGGCCAGTTCTGAGGAACCCTGCTTGCCAGGTGGGAAATGGTTCTGCAAATCTGCCTGCTTTGGTTTTGGAACCTTCTACAGGAAAAAAGAAATTTGCTTATACTTAATTTTATTTTCTTAGTCTGCTGGTCTTAAAACCCTTGGAGGTTTATTTTAGTGGTGTTCTACTTTAGGGGAAAAGGAGCTGCAGAGAGAAAGAACTGCCTCGCATGACTGAGAAATCAGGGATTGGTGAGGGGTTAATAGGCTGGGTAGAGTATTCACAAGGCAGACTCAGAGAATACTGTTTCCATTCTGGCTGAAGATAAATGCTTGTGATAACTGCTTTTAATGCCTTCTTAGTAGAGGCACCTTAATTAAAATGCCAGGACTTAGAAACTTCAAATCCAGGGTAAGTGCTGTTCTTGGTGGAGGTCTCAAATGTATCAGTTCAAGGCTAGAAGCTTCCCAGTACACATCCCATGCTTAATGTGGAGTCATAGGTTGGAAGGGAGGGACCTTTCAAGGTCATCTCCTCCAGTCCCCTGCCATGAGCAGGGACACCTTCAACTAGATCATATTCCATACATTTCCTGATTGATGGGCCAAAACCTGAGGGACTTGTGTAAACCAGAGTCATTAAGGAGCCCTGACTGACATTACCAAGTGGAAGTTAAACTTCAGGGGAAGAGACTTTGAACAGCCCATGTTCTTCACAGGCCTCCAGGCAGTTCCTCTGGGGCTTGTGTAGGTGAAGAGACCCTTCTTTTGGTGACTGTCCTGTGTGTGAACGAGCACTGGGAAGGAGGCTGGGAGTGCTGTGTTAAAAGGAAGAGGCAGAACTAGCTCCTTGCCCTCTCCAAGCTGTACCACAGCATAGCAGCTGGTGAGCTTGTCCTCATGACAGCTTCTTCTTCCCTCTGTTTGCTTTGTCACACCCTGTGTGTGAGCCTTTGGCTACTTTCATTCCTTGCTTTTTCACACTATTGCTCTTTCCCCATTCATTCCATCCAAAGCTCTTGCTTTTAGGTCACTGCTTAGGCTGTCTTGCACAGCTTTTTCTTTTGGGCCTTATTTCTGGCTGCAGGGAGGGGGTCGCAGCTGGGCTGAGCCTTGGGAATGGAGAACAAGGCATGAGCCAGCGGGCCAAGGGCCACCTGGGATGTGCGCTTGGCCAGTGGGGCTGACACAAGAGGTCCTGGGAATGGGCTGCACAGCTGGGATGGCAGGAGGGACCTGGGCCAGAGAGTGTACCCTGCCTCGTGCTGCCCCTGGGACCACTGCCCGTCCTGCCCAGCTCCTACAGCTGGACTGGAAGTTGGGCCAGCGGGGAGATTTGGAGACTCGTCCCTAGTGCTGGTGTGAGCAGGGCAGTGGCCTGTGTGTGTACACTCAGGAGGTTATCGGCCTCTGAGAAACTGTAGAAAGCCATGTTTGCCTTTTGTCTTTTTTTTTAGCTTCCAGAGGATGTGATTGCACATAAGTTGTCCTTCAGATGAATTATTTTGTGTGTTACAGCATTTTCTGTGGCTGTTTTCTCCTTGAAAATAACAGGTGTGCCTCAAAAACTAAGTAATTTAAGCAGAACGTAGCTAAACTCTGACTGCCTTTTAGCTCATCCACCAAAGAAGTGAAAAAATACGATTCTGCTGGTTATGTTACTGTACTTTACATAGAAGAAGGTAAAAAGTAGTGCCTGAGATGTCAAATCTTCAAGTTGTCCGTGCTGGGAAAAGGGAGATGGGGGATACCCAGCCTACCCACAGAGAGACATGTAGTTTTGAATTGAAGAATTATTGGAGTCAGACAGCTTCCCAGAGTGTTGTAAGGAATTTTGTAGGTTTCTGACCAACAGGACAAATACTCCTTTGTGACACACGCTGTAAACTTAGATGAACATCTCTTGGGGTAGCTGTCCCAATTCCATAGAGGGCATTATGACATGTGGTATTTGCTGAAGCAATACTTAATTTAGCAAAGGAATTGGAGAATTAATCCTGACTGATAAGAAGAAATCTCGGTATAATATGCCATTGATGTTTGTGGTATTCTGTGTGCAACAGACACCTCCATCCTCCTCTGGGTTCCCAGTTTTCTGTTGACCATAAGACTTGCAGCCTTAGGACCACTATGTGCACTGGAGTCCTTTGGGCCACAGGAGGGTTCCTCACCTCTTCAGGAGGAGGGATCTCCTCACAGAGACCAACACACAGCCAGGGTTCCAGGTCACTGAGGAATCTGAGCTCCTGTTGTGAGTCATGGAAGCCCACTCTCATCTCAGGAATGAACTTTGCACAACAGATGGAAGCTGTTGAGAAATGTTGAAGTCTGGGGAAATAAATCCTTTTTTCCCCCTGGAATAAAATGGAATATGGAGAATTTGCTCAACCAAAGCAGCAGAGATAGATTGTGTAATCAGTAAGCATAGTCCAAGTGTTATTTTAATGTCAATAATTATCTGTGTTATCTGATCATAGAAACGTGACACATTTTTAGGTGTATGTAGGTATGTGTGTTAGGCATATGGCTGTAGGCATCCCCGGGTAGCAATGCCTAGTTCCCCACTGGAAACACCCATGTCCCAGCAAACTAAGAGTTATTCTGGCAAACAGAAATGGAGTGAGTCCTTTGAATGGAGAGCAGTGTAGAAACAGTTTCCTCTGGAGAACCAGAGTTCTCAGTGCGTGACTGGGAAGTTACCTGCTGTACTCTAAGCTGGAATGAAGGGTCTGGGAGCCTCAGGATACTGGGAAATGTATGTAACACCCCGTTATACATATTCCCTGCTCTGCAGTTAACAGTGTATGAGAGCTGCACAGCATCAACCTTAAGTACCAGGGGGTGATCTGATACTCTATCTGCGCTGCAGTCAAGGGTCTTGGCAGTCCTTGGTCCCTAGTTTAATTCTGATCAGTGTTTCCATTAAAAACCGGGATGATGAAATAAAATGTCCTGATTAAATGCTCCAGTAAGGTAGGAGGGCTTGCCAGCATTAAGGGGCTGGAGTGATCCTGAAGATCATCTTGGCAAATTAGAGAAAGAGCTTGAACAAAAAGCAGAGTTAAAGCCAGCAGTGATAAACAGAAGATCCTCTGCTTAGGCAGGAATAACTTTACAAGCAGGGGATGGTGAGCACCTCCTTACGCAGCATTTCTTTAGAGAAGTAGCTGGAATTTTAGTGAATCATGGACTGAATATGAGGTCAACATGTCATGCAGTTACAAAAAAGGCAAACATGATATGAGTTTGAGCACAGGGGAGCCTGGTAAGCCTGGAACACTTATGCCCAAACTTGGGCATCATTCTCCAAGAGCAACGTGTGCATCATTGGAGAGTGTCCAGAGACGGGTGATCTGATATCCCAGAGAGATAACTGTGTGGCAAGGATCAGAAGAAATGGAGTTGTTTAGTCTAAAGAGGAGAAAAATGAGGGGGGATGTGGTAAGTCTCCAGTGTTTTAAGAACTGTGCAGAGAGAAAGGGCATCATGTGCATTTGGTGTCATGATGGGTGGTACCAGAAATGAGGGGCTTTCTGGAGCAGGGAAAACTGCAGGTTAGCTGACAGGGAGAACTTACAAGTCTAAAGTTTGGGAAACACTGCAGTAGCTGGCTTTGGCAAATTGCTGAGTTCCTTCATCAGCAGTCATTAAGAACAGGCAAGACAAATATGTCAGGAATGACATAATGTAGTTGGATCTGTCTTGAATTGGATGGCGTCTCTTCCAGCTCGGAGCTGTGTGTGGCTCGTTTGAAGAACAGATTAACTACAGAGGGACAGTGTGCATAGAGTAGTGTTAAATGCTAGGAACAATTTCAGTGTTTGCTCAGAGAAAACACTGTGTGAAAGTTGCAGTTCACTTTCTTCTAGAAATTCCTGTTTTCCATATTCTCCTCCTCTCTGGACATTTTCAAGTTTTTTCCCCCTAGGCCTCATAACTCTCGCAGTGTGTCATTGTTTATTTCTGCTGACTTCTTTCAGGACTGCTGCCAAACATGTTGAGGTATCTTTTTCCATGTTCATCTCGTGTCTTTCACTTAGGATGACATTGTCCATACATACATATACGTGCAGCATGCACAGAGAGCAAATAATTAAAGGCAAGAACTTCCTTTCTTGCTTGTTCTGCCTCTGTGCTCTCCACTGTTCCCTCAACAGAAAATCAGCTCCAGGTATGGAACTGCCCTGTGCTCTTCAGCTATAAGAAGTCTGTCCATGTCACTGTCGTGATTAATGCCCAAAGGGGGGAGAGTGCAAAGGAAACTACTTGCAAACAAATAGAGCATGGAAGAAGTAGCACAGTGCAGTGCAGGTTGTGGTCACTTTGCCTGCATCACTTTCTGGCAGCATTTAAGACTCTCGTGTGATAGTTGATGTCCATTGCACAGGACAACCATAGCGTGATCTGACACGTGAAACTATATGGTAGAAATGGACTTTGGGTTTTCATGGTCCAATTTACACTCAGTGCAGTAAGTTAAAGAAACAGTTGGAAATAAAATTAGGAAATCTGTGATTGTAAATTAACTCTGAGGAGTTTAAGTTACAGACTTTTATCCCGTGGTTTGGTTTTGTTGCTTTTTTTTAACTGTAAAAGAGAAATTATATGCCGTGGAAAAGTTAGGCTTAAAATAATTCAGGAATTCACCTCACCCAGCATTGTTCTCATATGTTGGTTTTGTCCTTGATGGTGCATATTGGTGCCTGTAACAATAATTTGAACATTTGAATGAGTGGGAGCCCTAAACTCCTATTCCACTCTCACTTTTCACTCTTCCTTCGTGAGACCCTGTAAGTGAACAAAGATGGGAAACTGAGATGGGTGTCTGAAAATGGGAAATAAAAAGATGGGCTTTGCAATCATGTCAGAGGATTTGGAACAAAATAAATCAATGTTTTCATGAAAGCACTTTACATTTCACAGGAAGATTTTCCAGATCTATGTGCTAAAGTTCAGAAGAAGGGAAAAATCTCTCTACTTTCATTCAGTCTCTGTGTCCCTTGAGTGGGTGATAATACCAAACCCAGGGGGTTGTTTTTGTAATTTGCTGTATCTCAGTTCTGGGTTGGAGTCTTTCTGCACTTTAGGTTTTAAATCAGTGTGTGGGATTTCCTATTCACCCTGCATTTTTTTGCCTTGTTTTGTATTGATTCCTAGTCAGATTTTCTATTCTGAGGTGAGTTTGCTCAGTTCTAGAATGGAGGAGGTAATTTCACCAGCATTCATTTATGCCATTAATATAAATAGCACAAGGCAAACGAAGATTGTGCCTATGAGTGCTCCTGTGTAGGATGTGTTTGCTCTCTCTGTATCAGTAGTCTTTTTTATTAAAGCTGCCCAATTTATTAGTTTTCTTACTTAAAAGCCAGTAGACCTGGCTGGTGACTTAACTGTAAATTGGGAGGCTGCAATGAAATATGAAGAGTTCAGAAAGGAACCAAGACAACCCTCCCTAATGGGTAACAAACTTAAAGGATTAATATAAAAGATGTTTTAACCATTGAGGTTTGACCAAAGTAGCTTTGTGGCCTGTGATGAAGCTGAAAAATTTTAAATAGGGGAGTTTCTTGTACCTGCTGGCTCATAATAAGAGAGAAATTAGATGTGTTTCAGCATTCTAGTTCAACTGCAGTTGTAATATGTTAATTAGTGGTGTCAGCTATCACCTGCTTATTAATTCAGGCTCTTATCAACATGTTATCAAGCTCTAGGTTGGAGAGACAGGATGTTGCAGGAGTAGGAAAACAAATCTGGGATAATTATATATGTTTTAATACGCTTCGAATACAAAATTATCTTCCTAAATGCATGCATGCGGAGACTGTATTAGATAAGCATTAAAGTAGACATTATTAATCTTATAGGTATGTTGCGGCCCCAGAATGGGGTTTTTTTCAACCTTGGGGCAGAAAATCCACATATAGAAATCAAACTTAGACCTGATTTTTCTTACACTTAAACACCTGGTCGATGTGAGCACATTTGTGCCAGATCAGCTTTCTTAATGTCATGTTAGTGCAAGAGTCTAATTGCATTGCCCTGGCTTTTATTGTGCTTTTGTTTTTTACTCCTTTTTTTTTTTTAATTGAAATGTTAATTCAGCTTTTTGGTGTACATGCTAATTCTAATGCATCCTTTTATCAGAACATTAGCTGTTTTCTAGATAAATCTCTTGTGTCCATTTTCCAATTCGTGCTACTCTTATCTTCATTTATGCATTTTGAGACATTTCTTCCCCGAAAGAGAATTTTGTACCAGCATGAGATAACATTATGTGATTTTTCTTAGCATTTATAGAACGCAAGTGGGTACCAAGGTACTGCTGTAGAGGCAATCTCTGTGATAATAAGCTCTCAGGAGAAATGAGCTCCCCTCTGTTTTGAAGAGGGAGAAAATTGCAAATATGAAGAAACACTATAATTTGAGGAAAATGTGAAGCTGGAGGGAGTGGAGAGAATTAGTCTCAGGGTAGGGGGAAGCAGTGAGGTATCTTTAGACTAAATATACTCCAACAGACATACTGGTGCCACACAAATTGTGCCTCTCCAAATTCAATAAACTTTATCAAAACAGTATTTACCATCGCATTTTATCCATTTAGTTCTAGTTGTCATGTATCACAGGTGATAAAGTCATAGAAAACTGGCTTTGAGGGCACCTCTGGAGCCTCCTGAGTTCCTGCCAGCTTATATTGCACAGCAGGGACATGCTGACTTTATAAACCCTCTTTTATTGTTTATTTCCTCCTGGAAATGAAAAAATATTGCCAAGTATTTAAGAAATTGGAATCTCAGCTGTTAGGGAACTCTCTAACTTTACCAGATTGTCCATTTTAGTAAAGAAAGCCGTTTCATGAACTTTTCTTATATTGACTATTTAAGCATGCTTTCTTTTGAAGGGGCAGCTGATGTGATTAGTAACTTTGTTAATGGCAGCTCCTTCCTTAAGTGGTCCATGGTCCCATTCTCAGGAGCCTTCAGGGGAAGCTGTTCTGGCTGATTTCTTCTAAAGCTCAGTGTGTAAAGTATGTCCTTTACTACCATCATTCCAAATCAATTCCTATTTGCAGCCTGTTTAATTCTTAAATTATTTTCTGGTTCTGATGTGTCACAATAAAATTCCAGGTGGAGGGAAGGAAGGAACAACTCGTATGTTGTTTCTTCCCTTGTGGAAGTACTCCAGGCAGAAAGCAGTGTTTGGTTTATGGCCCTCTCTGTATCCATCTGAAATTTGGGAGTGCCTCCTGTGGCTGTGGGAATGCTTCTGCTTGCTGTGAGCTTTCCCAGTGGCAGGTGATGCTGCTGTGGTGCAGAACGCTGGCTGTTTCCCCGTGGGAAGAGGTGGCTCAGTGGTACACTCTGTGTGTGTGTGTTCTGTACCTGCCCCAAGGCTCTGCTCTGTGCTGCTCCCACAAGCCCAGTGGCTCCCTCAGCATCCTCCTGGTGCTGCCTGCTCCTCCTGAATGTCACCTGGAAGTGCACGGCAGTTGAATAGCCCGAATTCCAGCTGTTATCTCCTGCACTGCAGCATCTTCACTGGTAAACTGTTTTAATCCGATTTTTTTTTTGTGTGTAGATGTAGCTTTTCTTTTAAAGCTCTTAAAGTGCTTTTGAATTTGAAAAGCTGTAATGTCAAGATGACTCTTATTATTCCATCTGCGTCCTCTGTGTAACGTCGTAGCTGAGTCATACTCTCTCACTTCAGTAACAGAAACATGTGTTTTGCTACCATTAGCTGTGGTGAGTCAGCTTAGGTAAGGCAGAATTAAGTTTGTGGGCTATTCTGCCTTGTTTTTCTTAATACACAAGATGCAGCCTGAGACATCTTAAAAGGAACAATCAGAGTGATGCATTTCTGTATGAAGTTATTTCAGGTCATTTGGGTTTTGGGGGACCTGGGGGCGTTTCTGCTGCTCAACAAACTACTGATCTTCATAATCTTCATTTAGGGTCAGAGGCATGAGAAAAAACCCACAACAGTCAGCCAGATGACAAAGATGTTCCTTTCTGACCTTGGGATCGTGTGCCAGTGTTGGTGTGTTTGGTAAGCCTCCCTACAGGGGGAAGGTGCCTGGCACACCAGGGGGGAATTGAGGAGCACTCCCTCTTCCCCCCAGGTCCCTTGGAGGGAGCTGTTGCCTGGCTCGTGTTTCCCTTATCATGTAGGTGTGTGATGTAGGAAAGGAGACTGTTTATTAACATGTCCTGGCTGCCAGTTCCTTCTGCAGTGTCCTGTCCTTCCAGGGGCAAACCACAGGAGCTGGTTATATCCACAGTAATACTGGTTCTCTGTGCAACGCTTCCCTCCCATCCTTCAGGATGCCTCTTTGACCTTTTTCACAGTATCCTCAGAAAACATTCCAGCCTTTCAGGTCTTTCCACAATTAGTTTTAAACCTTTGCAGCCTCCCAAACCTTCCTGGATACCAGCCCACCAGGCTGTCCTTTTGGAGTCTCCTTTCTGCTGCCAAGGCCAGTCAGTTTGGCTGCCCAGACTTAAATCCCTTCTCTTCATTTTCCTTTTTATCCTGTCTCTGGCACCAAGCAGAGGAAGAGCCAAACCAAGTCTTTTCCACAAGAAAGAATTGTCTCACCCTGTCCTTCAGTTCAACAGTTCTTCAGGTGATTTTTGGCTCAGCAGCCTTGATGTATCTTGTAGATGCCATGAGAATTTATGTTCCTGTTAATCAGTTACTGGTGTGCACAAAGCTTTTTTATCCATAAGGAAAGGATATTTATACTTGCCTTATCAGGGTATTTTCAAGCTGGATTAATTATAGTTGATCACAGTTGTACATAGACTTGGAAGGGTTTTCTAGATAATACTCCTTTCACAGTTCTGACAATATTTTAAAAGAGATTAAAAGCCTTTTGTCAAAGGACATTTTCTCATAAAAACTTGAGTTGTACCCTGTGCATTTCCAGCAGTATTATATTTTAAAACTGGCAGTAAAAAAGTGATACTAAGAGGGAGAAGAAGGAACTTGAAGTTTGTGCTGCTCCTAGGGGTATTTGGAAAAGAAAACAAACCTGAGGCACTTGGAAGGATTTCAGGGATTTCTAATTAGATCTGACATGATATGATAAGCGACGTGATGTGATGTATAGGCAACATGATTCACCTTTTAAATTCACCCTTTATTCAAACCAAACGGTGCTGCACTGATTTACTACAAGCCCTGGAATTCAGTCCTCTGCTCCTGCCAGCCTGTCCCAGCAGTGCAGGGGCATTCCTTGCACTGGGCTTTGCAGGCTGAGAGGAGAACAGGGTGTTTTTGGGAAGGCAGGTGTTCTTTGTCTCACTGTCCTGGGCTCAGTGTGCTCCCTGTGCAGTTTAAGCCTCTAATCTCTTGGCAGTTTTCAAGGGGAGAACGAACTTTGCTACCAAAAGGTGATAAATCTCCTGTACATCTGAGCCTTTTATCACATCTCTGCTCTTCCCTTCTCCAGCTCGAGTAAAAGCAGTTCTTTCCGTCCTTCCACATAGATCTTAGTTTATACACCTCTGATGTGTTCTCCTTAATGCTCTTAATGTTCTCCCCTGGACTTTTATATCTGGGCCTATTTTTTATTGGAAAGCGACACCCAGAACAGGACACAGTGTTCCAGTTCAAGTTTGACCAGCCTCTCCTCAATATTTTGTTCTGGATCCCAAAGTTTCTGACATGTTTTCACAGTTGAGTAATTGGAAGGCAGTACATCAACTCCTTTGCTGGCACAAATTTCCCTGAGCAGAAAATCTGGCCCCAGCGTCTGTTTATCGGAGAGCGTTGGAGGCTTTTCTGCTGCTGATGGGTAGGACATGTCACAAGAACAACACATCTCGTGCTATTTTTACCAGCTGAGCTGTGATCTGCCAACCAAACGGCGCCGACCACCCTCCTGGGTTTGTTCCTGAGAACACCCACGCTCGGGGGCAGCACAGCGCCAAGTGGGCTCCCTCCACACCACTCCATGGGAGGACAACAGCCGGGCCGGAGCTCTGTCACCTCTCTGTGTGTTGGAATATCAACCAAATGCACTTCCTTTTCTTCTAACAGACCTGAGACCCCTTGTCAGCTGTTTAATTCCCATGCCTTACGCAGGATGTCACATGTCACTTAATCACTTGTACACGACCCGATAAGATGGTGCTTTTTTTCCCAGCATCGAGTTGTTGCTGACTCGTCTTCAGGCTGGGCTATCAGTAAGCCCCAGAACTTTATTCCTGTGAGAAAATAAGTTTGTGCTGTTGATGATTCTTCCCCAAAAGCACTGCTCTGTGGCTATTGTAAGTGAATTGCCTCCTGTTTAGTTCAGGTTATTCCTCTAATTCAATTTCCTTTTGAGTTTCAACTCTCCTCTCCAAAGGCAGCGCAGCAGTTCAACGAGTGCAAATTCACAGTCTGAACAGGTAGTGGAATGGAATCTGTGTAAATTTCACCTTAAAAATATCTTCATAACCCCTATGAAAATAATCACTAAAAATGCGATTAACCCCATTGCTTTTACTAATTCCTCACAGATGTGTTTTAAGAATGACAAAGTCTGTAGCTTAAATACATTTATTTCAAATTCTTCATATTAGAACTTGAATTTGCAGAAAATAGTTTCAGGATTAGTTGAAGAAATTATACAGGCATGTCAGAGAATGCTTTTGGTTAGAAGGGACCTTGAAGCTCATCCAGTGCCATCCCCTGCCATGGGCAGGGACACCTCCCACTGTCCCAGGTTGCTCCAAGCCCTGTCCAGCCTGGCCTTGGACACTCCCAGGGATGGGACACCCTGTGCCAGGGTTCCTCTCTACCCTCACAGTAAGTTATGTCTTTTTTTGTGATGTCTTCTTCAGCTTTGGGAGTGTTGGTTTGGCCTTGTTTGAACTCTTGTCTTCTGGCAATCACTGCATGGCCACGGTATTTGGCTTTGAAAAACTCAACAGAAGTTTGCAGAAACCCCCACCCTTGTCAAGCCTAATTGCCTTGGCTTGCCCGAGGGAGATTTTGGATTCAGCACATGGAACAAGTGTGGTCCCCGCCTGCTCTGTTTGGGAGCAGCTGAGAAATGGTGTCAAAACAGTCCCGCGCACTTGGAATTAAATCCTGCACACTTGTGAAGGAAACACGTGGGAATATTACCATGCTGCAGAGGTGTCTGCAACAGTTGGTGCTGCTACAACACTGGCCAGGCAGGAATGCAATGAAAATATTTCCCCTCCGCCATCTGCTCCAGCCTTATCAGCTGCTGATGCTGTACAGAAACGTGCTCTGCCTGCGGGACCCCCATCCAAACTGAGAAGGTTTTCCAAGAAATCTTTCAGCAGTTTGGGCTTTGACAGTGATGCTTTAATTGCAGGCTGTTCCTCTCGCCCCCAAACCTCCAATGCATCCAGCTCTGCCGCCCTTCATAATTAATAACAGACCATCAGTGATGCTGGCATGGCTGGGATTGCCCCAGGTTTGCAGTGGTCCAGCCGTGGGAGGGACTTTGTATGGGAAAGTATTCAACTTCTGACTCTAAATGAAGTAGGCACAGAGCATGAATTTAACTTCGTGTCCTTTAAAAGTAGAGTGAGGTATTTTATGCAAATGGCCTGAGCATTGCAGGCCTCATATAATAAATCTCTTTTCTTTGCTAAGGCTCCCCAAAACAAATTGAGATTACTTGGAAACGAACTGGAGAGAAGTTTACTGTAAATAGAACTCAGCATAAACAAAGAGTTACTTGAGTAGTTCTTGCAGTTCAAAACGGCAATTTTAAAAATTTATTCTATGGGATTTTTTAATTTTGTTCTCTTATGGAGTTTTCATTACTTTTATTTTTTCCCAAAGACAGCCATGACTGTACTTCATCTTGCAGAGTCGACCTGTACAACTCATGTGGGAAAGGCAGTGTGTTCCATGTTTTCCTCTGCCTTCCCATTCTGTCCAGCAAGGGATGCCCAGTCGGCATCAGGAACTAGGGATCCAACATGCCCAGGATCCCTGGCCATGGCTGGTGGTCTTTAAGGTCCATTCCAGCCCAAACCATTGTGTGCTCCTGTGGTTCTATTTCTGTTTGTTTTTCCAATTAGTGTATTCTTACAGCGATATCTCTTTGTAGATGAACCTACATTTAGGAGCCAGTGAAGCCTCTGTGTACAAAATTTTATTTAACACACTCAGGTGGTTTTGCTGTGGTTAATGAAAAAGACATGTCTTAGGAAAACAGAAATAACTTGTTAAGCGTAACGTGTTATTCCCTTAAGGCTGTAATTTGATGAAGCGTGGATTTTCTTAAATGAGTTGCTTAGTTAAATAAGTCTAAATAAATGCAGACAGTCCACTGAGGTGAGTAGAGCTTGCCATGCCAGGAAACACGACAGGGGGAGAACAGATTGCTCCCCTGCACTGAAATAGGTGATTTAACCTATTTATGGCACACAAGTGTTGGGTTTTATAAAACGAGTGTTCCCAGGCTGTGTGTTTGCTGACACCACTCATTCTGAGTCTGCCCCTCAGCAGTTCATTCTTTAAGAAGAGAGGACAGAATGAAACTAAATCCCAGTTTGTGTAGGGGGATGATAATGCTAGAGCCAGGGAAGAAAGGAGGCCAACCTGCGGCCCCTGAGCCAAGAGCAAAGCTTCTCCTGGGAGGGAGAACTGCTGCTGGAACCTCTAATTGTTTGGGACGAATCTATAGAGAAATTCTATTTCTCCTCAACTGCATTTTGCTGCTTTAGCTGCCAGTTGGCTTTAGGGTGGAAAACTGTACTGTGCAGGCATAGTGTTTATTTTTTTTTCATTTATTTTCCAGAAAGTAAACTACCTGCAGGTGATGAAAAGCTATCAAATGCTTTTTAAACCTGCAGCTGAAAACATGGTCAAAACTGGGGAGAATTTTTAAGTAGGAGCTATTAAGGCAGGAGAAGTGGAATTTTGTAAGCACATTCCTGAGGGAGTGAGTGGGAGAAATCCTTCTGTCTGGTGGGAGCGTGGCATAGTTTGTACACTTTTTGGGCGTTATGAAAAGGCAGAGTATGCATTGTGTGGTTCCATTTGTTCAGCAAGCTAATGTAAACCTGTCTGTTCCACCTATAGGCTAATCATGGGCTCCACAGTAGTCAGGCACTTGAAGTTTTAAACACTGTCAGATGGTTGTTTTGTTTCATTTTCCTGTCTCAGCAACAGAGCTTGGGAATTGCAGATTCAAGGAGACAATTAGAATTTTCCTTTTTTTCCATCCCAAGAGAAGCCAGCAAAAAGGAAAAACATTTTTCCAGACAGAAAAGCAAAGGAAAAACAAGTGGATGAGTAAAATACAGAGCTTTTTATTTTGCTGGCTCCAGTGTTCTGTTTCTTACCATCAGAATACCTGCAGCTGTATCAGGGGTTGTGTAAACCCCTAATATGGCTAATAATAGGGCTTGGATGGTGTTGGAGCAACCTGGGCCAGTGGAAGGTTCCCTGCCCATGGCAGGAGGTTGGAACTGGATGAGCTTTAAGATCTCTTCCAACCCAAATCATTCTATGACTTCAGGAAGGAACCCCAGTGACCCAGAGAGGCTTTTATTCCAGCACATAAAATGCTTATGTGTAGCTGATGCAAAGGATACTTATATGCTCAGAAGGAACGCTGATGAGAGATTTTTCCAGAGCAAATGAAATAAAAAGGAGACTTGTTCGTACTCTAAATCATAGCAAAGCCAGTGTCTTAATTTTGAATCCTACTGGGAAAGAGTTGGAACGGCTCTTTCAGATCCTGTACAGGGAGTGCAGGTAATCTCAGCAGAAAAGCAGGAGTTTTCTTGTCAAACTGATCCTCCCAGCTTAAATCCTAGAACTGCAGCTGGCTGTGCTTTCAGGCATAGAGTTTCTTTCTTCATCCCACAGGGATGGGAATGAAGACAGATGGGAAGAAGTGAAGGGGAGACAAAATCAACAAAGATGCTTTTCCTGAACTGGAAGAGTTTGGAGGATTCTAGAAAGCACAGTTAGTGCAGAGCTGCTTAGTTATGTTGGACTGGGATACTTCCAGGGGCTGTGTTAAATGCCTTACACTGGATATTTAGTTTTCCATAACACTAGAAAATCTTGTGCACTTCATGATGCACCAAATGTTAGCCTGGGGTTGCCTTGGAGCAGCCTGGGCTTCACTGTAAGCTCTAATTCCAGATATGCAATCAGATCCATAGACATACACAGACATAATTTTGTCAGGTGAAAATCAGGATTTTCATTAATCCTCTCTGGAAGAGGAGCTACTCCTCCCTTATTCCTTTTTTAATTCTTTTGCTTGGGAGTGGCTAACTAAAAGTATATAGAGAATAAATTAAAAGTTGTTTCAACTTTATGCTTTTAATGTATCTGAATACAAATGTCTCCAGGCAACTGCAATATTAATGCTAAGTGGAAATTTATTGTCCTTTGAGCTGACTTGTAGCACTGGCAACAAATGGAATGGCTGTTGTGGTTTTTTGTTGGGGTTTATTTGACAGGCCAGGATGATGCATTTCTCACAGCACAGGAGATACAGTCTCAGAGAGGCAAAGGAGAGTCAGTCTGCGGGTCAGAGAAATGCAGTTCAAAGGCCCTCAGTCCATAAAATATTTATGCACTGTTATAAAAATAAAGTGGAATGGGAGCTTATGTAACATACCAAAAAATGAAAAGCCAGCAGAAAACTTCCTCTCACATCCCACAACTAAACACAACTTAATGTATTTGCAGAGAAAGTGTGTCCAGCCATGGCTTTTCCCCAGCTATCCCGGGGTGTTTGCCATTTCCCAATGCAGTAATTCAGTTCTTTGCCCTTCTGTTGTTCCCAGATTGGTGCCCTGCTCACTGTGACCAAGTGCAGAAAGCCAGTTGGCCACAAGATTGTTTTCTGTAGTAATGCAATCTGCAAGGGAAAAAGGGGAGAGGAGGGAAACAACATCAGAAAACTTACTGGGTGGTTGGAGTTTGAATGACATTCCAAAGAAAACCACGCCAGGAAAAACCCCGAACTTCCAGGCATTAAAAATCTGAGAGGAACTTATATTGTCTGTTAGCTGGTTCATGGTGTCCTTTACACTCTTATTGCATACTCTCATCTAGGTTAGATGGTTTTCAAATGTATTTGGACTTCTGGTATCTATTTGTTTTTTAAATACTACCCTTGCATAACAGTACTTACTATTGTCTCTGTGTCTAAAATATTATGTACTGGAAGTTCCAAAGGAAAATGTACAAAAAATAATGAAAGGCTTCATGTAAAACTTTGGGTCATGTTAATAACTGGATCAAGCCCTACCGGAATCATGAAGTTCCACTCCAATTCTAATGTGCGTTTCATGGGTTTTTCATCTTTCCCCTTTTTTTCTTCTCCTTTATTCCTAATACAGGGCACCAGTTGCCATTCTTACCAGGAGGGACGGCTGCAGTTTGGCCAGGTGACCATCAGTACTGCCTCTCTCTTGGTTTTAAAGAGGTTATATGGGAAAGATGGGAGAAACTTCATCTTCCCAGGTCACAACCAAAATGCATATTTAGCCCAGACTCTCCAGGAACGTGAGCTGAGGCTTTATGGATCTTTTTCTGCTCTCCCATTCTATTGCTGCTGACTTCTCATTCACCTCCCCTGCGTCTAGATTTTGAACACGTGTACACGAGCCTGGTTTTGAGAAGCAGATGTGTGAGTTCAACCCAAATGAAAGCAAAGCAGCTGGTGCTGCAGTTCATCGAGCGCTGCTCATGAAAAGCTGCGCATGCACCGGGCTGCTGAGGAGTTTGACAGTCATGCAGCCCCATTACCAGAACCCAGAGGATATTAGGTGCTGAATATTCAACAAGCCAACCGGGACAGTCAGGGAAGAAGTGCTTAAGTTGCAGGGGCATATTCACAAGGCCAGTTGAAGGAGTGTCCTGTGGTGTGCCCCCAGTCGTGAGAGCAAGTGGTGCGGTGACATGGGTCAGCGCGGGGCTCTGGCAGTGTGTGCCACGTGTGCCTGGCTTACAGCTCTGCACGGGGATGGGCTTCATCTGCCTGGGCTTGGTGTGGGGAGCAGAGCAGTGGCCTGCAGAGCAGGCTGAGCACACGTGCTGTGGGCTCCGGCAGTTCTGTGCTCGTGCTCCCAGCCACAGACAGCGCTGCAGTGCTGTCACCACTCGTCACCTCTCCGGGCCAGACACTGCTGCACAACGCCAGCACGTGGATCTGCTGCTGGTTTTCTCCTCCCTCAGCCCTCCTGCCTCCTGAAGGGGAAAGAAATACTTACTCTTCTTGTTCGACAGATGCAAAGCATGTCCGCTTCTTATCTCTTCTCCTTCCCTCATTTCCCTTTACAATCCCCACAATTCCCAGGTTTCTCTCCCCACGCAGAGATAATGTTGAAAATAACAAGAGCAGACTCTACACAATGATGCTTTGTTTGTTTGGCATCACAGCATTTTGTTCATTTGGGTGTTGTTGCCACAATTATGAACCACTGAAATCCCGTAATTTCACAACCTTGCCAGGACATAAGTGATTTGGGAGCCAGAAATTGTTTGCCATTGATTGAGTAACGTTTCACAGAATTAATTGCCCTTCAGAGGAAGAGATGAGTTATGATCTTGCTGTTGTCTTTTCCAGCCAATGGTTGGCTCCCACCAAAACGCCCGAGGATGGAGAACAAATGTGTAGGAGCTGCTTTTCTGTGATGATGGTAGTTTTGGTTTGGCACCTGTGAGAAAATAGAACATGCCCTTTCATCTGGAAGGATCAGTTTTGTTTTGTTTTTTTAAGGAAGGTCCATATTGCAGATTGGGAATCAGTGGCCTTTTATTAGTTGCTGTTACTTGTATTGATTTCATGGGCATTTTGGGACATGTCTCTGGGAATCCCTATTTGTGTCTTTAGCTGTAAAAATATAGACTGGTTTTCTAAAATTCTTGTGGAAATGCACTTAAGTATCAGTTTGAGAACAGGCAGTTGTTTAAATCCATCCCATTCCAGAAAGCTCTTCTGTCTCCAAGGGACCGAAGCGAGTGTGGAAGGGTCTGTCCATACAGAGGGATCTTCTCAACTTACAGCTCTATATCCATTTCATGAAACCAGCACTTTGATAAATGCTAAATGTTTCCCTTTCTCCTGAACAGCTAATATTTCTTGAAGAATCACTATTTCCACCTTTGTTTTTAGTCTTTAATGAGTGATCTACATTGTCCAGGGGGTATCTGTCCTTCCATCGCTCATCACAGGGTATGTGATGCTAATATCATTTTATTAAGTCTTTGTTTTCAGATAAGGGGAGAAAACCCTGCAGGAGACAGGCACTTAGTGCTGATGCCATTGGTACATAGGTTCCCTGAATGTACTAGGAATTGATTGTTGGATATGCTGGGTGCACACTGCCAAAACGTTGTGTGTGTCCCATTTGCACCTCCCTTACTCTTATCCAGCTCACTCCATTAATGAGTCATTTCCATGATATTTTGTCTGGGATCAAAATCACCTGCTAACCTCTTAAATAAGGCACAGCTTCATTAATAGATTAGTGTTTTATAGCAAATGTTTTATGTGTGCTTTGTCTGGTTTTAGACAGAACTGCTAGACATGTGAGACATGTGGGTTCTGCATTTTTGTTGGACTAAAAAAAATAAGGCACCTGTTTCCCTTCCTCCCCGTGTTATGCTCCATTTTATTTCCAGGGATTTTGCGCTGTGGCCCCAGCTCCTGTTGGGCTTTTGGGCACTCCTGCCAAGAAAGCAGTAAACCAAGATGGGAGTGAGGACCAGCATAAATGAGAACTTACTGATCGGTAGGAGGGACTAGGGAGTGCAGCAGCAGCATCCAAGAGAGCACTGCTTGTTTTGCTAAGCTGGGGGGAAATCAAGAAGCAATTCTCCAAATGGTGTTGGTGGTGGTGGCAGAGTGGCCCAGGAACAGCTGTGCTGGTAACCTCTGTCCTGTATTGGCTCCAGTCTGGTCCCTTCCATGGTGTAGGACGCTGAGGGAAGGAGAAAGGGTAGCAGAATGGTGCCCATGCCAGGGCATCTTGCAACCATCAAATGTTACACTCAGTTTTCCAGTCTCATTGCGTTCCTCCTCCACAGAGCAGCCTTACATCTCCCCTGACCTTTGCCTAATTTGAGCGGGGTCCAAAGGGCAGCAAACACAAACTGAAGTGCAAGTGATTGCCGCTGGGGGATCCAAAAGACTTGTAGATGTGACACTCAGGGACATGGTTCAGTGCAGGAATTGGCATCGTTAGGTCAGTGGCTGGACTCCATCTTAAAGGTCCTTTCCTGCCATGGGTCGCAGTGAGCTGAAGTTGCTTTGTTCCTTTGGAGTTCCACCATTGGGAGCTTTTGAGAAAGAACCAGACTGACAAGCTCAGCATTTAAGGACACACGGGGAAAGAGCTCCATTTGTCTTCATATGTTTATTGCTTTACAGAAAATCCCTGAAGTAAGAAAAACGGCGTGCTTTGAATACAGACATTTTACCTTCCTTTTTAATGCTGTGTGTGCTATCTCTGATGTGGTGGTTAAAAGCTGTCACAGAGCTGAGTGACAGCCCTGAAACACTGCTCCCTACTCCTTCTCCCCGTGCTACAACAGCACACCTACACCCACTCACACCGTGGCAGTGAAGGCAGTTCACTTCCACGTGGGATCTCCCCTGTGAATAAACAAAGATGTTCCATTTCCCTGTGTTGTCAATCAGGAACCTGTCGTCTGGGACCCAAGTTAATAAAATATTTCGTTACCCTAATCCATTATTTCTTTGGGAACTGCACACAGTGCCTTTGTCTTGATCAAAAAGGCAACTTGCCTCTGTGATCAGTTCTGGAAAAGGGATTTTAATGCAATATTTCTCAGGTGGATCAGAAGTAGAAGAGAAAATGCAGTAGCTAGCAATATGTGACTGAAGTGATACATAACTGCTGGGAACCACTGTAAATAAGTAGGTGCCTGTAAGCACTGAGTTGTGACAAAGCCAGTTGCAAGCTGGTTTTAGCATCGAGGTGAGGCTCCTTTGCACCCTGCCAGTGTGTTTGATCAGGACTAAAAAGCCTGTTTTGAGCTGTGTTGTGCAACAGACGTAGTGCCATCTCTGCTGGAAGGGTTGAGAGACAGAAAAGGTTAAGAAATTAAAGTGTCAGAAGGATGAGAGAATTCAAAGTCACTTGAGATGCTCAGGCTAAAAAATCCCCAGAACCCAGGAGATGGTGTCTCTTGGCTCCCGGCCCTCCCTCCCTTTCCAGTCAAGGTTATTCCTGCTGCTAATGATTCAGCGCCACTGCTGGTGCCAGAAAAAATGCCAGCCCAGAACACCAGAGATGTGCTTGAAAAGGCAAAATGCATTTTTTTCATCAGTCCAGATAAAGCTGTTCCTCATATTGTCAGGGCTGCAGGTTTTCTTGGAAAAGCTCTATCCCATCACTCCAGTGGGTGTCCTGCTCTCTTGGATTGCTGCATGATACACATGGGATGAAGGGAGAGAGAATAATTTCCTTTTGATGAACATGTCCTTGTTTTACAATAGTGTTCTGTTGTGGGCTATAGTATAACAAATAAAACAGCAAATCTGAGATGAACAGAAATATTAATCTTAATTAATATTTCTTAATTAATCAGCATTCCTCCACACTACAAAGGGAGTTTTATGCATTAATTCATAGAAACATTTGGCACTGAGCAAAAATTTATCTAGAAGAGTATTTGGTTGAGATTGATGGAATTATCATTTTATTTACATAGCTACATATTGATTAAGGGGCCAGAATCTGTTCTGTAATAGATTCTTGTAGACAGCTGAGCCTGAGACATCTCATAGAGCAGGATAATAGGAATATCATAAATACTCAAGAGAGATTGTGGCTGTTGTCAATTGATTATCATGCTGTCACAATAATAATTTATCTGTAATTTTCAGTTGGTGTCTTTAATACTAATCTGAGGTTTCAAAAGAGCCTTAATGGCCTATGAAACAGTTAAGCTCAATAAAGTGACGGAAATATGACATTCTCCAATGTTATGCTCAGGAATGTGTGTTTATGTAGCTGTTCAATGGTTAATAAGAAATTACAGCTGTCACCAAGTTTGCCTGAGGTATGAAGGTGGCTAAAACACCTGACAAGTCTCTGAAGCACCACATAATCATCTTTTTTCTTTTTTTTTTTAATGTCATAATGTTCTTTAACTATAAAGCAATTCCCTCTCCCAAGTGACACCACATAAACCCATGGTATGTTGGCTGTTCACCTGCGCTTTACATCTTCTTGTTTTGTCCTCAGTCATCCCTGCTGTCAGTTCGAGGTCATGGTAGAGCCTTTAGGTTGATAGAGGCTCTAAGTGCTGGGTGGATGAATAATGCATAAGGGCAGTATTAATTCAGAAAGGGTACTAAGTGGTCAAAGTGAGTACTTTAATCAGAGTGGGCTGAGGCAATGATTGGCTGCCACCAGGTATGTCATTTTAATGAGAGATGCTTTCTTTCAGAAGGCAATTGTGTAATGGATATCTTTCACATCACTTGGGTGCAGTCACTGCATCAAGTCTTCCTGTATAAAGGTGAGTTGATTTTCCTAAACTCCCACAAAATTAGAAGTTTTGGCCTTGAGATTTTTAGCTAAAAGATATTCCACATGTGCATGACAGGCTCTTTTTTGGTCATGTAAAAATGCCTGTGTTTTTACCAGTTCATATGTTATTTTGGGCAGAAGGAGCCACGTTGAAGTGTGCCCTGTCTGACCTTCACCAAGCAGGATGTGCCGTGTCCCTGTCCCTACAACAGCTTTTCCTTAACCTCAGGGACGGTGCATTTCTTTCCCTGGTGACACGGTGATGAGGTGCCATCTCCGGTGGGATCTGTAGTTGCTGTGAGCCCAGAATTTGGTGTCGGGCTGTGGATCTGTGGCTGGCATGTGAAGCACTTAGTCACTTTGTTTTCCTCTCGTGTCCCTCCATGTAGATGTGAAACCTCGAGTGCTGAGCACACAATCACACGTTCCCCCTCGTTTCTAATGGAGTCCCAGCCCATGATAAAGCTGGAAGCGCTGGGCTCTGCTTCCACAGCCGCAGACTGGCAGCAGAGGGAACAATAGCTGCTCAGACACATGTGTGTTCCAGCTGCTGACTCCCACATCCTCCTAGTCCTTTCCTTCCCTCCTCCCATTGGAGCCTCAGTGGCAGGAAAAGTCGGGAGCGGAGAAGCTGTCAGTTTAATAATGGCTTATAAAAATCAGAATTAGTGTATCAAAACACTAATTGCAACTTAATTTTGGGGTTGTTCAAAGTTGAAACTTCTGCTTGAGTTGAATTAGATGATTCTTCTCTTTCCCTGCACTGAACACCCCTGGGGACCACGGAGGGTGACGTGGAGGAGACACAGATGAAGGCTTCTCTTCCTTTTTTTCCCTCTCAACTTGGTCCCACGGTCACATTTTTTTTCCTGTAAAGCTCACAGCTCTGGACACAGCAGTTCCTTTCCCACTGTTGGCCAGGCTCTGCCTCGCTCCTGCGGTACCAGCTGTGTTTGCAGGAGCTGGGAAGGCAAAAGAGAGGAGGATGGTGCAGATCCTTGAGATGCAAAGCTGGTTGGAATACAGAGCCATGGAGATGCAATACTTTGTCTTGGTTTCCTGGTTTTCAAGCATTTCTGGATGCTGGATGATACAAGTCCCTTTGGCAGCATAAGTGTTATCGGGTTGCAAGGACATTATTTGAGTGAATTTCCAAAGGATTCTGAGGTTCAGTTAAGGCACCAAAATCCAAATGGCAACTGGTTAGACAAGAATAACTCCTTGGTATCACAGGGTAACTCTTGTAGGTCCTTGGAAAAAGGTCATTGGCATAAAACTGAGAATATTACTAGTCCATGAGTGAATTACTACTTTATTTTTCTTTTAGTGAATTTGATGGGAAAGCCTTACCTGATGTAAAAACTCACTGCCACTACCCAAAACCCTGAAAGTAGGGCAAGATATAGACTCTTCCAAGAGACATTTGCAATAGCACTGCGAGAGTGATAACAAAGTAAATAACCCGAGTTAGAGTTTTCCTGCAAACACTTGGCTTAGAAGTGGATATTTTCCCCCTGTGATGATTTATAAGCACATAAAAATTCAAGGAATACAGCTGCGGATGAAATGAATGTGTGTGTATGTCTGAGTGAACACCTCAGGGTTGATTTATGTGGGAGGACACAATCTGCGAAGGTTTGGAGTTTGCATTTTGTCTTTAATGTTGCATTTCCTTCTCTGATCCATCTATGCTCATAACCCACCTTCCCTCCCAAAATCTTCAAGTTATAAGCCAGAAGGTAAAAATTATTACATGATAGATTAAATATAGAAAATTTTATTTCTCTGGCTTGCATTTAACATTAACAGAAGGCTTGAGCAGCGAAAATGTACCAAGGGATGTGTTTAGATTCACGTGGGAGACTTTCCTCTTTGTCACACACCTTCCATCTCCCAGGTGTGGTACCCTTTGCACATATCATTAGAAGTATTTCATGTCTAAATCAAACCACTGGGGCAATATTTGAGATCCTCAGAATATCCAGCTCTCCAGTTTAGGCAGGCAGAAGAGCAGGCAGCAAGAGCCAATACATCCTTTCTACACTTCACTTATACTGTTCACCCAAAGGGTACATTTTGTGATGGATCATGTTCTAGTATAGAAAACATTTCCTTCACTCCTCCGTGTTGCTCAGAATTCTAAGCAGGGCAAAACACTGCACCTCTGACTTGGGAGTTATTTCCATACCTACAACATCACTCCTGTTCATGCACCTTATTGAAATCAGCTCAGCTCTCCTTCTGCCCCACTGTCCCCTGGATCGACCCCCCCCCCCCTTTCCNTGTTACACAAACAGTTTCAGGTAACGTGTCAGCAGTCATTCACTAGCAATCCCTAAATCTACATTCCAGGCTGGTATCTACTTGTTATATTTGATTATTTTCAACAAGGAAATGCACAATTATCATTAAAGATGCCTTTAGTTTATACAGACCTCAGTGTAGTTGCTGTGTTTGCAACTCCTGGTAAGTGATTTTTATTTTTTTTTTAAATTTAAAATATTTTTTTCTGAATCCTAGCCTAGAGTTTATTATTTTAAACATTGAGATTTTTTTCCAACATATCCTGAGCTATGCAAGCATAATAAAAATACATTTTCCATATGCACTAGCTAGAGCTCTGCTAGCAAAAGTTATTGAAATCAGAAACTTCCTGCTGAGCTTCTCTCTTTATCTTCAATGAGGCTTAGAGGCATCTCAGTTTGAAGACAATTAATGCAGTATTTGAACATCATGAAAGCTTGAAATCAATAGTGTTGTACATGCACATTTCACAATTAAGAACATCCCAGCTGCTTCCTCAGTGCAAAAACCCACCCTGAAGTTAAAGGGGCAAAACACTCGCCAGGAACCTCCTGTTGGAAAGGGGCATCATGAGCTCACACGCAGGATGGAGGATTTATTTGCTTATTTATTTATTTGAAGAAACTTCTGAAAAGCTTCTTTTGGCATCCATGAGGCAGAGGACCTGTGAAGTCATCAGGATGCTCCCTCGGGGAGTTTCCACGACAAACAAGCCGACAGCCCTACTCTCTATACAGATTATTGTCACTTTATTCCTTTTATGTGTAAATAATGTCCAAAAAGGTCCAAGTCTAAAACACATTGCAATTATATTCTGTGGCCCATCAGCATTTACTTGTATGTGATGGGTTGCTAGGGTTGAAACTGTAATAATGAATTCCAGGCTATTCACAGTCCCGACTTTTGCTTTTTGAGATTAAATTCAACCACTTTATTCTAAAGAATTTGCTAAACTTGTGGTAGAAAGTGATGAAATCTATGGGATGTAGCTCACAGATGTTTTATAGCAGTTGTGAGATGGTGACGTTCTCCCCAGACACCTCCCCAAAAGCAGCATCTGCCTCTTATTCCCCTTATGTTTTGCCTTGTTCAGATTTTTTCCTCTTGCAGAATCTAAATACAATTTCAAAACAGCCATGTTGAGACACTTTTCCTTGCTATTAATGCCATTTGCTTCCGGATTGTCACTGTCTTTTGCTCAGCTTGCTTTGCTTTCCCGTGAGTGCTCTGCAAGTCCTTTGAAAATGAAATACTTGCACGGAAAAAGTAATATTGGCACATAATGGATCAATTAGGAAGGCATGTGGCACAGAAAAGTGAACAAATCGTAGCCGTTTCTGTAACTGAAAAATACTCTCTTACTCAGGTTGATATTTCTTGGAATCATTTCTGCGCTTGAAATATTTCAACTTAAAATTGACTGGTTTGCACACAACATTTGTATGTGTGTATATATGACTACAAAAATGCATATCTATTTGTCTGTGTGCCTATAGGTCAATCCAGAAGTGTAGCTGTGCCAAAAATAGCACACAGACACACACACACATATGGGAAACACACCAAAGTCGCATGCAAAAAGGCAGTAGCAGGGAATATATGTGCATATATATATGTATTTATATATGTGCATTGTTGCCAGCGTGTTGAATAACTGAGGGCACCACTAAAACAAGATGCAGTGCTGAATGCCTGTATGACTGAGGCTAATTCTGGGGGTCTTTTGATTCAATATTTGCCACATTAACAGTGTAAGATTTTCACGCTTGGATCCGTAATTGAAAAGCCCTGGCTGGGGAATCTCCGTGGTGTTTTAGGAATTCTTTATGGGATTTATCTTTGTGTGACTATCATGCGTTCTGTGCAGGCGCTGTTGAGAGGCAAATTGGTTTGCAGTGTGTCACAAATTCTGCCGCCCGTTCCCCCCGGGCTCAGCGTCTGCGTGGAGAAGGCTGGAAGGATCTCTGTGGCTACAACACGCCTTTAGAGAAAATCCTGACTTGGAGCAAAATTAGCTTATCAGGGCAGAAGCTGCCTAGCTGGAATTAGGGGCTGATCTCGGCACTGAGGAGGCTGTCACTGCCAAGAAAGCAGAAGCTCCTTCCTAAAATAGCAGGGTGGGGGCAAGGACTTTTCCAGGCTAAGTAAATAATGGGATTTTACTGAAAGTGTTTAACAAGGCAGAGGAAAGAGAAGGGGAAGTAAACGAAATGCCTTGTGGACGAAGCTCCCTGAGGTCTCTCAGATGTGGAATAAACTGAAGTGTGGGGCACTGCATGGTTTCCTGCTGGTAGTTTACCTGTTTTAGGAGGAGAATATTGCAGCTGAATCATGGCAAGGATCTGGGGATTTGTGTGTGCCTGAGATTTCTTTTTAAAAAAAGCAAAGTGTAGATGTCAGACCCCCAGAATTTTGTGAGTGTGCTTTAACTGTGCTGCAGCATCCCCTGTGTCAGCACCAGCCGTGAGTTTGGGGACAGTTGGGTGGCCGGGCTCCAGGTCCCCAGACTGGTCACAGGGACAATGCTCTGAGAAGGGGCCAGGGAGGCAGAGCAGAGCAGCAGCATGTTGAGTCCAGTGCAACACCCAGAGCTTCTGCAATGAATTAGTTAACCCAGAGCTTCTGCTTCCATAGAAATCAGTTCAAGAATTAAGGGGGAGTCGCACAATTCTTACAGATGGCCAGGCACTGAAGACAGCTATGGTGCCTTCTAAGGTCTTGGCCAGGAAGCCATCCTATAAAAGCAGGCTGTAAGTTATTTATGGACAGGCAGAGCCTAATGTTTCTTATTTTCTAGATAGCTCAGGAGGCCAATCAGATTGGCAACACCAGCAGAATGTGTCAGGAAGTCCCAACTCCTGCTACCAGAATTGAATAAAAAGTGGGTTTGGGGAAGATTTGCAGCATTGGTGGACCTGGCTGTTCTATTCAGGGCTGGGAATTTAATCTATTTTCACACCCAGAAAGAAATTGTTTGTGGTTTACAATCTGCGGTTACAGTCTATTTTTTTTTCATGTCGAACTGATAGAGACATATTTGTCCTTGATTTTTGATACTTATTTCTGCCCATGCTGCGTTCATTTTCTAATCATATGGAGGCCGTATGTATTCTTTACACATAGACTGCATTGCAGAATTTATTATCCCCTTCTTTAAACTGCTCTTACATGCTCAAGGTCCAGCATTTTTATATGCTGTAGATGCGTTTACTGCTGGCGAATTATGATGCATTGTAAAAACTGTATTTATCCACATAGTTTTCTGTAATCATTGTTAAATGGAGACATGTGACAGCTTTCTGAGGAGGGACACAGAGTACCTGTAAATACCTGTGCTCCCGTGTGTGTAGATGATTACTATTACTCAGTTCCTGGAGGGAAATGTTCCATGCAGCAGAAGAGTGCTGAAATTATCGCTTCCTTTGGAGTGAGCGCTCAGAAACCTCTTCCCTTGCGTTTTGGCCGGGGTTTTGCTCAGGAAGTGAATGCTAAGTCCGAGCCCACGTGCACAGTGCACGATGGACGGGCAGGAATCGGAGCCAGGGGCTCTCAGTACAGTGACCACTGGTGCCGAGTCGGTGCCCTGGTGCTTGGTCTGCTGCCTGGGGCTGGACATAAGGGGTGCTGTGGAGGCCGGCAGGTTTCACTGCTGCCTTTAAAGTAGTAGTGCCCAAATGATGGCTCAGAGTCAGCATGGTGCCTCCGGGGTCCTTTGGCATTGCCCCACAGCTACAAGGGAATTAAAGCATTAAAAATGAGGCTGGCAGAGAGAGCCACATTTCTCTATCAGTGGTGGTGCCCACTGACCAAAGGAGGTGGGGGGACCGCCCTTTGGGAAGCAATGCAGATGCCACTGTCCTGTTTGAGCAGATCTGATAGCATGGCCAAGCTGGTTTTTGATGTCCCCACTCTGATGTGTTTCCATAGAAGGTTGCTGCATGCATAGGAGTATTCTCTGATACAGTTGTGCACGTGGGTGTCCACACACCTGAGTGTTTCCTGCTGCACCTGACACCTGTCTCCTCCTGCCCCCAGGTACCAGATCCACACGGGCCTTCAGCACTCCATCATCCGGCCGACGCAGCCCAACTGCTTACCTCTGGATAACGTCACGCTACCTCAGAAGCTGAAGGAGGTCGGGTACTCGACGCACATGGTGGGCAAGTGGCACCTGGGGTTTTACCGCAGGGAGTGCATGCCCACGCAGAGGGGATTCGACTCGTTCTTCGGCTCCCTCCTGGGCAGCGGCGACTATTACACGCACTTCAAATGTGACAGCCCGGGCATCTGCGGCTACGACCTCTATGAGAACGACAACGCCGCCTGGGACCACGACACCGGCATCTACTCAACGCAGATGTACACACAGAAAGTGCAGCGCATCTTGGCTTCTCATGACCCTGAGAAACCCATATTCCTGTACATTGCCTACCAGGCTGTGCATTCGCCTCTTCAGGCGCCGGGCAGGTACTTTGAACATTATCGGTCCATAAACAACATCAACAGGCGAAGGTACGCGGCGATGCTGGCCTGTCTGGATGAAGCCATAAACAACGTAACCCTGGCTCTGAAGAGGTATGGGTACTACGAGAACAGCATTATCATTTATTCCTCAGATAATGGTGGGCAGCCAATGGCTGGAGGAAGCAACTGGCCTCTCCGAGGAAGCAAAGGCACCTACTGGGAAGGAGGTATCCGCGCTGTTGGGTTTGTCCACAGCCCCCTTCTGAAAAACAAAGGGTCTGTGTGTAAGGAGCTGGTGCACATCACAGACTGGTTCCCCACTCTGATCACACTGGCGGAAGGGCAGATTGATGAAGACATCCAGCTGGACGGCTACGACATCTGGGAAACCATCAGCGAAGGCAGGCGCTCCCCGCGGGTGGACATCCTGCACAACATTGACCCCATCTACACCAAGGCCAAGAACGGGTCCTGGGCCGCTGGCTATGGGATCTGGAACACCGCCATCCAGTCTGCCATCAGGGTGAACCACTGGAAGCTGCTGACAGGAAACCCGGGGTACAGCGACTGGGTGCCTCCGCAGGCCTTCAGCAACGCCGGTCCCAACCGCTGGCACAACGAGCGCGTCTCCTGGTCCGCCGGCAAAACCGTGTGGCTCTTCAACATCACCGCTGACCCCTACGAGCGGGTGGACCTCTCCGCCAGGTACCCGGAGGTGGTGAAGCAGCTCCTGCGGAGGCTCTCGCAGTTCAATAAGACCGCGGTGCCTGTCCGCTACCCACCGAAGGACCCTCGCAGTAACCCCAAGCTCAACGGAGGAGTCTGGGGGCCGTGGTTCAAGGAGGATGAAAAGAAAAAGAAGTCAGATAAAGGTAAGGGTGCCAGTAAGCAGAAGAATAACAAGAACAAGAAGAAAGCAAGTCGGAAAAAGGGGCAATCGTTCCCTTGCCGGTCGCGTCTTGCCGGTGGGTAGACTCTGAGCCCCCTCTTTGGCCAAGTCTGAGTCAGCTTGGGCCAACTGTCTTGAACTTCTGATGGAGTAGACTAGAAATGCTAGTTCTGCACTATGGATGAATGTTGTCATCTTGGATTTTTTTTCTCTGATTTCACCAGCACAAAGTATCTCAACACTCCGAGTGTCCACGTGACAGACTTTCTCCTCCGCGGGATGAATGGTCCCCACCCATCACCACCACCACCACATTCCAGGCAACTGCAACCATAACACCTCATTTCAGGAAACTCAGCTGCGATGGACAAATGGTGCTTCCTTGCCTTAATTAGTTGGAATCACTGGAGAGGGTGGAGATGTCAATGGCAGATGTTCTCAGATTGAGAGGTGATCCAGAGAGAGAGAAAGGAAAAGCAAAGCCTGAGAACCTCTGTGGGTCAGTAAGTGTTAGTCACCAACCCATGAGGCTATGATACAACGCATGAGGAAACATGAAGCCATCAGGGTAACTTCTTAGAGGTGCTGGGAAGGGGGGCATGATAGGAGGAAAGCTGCTTTGAATTAGATTTTGTCTGTCTTTAATAAGTCTGAAATATTTTGAACATTTCCTTGCTGTGCTAAGCTCCCCCCCCATTTGCAGTAAAACACATGACCAGCTAGCACACACCACATATAATTTATTATAGGCATAGACAAAAACACATTGCCAAAGTGAATGTAATATTTAAATACTTTAACGTAACTACACAGCAATATGTAAAAGACATAATTTATTTTACAGCACAATCCTTGTTTCTCTCCCATTAAAACCTCCTGGCTGATACAAGGTATCCCTTTAGGTGCCAGGGTTGTTTGGGGGGGTTTTAACTTTGCTGTTTTAATTTTATTTCCACCCTGTCATTCAGAGTTTTATTTAACAGATCCATATCCTCAGAGTACTGTAAAGCAAGGAAATACTGTATACACTGCTAGGATGAGGAAGGAGAACGATTCAGGTGTGTCACTGCATTGTGCATTTGCCTCCAGTGGTTTTGAATGTAACAAAGGGTTTATTTAATTTAGGAGTCATGCGAATACTGTTCAGTTTCTGTATAGAAGCTAGGCCATCTTGATGTTTGGGGGGGAAAGTCTACTTTAAACCTTTTATTTATGTACCAATTAAAATGGTTTATTTTTATGGCATTCATAAAAGTAGTCTGCCTCTTTTTTGCATCAGAGATAGCAATTCTGGCCTAATTTATTTTAAACAAACCCAAGTAAGACTTTTTTATTACTATTATTTCTGGTGCGGGAATGTTTTATGACATTTTGCTTCTGAAACAGAATTTCTTCCTCCAATATGTGTATCATTTGAGACATGCTTCAAACATTGCCCTTTCCCAAGGTGTCTGCGTGGATGATGGATGCCTATTCTTGGTGATCTGTGGTAATTGATCCAATATATACACACACAGAAGCTTCACAATGAATTGTGCTGAGTAAAATGGATGCTTCGTTTGTTGCATAGCTGTAACATATTTTGGAAGAATTCCCAATAAGCTTGCTTTTCAACCATGTCTCGCTTGGCTCAGAAATCACATTTATAGAGATGGATTACAGCTGAAACGCTCCTAAAATCAGTGCACACGGACATCTGAGCCATGTCCAAGGCTCCACCACCCCCTGCCCTTTTTCAGAGGAAACTAACTGCAGGTACTTAATGCCAAGACCCAGCAAATTGCTTATTTTCAGCCATAAAGCAGCATAAAGCTGTCATGAACAAAAACATGGAAACAAGTCAGTCAGATTTTAGAGTTACTTCTGGAATGAATAGACTGGGGGGAACACAGAAGGGACTTCCTGTATAGCTGCATATAAATAATAATTACAAAAGTATGATGTCTATCTGCATAAGCATTTAATATTGTGACTTATTTTTCATACTGTGTGGTCCTTTGGGTGACTAATTAATTTCTTAGAAAAGTGTCTAGCTTTGCTTCAGATCCAGGCTATTCAATGAGTAATAAGGAACTCAGATGTTCTCTAACTTAGAACATAAAAAAAATCTTTTTTTTTGTGCCATTGATGTCCTTAAAAGAAATGAGAATGATGTCTTGAGTTATTATACTCGAAAATGTGATGTGTGAAATTCATGCCTGTGAGAAAACGCATTTCATTTTCCAAGGTCATCTAAAAAAAAGACCAGAATTAGGTGTGTAAGCTAAGCTATATATAGAAATGGACTAGGATATTTTAATTTATTTTGGCATAATAGCAACAAGGCAGCGTGATAAAGTGTTACCCCCGCTAGACTCAATTATTGCCCTTTCCCATGAAAGTTTTATGGTGGCTTTGGCTTTTATTGGACTGCAGCAGCCAGAGAGCATTATTCTCTGACAGCATTTCATTCTGTAATTATTTATATCTGTTCTCTCTCAGGCAAAGTGGGAGTCCTTGAGAGTGCCCCGTGCAAGGCAGAGCCGTGGATATTGAATGGATGTGGCACAGGAATGTCTGTAGGGTACGTGGGGGGGAGCGCAGTGCCCTTGGATGTGGTTCTTGGGTCTAGCAAAGGGCAAAAGCTGGGGCTGGAGCAGGTTAGAAAAGACCTTTGCTTTGGAAGCCTCCCCAAATGTTCTGCTGAAAAGCTCCTGCTGTGGAAAATGCAGTGTCTGATCTCGGGCAACAGAGAGCTCTGTAGGTGTGTTGGGGGCCCGTCTCAGGGAGGGTTTGGGGGGTGAACCCTGAAACAGAGACCTCAGCAAAGGGCGGAGCGGGGACGCGTCACTGCTGATTTTTAAGCTGTCTCGAGGCCAAGGGGAGGAGGAAGAGCAGGTCAGGTACCACCCCTGCTCCTGCCTTGGTGGCACCATGCCCTGGGGAGGAGCGGCCCAGCAGCAGAGTGTGCTCTCCCACAGCTTGTCTGTCTCATTTTAGAGCTCTCCCAAGCTAATTTCCTAACGGTAAGGTAATTTTGGCATCATCAATTGCACCTTAAGTGTCGTTATCGGTACCATTATTGTCGTTATTCCCGTTGTGCTGTCCTTATTTAGTTTGCCTACCCTGCCTTCAAGACAAAGGCCAGGGAGGGAGGGAGGGTTCCATACTGTGGGTTACTAGAGGTTGTGCAGACAACACTGGAGCTTGCTGTATTTTTCGCGCTCACGCTGCCCACCATAAGCTGCTTTTCCTCCTGTTTTTCACACCCTGCATGCTGGGCAGACCCCCGTGACACTGACACAGCCCCCAGTGGCAAACCGCGGAACCGGAGGGTACAGTGAGGTACCTGGCACGTCTGGGAGCCACATCCACACCGAGCAAGGGCTCTCCACCAGTGTTAGCGTGTCCAGACACAGCCAGGCACTTACTGAGGCAGGGGCTGGAACCTTTTACTCTGGCTTGCGGTATATTCATATTTCCGCCATTTTGTGTGAGGGCAGGGGGGTCAGTCTGTTGCTTGGGGTGAGGCCAGGGGGGCCAGGCTGCCATTTTGTGACCAACTACAGAGACCANGCCATTTTGTGTGTGAGGGCACGGGGGTCAGTCTGTCATTTGGGGTGGAGGGGGCCCAGGGCACCATTTTGTGTGAGGGCAGGGGGGCCAGGCTGCCATTTTGTGTGTGAGGGCACGGGGGTCAGTCTGTCATTTGGGGTGGAGGGGGCCCAGGGCACCATTTTGTGTGAGGGCAGGGGGGCCAGGCTGCCATTTTGTGTGTGAGGGCACGGGGGTCAGTCTGTCATTTGGGGTGGAGGGGGCCCAGGGCACCATTTTGTGTGAGGGCAGGGGGGCCAGGCTGCCATTTTGTGTGTGAGGGCACGGGGGTCAGTCTGTCATTTGGGGTGGAGGGGGCCCAGGGCACCATTTTGTGTGAGGGCAGGGGGGCCAGGCTGCCATTTTGTGTGTGAGGGCACGGGGGTCAGTCTGTCATTTGGGGTGGAGGGGGCCCAGGGCACCATTTTGTGTGAGGGCAGGGGGGCCAGGCTGCCATTTTGTGTGTGAGGGCACGGGGGTCAGTCTGTCATTTGGGGTGGAGGGGGCCCAGGGCACCATTTTGTGTGAGGGCAGGGGGGCCAGGCTGCCATTTTGTGTGTGAGGGCACGGGGGTCAGTCTGTCATTTGGGGTGGAGGGGGCCCAGGGCACCATTTTGTGTGAGGGCAGGGGGGCCAGGCTGCCATTTTGTGTGTGAGGGCACGGGGGTCAGTCTGTCATTTGGGGTGGAGGGGGCCCAGGGCACCATTTTGTGTGAGGGCAGGGGGGCCAGGCTGCCATTTTGTGTGTGAGGGCACGGGGGTCAGTCTGTCATTTGGGGTGGAGGGGGCCCAGGGCACCATTTTGTGTGAGGGCAGGGGGGCCAGGCTGCCATTTTGTGTGTGAGGGCACGGGGGTCAGTCTGTCATTTGGGGTGGAGGGGGCCCAGGGCACCATTTTGTGTGAGGGCAGGGGGGCCAGGCTGCCATTTTGTGTGTGAGGGCACGGGGGTCAGTCTGTCATTTGGGGTGGAGGGGGCCCAGGGCACCATTTTGTGTGAGGGCAGGGGGGCCAGGCTGCCATTTTGTGTGTGAGGGCACGGGGGTCAGTCTGTCATTTGGGGTGGAGGGGGCCCAGGGCACCATTTTGTGTGAGGGCAGGGGGGCCAGGCTGCCATTTTGTGTGTGAGGGCACGGGGGTCAGTCTGTCATTTGGGGTGGAGGGGGCCCAGGGCACCATTTTGTGTGAGGGCAGGGGGGCCAGGCTGCCATTTTGTGTGTGAGGGCACGGGGGTCAGTCTGTCATTTGGGGTGGAGGGGGCCCAGGGCACCATTTTGTGTGAGGGCAGGGGGGCCAGGCTGCCATTTTGTGTGTGAGGGCACGGGGGTCAGTCTGTCATTTGGGGTGGAGGGGGCCCAGGGCACCATTTTGTGTGAGGGCAGGGGGGCCAGGCTGCCATTTTGTGTGTGAGGGCACGGGGGTCAGTCTGTCATTTGGGGTGGAGGGGGCCCAGGGCACCATTTTGTGTGAGGGCAGGGGGGCCAGGCTGCCATTTTGTGTGTGAGGGCACGGGGGTCAGTCTGTCATTTGGGGTGGAGGGGGCCCAGGGCACCATTTTGTGTGAGGGCAGGGGGGCCAGGCTGCCATTTTGTGACCAGCTATGGAGGCCAGGCCACTATTTGTGTTGAGGGTATGGGGGCCAGGCCGCCATTTTAGTGAGGGCACGGCAGTCAGTCTGTTCTTTGGGGTGAGGACAAGGGGGCCAGGCTGCCATTTTGTGTGAGGGCAGGAGGGTCAGTCTGTCGTTTGGGGTGAGGGCAGGGGGGCCAGGGCTCCGTTTTGTGACCAGCTATAGAGACCAGGCCA
>VWZG01009719.1:232471-264710 GCA_013396735.1 Grallaria varia
CCATTTGGGGTGAGGGCTGGGGGGCCAGACTGCCATTTGGGGTGAGGGCTGGGGGGCCAGACCACCATTTGGGGTGAGGGCTGGGGGGCCAGACCACCATTTTGTGGCAGGCCATGGATCACTCCACCATTCTGGGTAAGGACCTGGGGTCACACTGCCATTGTGGGGCCGCCACCCCAGTGTGTCCCAGAGGCACTGAATTCCTCTCAGTGGGATTCTTTGGTGCACATGGGGGTCCTGGATGTACCAGCTTTTACTCCAGAGCTGGTTTAGGAAACCTCTGAAGAACGAAAGCAAGAAAATAACTCTTACTATGTTTTATAGAATTTTTATCTTTTTCAGATAAGGAGATATACAAACAAAGGATTGTTCCTTTGATGACTATTGGTGTACACTGTACACAAGTCCTGAAAAAAATTTTTGTTGATTTTTAGGATCATTCCTAGACTAACAGCAGGTTGCTTTCATCACCTCAATTTAGACCCAGTGAATATTCATCGGCAATGTTCAAGCAAAGTGAGTAAAATCTAGTTTGCTTCATAGTGCAGGTAGTATAAAATAAACGCTGTGTTAGGTCTGCTCGTCCAAAAGATAGTGTCAGCTCAGAGAAAGTCACTGGAAAATACAGTGTGCCTGCTGACTTAATGAACTGTACTCTCAGGACAGCAGTAACTGTGACTGCTCTCAGTCTTTTACTTTTTCCTTTCCTAGAATGTGCATTCCAAAGAGTGTGTATTCCCAAGGGGAAAAAAAAGAGCATAAGATTTAATTTAGCAGTTAAATTACCCAAGCTGCACTTCAGCATCCCATTCCTGTTCTGAGGAGAACTCAGTAATGTACCTGATTTCCTTTCTGTGGAACATAAGTTGAGGTCTTGATGAAGTGGAGGATTTGTGTGTGAAAATACAAAAGTGTTCTCTTTCTCATGAATTTTGCTTGTGTTCACCTCTGTCAAGCAAGCTAATAACAATAAATGTAAATATAGATAAACAGCATGAAAGACAATACACTGCACTTGAATTAATGTTGCAACAAAGGTATAATCCATGGCATGGTTGAAAGTTATTTTGTGAATTCCATTGGATGCAGTTGCAATCAGGGCAGCTGTGCTGGAGCTGAGCTTGTGACTGAAGTAACAGAGCTGATTAACGGCTGTGGTTGTGAATTTCCATAAGGAGGGGAGAACAGGGTCCTGAAATGTCATACCAGCATAGCCCAAAAGATACATTTTTGTAATTCCTTATGAACATCAGAGTTGCAGTAAAAGTCAAGTGTTTAATCACCTGAAATTAGTGTAGGCTGTGAGGTTTGTTGTTGTTCCCTAGATTTGCTTAGACGGATCACTTTTGAGCATTACTTGGCAAAGGCCATTAGACTAATTAGTTCCTTTCACGTAAGCGAGATGTATTTGTATTTTTGAAGAGGGCTGGAGAAGGAGGGGAAGCATGGCCCTGTGAGGAGATGAGGAGTACCAGGCTCTGTCCAGTGTTGTACTCTGGGTGAAGAAATTGTAAGTTGCTTAAAAGGAACATTTCGGGAGAGTCAACTGCAAGTCACTAAAGAAATATTTCATCTGTCGTCATCTGATTTTCTTCTTATAAAACCCAACCTTCAAAGCTCTAAATATTGGCAAACCTTGAAGGTCAAGGGCGTAACTAGTAATTTCTTACCTCTGGGCAACACTTCTGAAATTCTTTTTCTGACAGCATACCTTACTGATAGTAATTGGTTCCAGTTTTATTTGCGTTTTCCTTAGGAGATTCCATTACATTTTGTCACTCTGGATGGAGGGAATTCAGTTAGTGTTGGTAAAGAGCATATGGGAGCTTTTGGGTCAGTGGAGTTTATCTTTACCAAATCATTCGGGCTCTCAAGTGATCCCTAAGCAATATCTTAGCAGGACCCTTTTCTACTGTACTTAAATAATTGATCTCTAGTTACTGTGTGACTATGGAGGATTTGAAAGAAATCCACAAAAGGCTTTGAAAAAGTGCAGAGGGAACACACAGCCCTGGCCTTCAGCCCTGACAACTTCAGCAGCTCACAGCCTTTTGTCTTTAAACGTGATTTCTTTGAGATTTTTTACTGCCACTAGATATTTTTTCCTCTTCTCTTTGCAAGTAAAAAGGCTACATGATTAGTTCTGCTTTCGGCATGGGATGTGAAAGTCTGCTCAGAAACCCACTCTGTGGAATGGCATCAGAGAAGAACAAGAAGTGCCTGGTTTGTGTCAGGAGGAACAGGCTGTGCTGTTTCCAGTGCTCTCCTCAGCCTCCCACAGCCCTTAACAGCAGTCATTAAACTTCCATACATGTGAGTGTGCCAAGATCCAACAGTTATCCCAGATAATGAGTGAGTTCAGGTGCCCTTTGTGGTTCCTGCCCTTCTCTCCCATCACTTCCTTACTCCCACACACCCACTGAACTGAAATCAGTGGAAGATGCTCAGCAGGCTGCCATCTCAGTGATATGTCTCCTTGCCATGAGTGCCAGCAGAGACCAGCATGAGGACTGGCCCTGGGAGACAGTCCTTGCAGGCCAGCTAAAATCATGTCTTTGTGCTGTTAGCCATGGTTGTTCCTCAGAGCTACACAGCATTTCCCACAGCATCATCCTCACTTCAGCTTAATTCCTAGGCAGAGAACCCTTCTCATTGTCCTCTCCATTTGTACAGCAGCCTTGTGGCACAGCACAATCTCTTGCTAAAGACACAGGATCCAGGTTGTCATTTCCTGTCTTTAATTCCCATTTCATTACTCACACCTACTCCAGTTAAATTCCATTTAACTAGAAGGCAACTGTTTCTGGAACTAACACGAATGAAAACATCCAGTTCTGATTTAAATCAGAAAAAATGTGAAGCATCTGTTACTTCCCACTGAAAATCTCTTGTAGTCGTTAATGTATGAGTTAATATACCTTCTTTCTAATTACATTTTTTGTCTGGCTACAGATTCCAGCCTTATGTTATTTTTATCTCTAAGACAGAGAGTCCTTTGGCACCTGGTGTTTTCCTCTTATGATTGTACACATGTATTCCAACATTAAATTTTTTTAGAAGCTGAGCGGGTTGGCTCCATAGAGTCTGATCCTAGTGTGGCACTTTCTCCAGTTCCCAATTAGAAGGTAAGGCTTTTTTGTACACCTTCTCCAAATTTTCAGTGGGCTGTGAAAAATGTGGACATTAGAAGTGAACAAAATATCCAATATTAGTATCACTCGAACTCTCCAGAGGAGTATCACCTCCTGAGGAGGAAGGAACTCTCCCCCTAGTCTGCCCTGTGGCTGCTCTGAGCCTAGAGCATCCCCTGCTGCTCCGGGCTCGGGATGGCACCCCAGCCAGGGAACTGCCTGTGCGCTTTGTGCTTGGCTTTGTTGGGCCATGTCAGGCAATCTTTTACTCCTTAGGTGTTGGTTATTCTTACAAAGAAAGAAACAACCCTCCGGTTTGAAACTGTCCCAGAAAAAGGATGTGGTGTTTTCTCACAGCATTTCCATTCTTTGTCTCATCTCCTACAGCTGTTTTCTAAAAGCCCCAGTGCTAAACAGAAGATGAAAATGTAGACAAGAAAAAGGATGCAGAATAAACTCTTACTGTATTTGGCATCCCAAAATAGACTAACAGCAGTCGTGCCTGTAATGTCTAATTCAGGAAAAATACAGATGTCCTTTTCTAAGGAGTAAATTTTCAAAAGTCACTTTTTCCTGATTCCAGAGGGTATGCTCTGTTTAATTCCCACTGACTTAAATCAGAGATATGTTTATTTAGAGGTAGCCCTCAGGGTCTGTTGCATAACTGAAGTGTTTTAGTGATTGCATTTCCCAACTGAACATGCTGAAGATCTTGTAGGTGAGTAATCAGTGCCATATAATAGCTGCTCCATTTCCATGGCTATGGACAAACCCTCATTCTCATTTTTGCTGGTTCTGAATGTAACACGGTGGTTTATCACTGATGAATGAAGAAATTCATTCCATCTGTCCTCTGATTCCAGAATTATTCGGCCTGTAATTGCCTAGTGATATTATTTCCCCCAAGATCATCTATTTTATACTTTTTTTTTTCCCCCGAGTACTTTGAGAAAATAAAAACAGGAGTAGAGTTGTCCTGCAAAGGTGTCAGTACTGCTGGCAACATTAACAGCTTTAACAAGCTAAACAGGGCAGGTTTGAGGGTTTGTAGTTACTGCTGTGCACAGGTCCAGGTGAGATACATGCTGACTTAAATGGCATTTTGGGAATTTGAGCTAGGTGCAACAGCAGTGAACCAAAACTGCTCCTTACAGGGAGGGGAAGTGGAAGGAAACCAGTTTCGATGTTAACAGCACTTTTCCTTTATTCCCAGAGGAAAAGACATGTCAGTGACTCTCTTCTGTGTTGTCTCCTGAGATAGAAGACTTCCTGAGGTATGAATGTGTTTCTAGTGCTGTCACTGGGATGTATCCATACAATCCTGCACCTGGTTCCTTAGTTCACTGCAAAGAAACAAAGAGAACGAACCTTTTTGTTGTCCATTGAGTGCCCAGCATTTCCCCACCACAACGTGTCTTTGGGGTGTGCCCCCTGTTACCACCACGTAGGGTTCCTCCTGGTTCACCCAGCCCTCCACCTCCTGCCCTGGAGTTTTGTAAGTCTTGTTTGTTTTCCCCTTCCCTTGCAATTGTAATTTATTTTCCCTGAGAGCAGTGGTGCTGGTTTTTAAGTGCTGTGGGTATCTCCTGAGCCACAGTGCACAGTAAACAGGTTACCCTGTGCAACTCGATGGAAGATTAAATCCATGCTTTTGTTAGCAAGTTGGAGCACAGGCTTTAGCTAAATTATCCCGAGTGCCTTTGCCTGACCATCTGTTTCCAACGGAAATGAATCTTTGGCTTTAATTATAAATCTCTTATGAATATTATTTTTCTTTCCTAGCCCAATCTGCCCTTTAGGAGATTGGTTGAACTCTCCCTGTGTTGCCCGAAAGGTGGGTGGGATCACCAGCGTGGCTGATGCTGTGATTCATTTTCTTAATTAGCCTTCCTGTTAACGATTTTAAATCTGTGCACTTGCTGCAAGTTGAAGCAAAAATCTGTGTTAGCACATTGTGTTTATAAATTTGTTGCAGATACCATGTTATGAAGCAGTCCAAGTACAAACATGTTAAACCATATGGAAAATCCACTCCAATCTTGCTAAATTGTTCCAATGTTTAATTACCCATATTATTAGAAATGTGTGCCCTCTTTGTAATTGTTTTTTCAATTCTAATTTTCTGGTCTAGCCCTCAGATCATCTTATAATATTTTATGTTCCCCGTGATTGAGACCAAACACAAAAACCTCCCATTCCAGGTGCTGTTCTCCAACAAAGAATTACTCATCCCAGTAAGGATTTGTCATTAAAATGCTTTGTAGTTTATGAATGTTTTCCAAAGAAAGGGTGAAGTCATTCTTTTTATTTTAAATTAAATGGGGGGCCAAGGGCACAGAGAGCTCTGGCTTTAGGGTATCATGGGAATCCTTAGTATTTTGGAGCTCTTCCCTTTTACCTGGTTAAGGATTAGGAAGGGAGGTGCTCACATCTTCTGCAGTGCAGGGCAGCAACTCGTTTTATGACCAAGAAAGAAAAGAAAAACACACCAAGTTACGCTTCTGGCACCTTTTCCAGCTCCACTGGAGAGCTTGGCCCTTGTTAGTCAGCAAGAAGACCTTGAGCAAGAGAGGAATGTCTTCCTGCCAAGCTTTCTTCCTGAGCAGAGGCTAACTTGTAGTAAGGCGGTGCGGAGATGAGTCAGCGCAGAATGGACCTGGGTAAACACTGTTACCCTCTGTCTCCAGCTTCATCCAAGAACTGCTGAAATCCTGGGCTGTGTGCTGGGCTTCTCCTCGTAACTTTTGCCCCTGCAGATTTCAGTTCCCATCCCTCCTCCTCAGCTCTTCATCAGCTCCTCATCGGTTTACCTTGTTCTCTTCAAAGTATTTCCAGTTTGGAAGGGTGCCAAATTTTCATCTTCTTTAAGGTGTTTTCTCTCCAGAATGACCAAAGGAACTTTGATCAAAATCCAGTGTATGGGAATGTCTTCATACCCACGGCTTCATTGGAGTCACTGTCGCTGCAGGGGTTTAAGAGACACGTAGATGTAGCAATCTGGGGACGTAGGTTAGTGGAGGCCTTCGCAGTGCTGGGGGAATGGTTGGACTCGATGATCTTAGAGGGCCTTTCCAATCTAAATGATTCTGTAATTCTATGAAATTCATAAATCCTAAATTCTGCCATCCTGGCACTTGCTGCCACTGTTAAATCAGCCTGTGGGTTTTCTTCCTGTGTGATTTCACTCTACTAGGTGCTTGTACAGACAGTGTCTTTACACCAAATGTTTCATACAAGCCCTTAAAGGGGTCCTGAGAAGGTTTAGCTGTTCCTTCATAGAATGAGAAAGGGAATATCTTCGCACTCAGTCCTTCCCCCCCATTCCTGTACTAAGTTCAGTGAGTGATTCACCGTGATTCATTCTCATTGCCTCCCAAGCTGTGTTCTTCCCTGAGACGTACAATATATCTTTTCATGTTCTCCGTGAGTACTGTGGCTGTGACTTTTCTCCATGTTTCTTATGTTTAGCAGCAGCTCCTGTGAAGAACCAGGCACCTGAGGAGCGTGAGAGAAAAGCTGGAATTGTATCTGGAACCAGCTCTCTGCACCTCTGGGAGAATCATAGCCAGCTCTTGGAATAAGGGACAAAGCTCAGAGGATTGTTCAGCTGGACCTAAAAGTTTCTAGGCTGTGAAATGTAAAATTAGAGGAAATGTAGGATTAGAGAAGTAGGGGATGGAAGATATCTACAGAGTTCCCTGTAAATGGAGACTCCAGCTTCACATGCTCAGCCTCTGGGAAAAAAATACAGATGGAACTGGCTTGTAAAGCAGAAAATATGTTGATTCTTCATCCAGTTTTGAACCAAAAAGCCCCAAACAACAGAAGCATTCATCTGGATTTTCACACCAGCAGATGCCTGTTTAAAACATGTATTCTCAGTCACTGTCTATGTGTATATTTAGTACAAAAACAGATATTTATGCAACAAAAGATAAACCAAGAGACATGTAAGTGTTACCATATGATGTTAGCCAAGTTACTGTCATAGCAAGACAAACAGCTCTATCAAGTATCCTGGCCCTGGAGTTTGGGCACCTCTACTTTTCCATCCAAAAATTCCTCTGAATCGATGGCTTCTGGATGTTGATGGCTCATGTTAGGCCCTCTCTACCTACCATCCTTAGGGAAGGAAGCTTGGGATATCTATTTCAGGTCCCAGCTGCTGTGCCTGGGGATGTGAGGAGCATGCTCAGGCTCATTCAGTCCGCAGGACTTGGAAGCTGTGCCCCAGTGATACCATGTGAGACGTAAGCGCTGGAACGCCTTGGCATCAAGCACAGCCTGTGTGAGAGCTCAGGAACAGTTCCAGAGCCAACTCCAACATGCCTCTTTGTTTTTCAGCTGCTGACAAAGAGGTGGTTTTCACCAGAATAGTCAGAAATGAAGCAGATGTCCTTCGGGAAGCTGGGGATGGAAATATTTCTCGTGTGAGCCATCGCACACACGGCCTGGAGGCTGCTCTGGGAGGCTTCTCCAGAGACCAGCGACCTTTCCTGCAGGTCATGGGGAGCAGAGCTTTTCCCTGCCTCGAGTTCTGCGGGTAAAGCATGATACAGTGCTTGATGTGGAATTCTCACGCAGAGCGTAGAGCACAAAGAACAGAGGATAAAGTACTACAGGTCTGTATTTCCCTGGGCTATGAGAGGACAGCACTTTTTGGATGAGCCAGCTCTGCTACTGTGTCACTTCAGTTGTTTCCAGCTACAGGCAGAGACCCAGAGACATCCTAGATCTAAAAGATCCATTCTGGATTCCAAAAGGAGGAATCTTTCCCGTTAAGGCTGCTCCTTTCTCCAGTTTAACACAGCTAACCTGAAATACTCTGTTTCTTTTCAGCTCTGTTTGCTTTTGCACTGCTTTCATCTAGAGTGTGAAATTCCAAGTCACTGTGAAAAAGCTGCCTTAGGAATATTCTTGGCAACGCTGCAAGCAGAAAGTACAGGAAACCTCAGAAAAGAGTTTGTTCCAGCCACGCTGCCATCCACGTTTCACAGCTGCAGGGACATCCAGAGCAAATCCAAAGCCCAGCTTTTCCCTTTCACAGAGCCTTGCTGAGGTACAACCACCTGGGACCCATCCCTGGGAGTGTGTGAGGCCAGCTTGGATGGGGCTTGGAGCAGCCTGGTCCAGGGGATTACTCCTGCAGAGGAATTATGGAGGAGACATGAGGCTGAAGACTGGAGAGGCTAGGCTGTGGTGACTTTGCCATGCAAATACAGAGCCATTAGTGCTTCAACAGGCCAGGAATTTGCAGGGAATAAATGCGATTCAGAATTGGATTTGTTGGCTTCAGCCTGTGTTTAAATGCCCCCTTCCTCGAATGACACAAGACCTCAGCTGGTGTGTGTGTGTACAGTTTTAGAGCTCCTTAGGGTGCCGCTGAAGGGCAGGTGATACAGCCAAGGGTACATACTGACATGTGTGCTGGTGTAATTGCACTTCTGTTTGGTTTCAGTCACAGTTTTCCTTCCAGTTTGCAATACAACTAACACTTTCTAGTTACTTTCAGAATTATTTTGCTTTTAGGCAATAGAGGTGTTATTTATTTGTGTTACTGAATTTTCTCATTTCTCTATTGGAAATGACAGGTATTTTTTCCTAATCCTGGCAACTGTAACTCTTAACTTGCTATTTAACCTACTGTGGTTTATTTAGGAAAAACCATCAGAGAAGTCTCATGCAGTTTATAAAAATACCTGTATAGGAGTGTGATTGTGGATATGTGTGAACAGTGAGCTGTGTCAGCAAACAGTTCATCAGTAATTCTTATGCAGAAGTCTGACTTGTTATTTTCTAATATATAATGTTGGAATAATACGGATTTCACAAGGCAAATGAAGTGGTGAGTAAAACTTCTGTGAAAATGCAAAGATTTGGCTCAGTAAATTAGAATGCTTACTACCAGCCAGAAAACTGCAGTAAATGGGCAAAGGCACCAGGCTGGTGGATTTCTTGCAGGTAAAGTGTAATCTCTAAGTGAGAATGAGTGTTGATGGTGAGTGATGAGATGCGAAGTCTGACTGGCACAGGGTTCAGGAATTAAAAGTTGGCCTCAGCAGTAAGAATAAATCACACACAGAAATATAGTTCTGATACAGTTCTGTTCCAACTTTTGAGGATACAGCGCCGACTCCCAAAAGGCATCCTGGAGCCTGTCTTTTTTTGGGGATGCCTCAGCTCCAGCTGGATTCAGACAGAAGTTAATTAATAGCCTTTAATTATAGCCATGCCAAAGGCTTGTGTCAAACAGTGGAGGTAAGTCAAAAAGGAGTAAAAGTCAACTAATAGGCTTTTGTGACAACTTGCCCAAATATATGAAACCTGAGGAAATACCTCGATGCTTTCTTAAGGTATTTCAGGAATAAGAGATACTATTTTCTTGCAACAAATGACTTCAAATCAGAAAATAGTAATCAAGTAGAAGGGCAAAGTATTAAGAAATGCTTGATTGCACTAAATACTCCTCTTTAAAAAATTTTCTGATCATCCTGACCTTTTCTTTTTCTCACTTAGCTCATCTGCGTGTTCTGAGTTACTAGTTGAATTGGATGTAAAAACAATTAAAAACCAACTCCCAAGACTTTCAGGATGACAGAAGTAAAACCAGATGTAGTTAGAAGACAGCTATGCACTAGGAGTCATTATTCAGGGAATAATATATAGCAAGCTATAGGGGAAAACACTGGGAAGAGGTAGTATACTTTTTTTCCCAGTGATTATATTATTTTCCTTGAAAAGTATCAGTGAAGTATGAAAATTGGTTAACTTAGTAGACAGAGATATAATTTAGTAAATATTATTCATGATAGAAGAGACTTGATAACCATTTTTCGTCCCAGAGTGGATATAACATCATAAAGAGAGAACATAGGCTTTCATCTTTTGCTAAGGTATTACTTGTTCATCTTTTTCCTTCATTTTTTTCTGGATGTAGAATAAATAATCCATGCAGAAAATGGAAAGTAATGGCTTAAGGACTGAAGGCTTTAAATCATGCAATCAGCAGTGGAAGGAGTCAAGAGAATCCAGGTCCAAAGTGGAGGAAGCACCTCAATGCAGTGAAAGCCCCAGAATTTGGCATTATGGAGTGCTATAGCCAAGGGAGTGAGTTGGAAGAGGCACAAGTTGTCCTGTACTGGCACCCACCACGTATGGTAAGTGTGTTCTATTATCCATTTCATACATTGCACATAATCAAGTGTTTCGTCCTGGGAAGGAGTGGGAGTTGTAAGTCAGGAATGAGGATGTTTTTCAACAGTTGCTCATCCTTAGGAGGACAAACACTTGGAAAAAGTTGGCCTGTCCAGTCTAAACAGGAAGAACTTTGCAGGCAGGTGAGATGTAGAGGTGCTGGGCAGGTTACAAACTCTGATTCTGCTTTCCTAAACCATTACAAGGCTTGTGTTTAACCCCTGCACGTGCTCGGGGTGCAGCTTTCCGTGTGCTAAAGGTCCCACTCAGCTCTCCTGCAGCAGCAGCACCTCAGCACTATCCAGGGGCAGGCCTTTCAGGCAGCCTTTTGTCCCACTGCAAACACCACCCCTTTGGGACAAACAGAGCTGCCAACGAGGGCTGCAGGTGCTGCAGTGGGTACAGCCTGGTGCACCACACAGGTGCTAAAAACGTATCTACAAAAAACCCCAAAATCTCCATTATTGCTCAGAAAGTATCAGCACAGACCAGTAAAACGACAGGGCTTTTAATAACTTGGCTGGAATCTCTGTAATGACTCTCAGCATGCAATAATATTTTCCCCTTGGAGTTTGGAGAGTAAGAGTTAAGAGAGCTCAAATCCTGTATTATTCTGGGCAGCTGTAAAGGAAAGTATTTTGTGTTTGGTCAAGAGGAATTGCTGGAGTGTGTGTTTTAAACTGAAAGTGGCCTAAATTGAAACTATCGTAGTTGTTCACAAGCTTCAGTATTTCATTTAGTTTGATCAAGGAGGGAGGAAATGAATACTAAAGAAGAAAGGTGTAACACATACACGGAGTTTACTGTCTTCATACTCTTCTAGAAGACTGATTATTGTACATTTTATCTGTAGAAAGTAAAGCAAGCCTTGCTTAATTCCTGTAGTGATCCAAATATTGTGACGATTTCTATCAAATTTTGGTGGAACAGCTCTCGAGTTTATGTCAACTGTCAGGGCTTCTTAGGCTTTCTGGTTCTCATTGTATTGGGGACTAAGTTGCTGAGGCCTAAAGGGAATTTGTGCATGTAGCAATAGAGACTACATTGAAAAATACTTAGAGTCAAGAATAAAAAGGTACTGTATAATAATGAAGAATGTAAGAAACTTGCTGTCTTTATAGAAAGGAAGAGAGAATCAAGTGGTGGCTTAAATGCTCTTTTATTGCTTTGATTTCTCAATTTCAGCAGCTGTTATGGCTGTTAGAATCCTTCTATTATTTACATTAAAAGGAGAGGAGAGAAGGAAGAGGAGGATATCTGGGGGAAAACAATAAAACAGAAAACCACATTGAAGCTGTCGGGAAAGTGATTTTTCTTTCTGAGTACAGCAATTCAAATGGGTCAAACCCGGGGTCAAATAAAGATAAGAGTGAAGAAGCCCACCAAACAGAGTGTGTGCTTGTTGTTCTGTGATTTTATGGTTTAATCTCGCTGTCTTGGCCTGGGAAGTGCCCCATATGCCATGGTTATTCCTAGTGACAGCTGTCATTTGGTGGTGGCTCCTCTGGAACGGCTCCAGGTGATCACAGAACCAAGCCTGCTGTCCTGCTGTTCCCAGCTCTTCTTTGTTCCCTTGTGCCTTTTCCTTTAGGTCAGAACTTCCTTCTCTGACCAGCAGATTCGTGTGTCAGATAGGGAACAGCTACAGACCAGGGATCTTTGTCTACCCACTGTGCCTCCAGTAGAGGGAAAATGATAATGCTTAATCGTTTGTTTCACGACCCATCATAAATCTGTCACTTTGAAAAATAAGGAGAAGGAGTTAAATCAATTACTCTCATATTGATTCCCCTTGGCCAGATTCATTAGAGGATCCTGTCCCTGCATAAACCCCACAAGTACCACTCTGGGTAAGACCTGGCAGAGAAATGCATTGCCTCCACCAGAGGACTCATTCATATTTCATTGTTTTAAGTGATTTCCTCTGTAAATATTTCATAGATGATGTATATAGATGAATTTTGATGCAGAAAACTTAAAGAAGCCTTAGCTGCAGACTTTCAGGGCTCCTGATGAACTTTTTTCATCAGGAAAGAACTAACGGCTCAGTCCAGCACAGGCTGATTGGGTTTTTACAAATGGGGAGCAGTTGCCTAAATACCAATATCTGTCCAAATACTTGCCATTAACAAACTGCATTAATTAACAAATGCTTGCACACAAGGCTGTGGCAGTGGCTCACCTGCACACAGGTCTTGTTATTCACATCAGCATCTCTTACCTGAATCAAAATTGAACCTGTGTCTCAGGATGTGGAACGGGGAAGTGTCCATTAATTTGTTCCACACTTCTAATACCTGACAGCAAAGCCCTTGAGTGGCTCTTTCTTTATTTATTATGATTACTGTTCCTTTACACTTCAGCTGGTTCAGACAAACCCATGTGCTCCAAGCTTATTATTTACTGAGAGGATGGAGATGGCTACAATGTGAGTAAAGCCATAGTAGCTCACAGAGTAGTGACCCAGGAAGAGTCTGGTGTGGTAATTGATAGCAAACCTAAACATTAGACTTGTAATGGTGCAGGGGCCGTCAAAATTAATTGTCCTTGAGCACAAACTGTTGAAAAGCTAAGTCTCTTCAGGGAAGGATTTGTGGAAGTGTGGTATTCCTCAGAGAACCATGCAAATCTGCCTTGCAACAGCCTGTTTCCTGAGGTTTCCTCAGGGATCACATGGAATTTATAGGAGGGCTGTAGTTTTTTGTAGTCCCACCGCCTTCACCAGCTGCATGAAAATTCCTCCTTGAATGACTACATTCCACAAAGGCAATTACAGAAAATGCTGGGGTTCTCATTTTCATTTCTCTTAGTTGTACTGCAGAGACACCTTCTCCCTAAGAGGCACCCAAAGTGTGCGCATGCCGTGGTGGAGAAGAACCTGCATGTTAATCCTTTACCCCGAGGATATTTGGAAAGTGCTATTATGCTTTCAGGATGCTTGGAAAATGCTGTTATGTTTGCTTGCACATTGTATACAGCTGAATTGGAACAATGTTTGTGATTTTATAAGAAGTGTGAAAAAAAGCATTGACTTGTGCCTGTGGTGGGTGGGACTGGATACCCAAAGCCACACAGACCAGAGATTTAATTCCTACTCTTATCTCTTGTAGTGTTGCTGCCTGGGAATTCACTCCCCATCAATACAGACCAAAAAAAAAAAAAAGGCTCTTTTCTTTTAAAGCAACAGCACACAAAGAAAGCAAAACCTGACCTCATTTGCTGGTAGCGGCACTGAGCTGAACTGCAGCCCTGACCTATTTCTCCAGAGTTACAATTATCTGCTGTAATGGTACCATTTTACTTCTTAAATCCTGGATTATTGTAATTTGAGATTTACCGAAGTTATTCTCTCTCTGGTTACAGACCTTGGTCCTTCAGGGGCAAGCCAGTGGGAAGGGAAGATTAATACAGACAAGGCATGGGATCAAGCCGTAAGGAATTGGTAATTTTTATGTTAACATTTTTATAAATCTATAGAATTTAATAAGTTATCTATGTAATCTGTATACTTTTGCTTATTTTCCTGTATAGATACAATATATTTTTATTTATATGTATTTTTTGACAAAGCACTTCTATCTCCCTTTGTGTCCCTCTATGCAATGATCTAAACCAAGGTCACATGGTGAGGGATCTGGGTTTTGTGCAGTTTCTGGCAGACTGCACTTTGCAGAGACATGCTCAGCCTCCCTGCACCACGGGAATGATAAATATCAGAGACTTGCAGAAATCAAGTTCTTAGATATTCAGAACCAAATCCCTCAGAGACAGAAGTTCACAGAGCTGCCTTTAAATCAATTTAATACTTGTTTAAATCAATGGAAGGAAAGTGAATTACACTGCGTGAGGATCTGGTATTTATAATCTGATTTCTTTTTTTATTTATTAGCAGTGTATCCAACAAACTTTTTCTCTCCCCTGAGTTTTATATTTATCTGTATCACCAAAATGAATAGAAAATATGTTCCTGTGTTTTACTCGAGTCAAATTTCCTTAGTACATTTTCAGTCTTCAGAACATTCTGTGGCCACGGTTGGGTTTCACCAAAGGTTGCACTTGATGATCCTGGAGGTCTTTTCCAACCTTAGTGGTTCCATGATCCTATGATTTCTGTTGATTTACTGGTGAAGTTGTTCACAGCAACACTATGCTGGTAACCAACACCGAGTCCTGCCACCCAGATAGACAGAAATTACAAGCTGGGTTCTCACCAAGTACAGGATCAGCTCTAAAAGGTGAGTTTTCAGGGAAAAAAAACCCAACAAACCAGACAAACAGAACCAACTCATATATTTTATTTACCCTCTGTTTTCTAGCGCACATTAAGCTCTGCCCCAGCCCATAAACACTGACAAGACACTTAACACCACAACTCTTCCACAGTTATGTGCCAAATGCTATAAACCTCATTCCCCACTGTCACCAAGAACAGTGCCCAGACCATTGGGTCGTGCATTCCACGTTGGCTGGACTTGTTTTATTCAGTCCTCTTATTTCTGCATGCCTTCAGTTAATGGAAATCATTCCCCTTTTTGGTCACAGATCTACTCTAAATAAAATGGTTGTTCAGGGCTGCCTTTCATCCCTGTCAGGGAGATGCCACGAGCACCACCGACGGAATCCATGGATTTTAAAGAGCACAGGCCCTGCGTGGCTGCAGGAGGCTGAGGTCAAGCAAGGACATATAAACTACAACTGCAACTGCTCTTAGTGAGGGGCCTCATTTGTTTTTGGTCTCCTGTGCGAAGTCATTAAGTTTTGCTGTGGGGGGGAATGGTGCTGGGTGAGGCTTTGAGGAAGGCATTTATGGCTCTGTCCCCGGAGGGCTGACACGCAGGCTCGGCATCTGCCAGCATTGGATGGGGACGCAGGGACAGCACCAGGGCTGCAGCAGCATAGGGAGCAGCTTTGACCGAGGCAGCAGAGAAGGAGGAAAAATTGCTGCTGTGAATTAAGTTACTTAAACAAATGTTAAATCTTTTCCATCAAGGGAGCAAAGAGGGGACTCAGGTTCCAGTAGTGGGAAGTTTTGGAACAGAAACAGGCAGAAGAATTTGTCATCGTTTGCCCCAAAACGAGACAGAACATTTTCCTTACTCCTGAGGGACATGCATGGGGAACAGGTGAAGGGTGGGTGCATCCAAGTGACAGGAGGATTTTGCTATAGAGATGAGAACATACCCTAAAATCTCCATCACTAACTAACTGTAAGAGGAAACCAAACATTGTCCTCGTTTTCCAAACAAAACAACTCAGCAAATGCATTGGAAAAGGCAGATGAGTAGTCGAGTCAGTCTGGGTTCTCAGCTCTCCGGGGAATTTCAGCTACTCCTGGAATCTTGTGGCTCACAACATGGCAAAAACATGCACTTCCTAGATAGGACTTTTTGAGAATTTTCTTATTTTTGTTTACATACAATTTTTTCTGTGATAGCAAGTTATATACATTAAGATGTCATCCAGTATAAAATCAGTTATATACTGGTTATGGTTATTATCATGCTTCCTTGTAAAATACATAGTTAGGTTCAAGGTCAAGAAATTTTGTACATGTCTGATATTTAACAATTACTTGGTATTCATTCAATTACAATTGAATCTCAACAGAGATCTTGATAAAGACTGAAAGCTGTGAAGTGGGTTATAAGGATTTCACAGTGGATGAGAATCACCAGCCATGGAATAATCTAATACACAGACACAAGTATTATGTGTCCTTCTGTATGGTTGTCATGTAAGTACTAACTGCCCCTTACGTGATGCAATGTTTAATATTAATTAATGTTTCTAGGCTTTACCACAAATTCTGGGCTGTGAAGTATGTCCCATAGGCATTTTTTCAGCTGTTGATCTCCACTTTGCTACAGTTGTAGCAACAGTAATTCCTTGCTAAGAAAAATATAAACACATTTGTTGCAATGCAGCTTAATCTGGGGATTGGTTTGTTGGGGTTTTTTTGTTATTAAAACTTACAGTGACTGACTAATTATATTGTGAAATCACCACCTCCAAAAAAACCCAGTAGATGAACTTTATAAAGTAGTAAATAGTTTGTCAGTTACAAACTGGATTTCAAAGTATGAAACTTTGACCAAAATAGGGAAAAAAAATTGCAATTAACTATAAAACCAGTCGGTTTTAAATGCTGATTGGAAACAAATATGTTTAAAACCTGTGTCCAGCTCTGTCCTCTCCTCTCCTCACTTTTTCCCTGGTAGCTCAAATGGTAGTCTGGGAAGAAGAGGCAAAATTTCTCTTCACCATCTGTTATCTGACATTTGAAAAAAGTCCTTGTTTGACCAGTAATGAGAGAATTAGCAGCATTTGAGCTATAAATCATTACTCTCAGGTTTACAAAGCTGGTACATTTTTAAAGGCAAAACAGATAATACCCCATGAGGAAATGGCCACATCCTCCAAGAAGGAGAATCTCATCCCAGCGTTAAAATACCAGACAGATGGAGGGACCTTTCCAGGGAATATGCATAGGGGGAAAATGGCTGAGAAATATAAGGTAAGAAACCCTGCCAAGCTCAATAGGGTCACAGAAAGTGTTAATGACTCAAGGATTATCTTTTCCAAAACTACATGAAAAACAAAACTATGAAGAAAGATATTCCCCTAACACAAACATCCAGTGAAGAAATAGCATATACCAACATGGGATTATCCCCCAAGAGATGAAATTGGAAAGGGTTTCCCATCCTAATTACATCAACCTCCTAAGGATCAACTTTAGACAAAATATCCAAAGCTGACTTGACAACTTCACAGAATAAGGAAAAAATAAAAAGCAGCCCCAGATGTTCTGTGTTACGGACGACTTCATATTGATGAATCAGATGCATTATATAAGCAAAGGACAGGGGAAAAGGAGCATGTGAAGGTCACCACAGGGCTGCTGTTGTGCTGCTCACTGGGAGAACGTGGAGTTATGGGATGGCTCCTGCCTCCAAGAGTTCAAGCTCTGAGTAGAAGTTGGGTAGGGAACCACTACCTGGTGTGACTGTTGTGCTAATCCAGTGCTGGTTGTAGGGATTTGTGATGCTGTGATGCAACAGAACTCAATGGAGAGATGGATGGGCAGATGAAGACTTAGATACTCTTTATTTTTGGCAGAAAGAGAGAAGGTAGAGCTTGCTGACTGCAGCAGATTGTGCGTTCAACAAATATAAACAGCATTTGGGTAAGAAAGCTGTGAATAATTTCTGTGCCTGTTCCTGCATTCTGTGTCATTTGCTCACAGGAGATGATTAAATGCCTCAGCACTCACATCTGAAGGTCACTTGTGAAAACCTGTGAAGGTCCCCTCTAAACTCCCACTTTCCACACACCTAAGGCACGTATGGATACATCCCGGTGTTCTTGCCTGCTCTGCTGTGTACAAACCTACCTTTTGGGATCATCCAATTAGCAGATCTCTAATTGTCAGCCCCTTATAAGGAGACTTCCAGAACAGGGCATTACACACACCACGGGAATTTCTGTGTGTGGGAGTGAAACGGGTACCTTGGCCATAAGAAGTGACTGTGTCTTTCTGTCACTGAACATGAGATACACTCTGTGCTCACTGCAGTGAAAATGGAAGGTGTTTCTTCTCCAGACATCCATAGGGAACATTCTGCCTTGGCTCTCCTCTTTCCATCCTTCCTATGGATTTTATTTGCTTGCTCAGGGGGAAAGAGCAATAGGTAAGAAAAGCCTAATTGAGGCAAGATTAATGCAGCTCCCCTGAGAGTAAGGGAAATATTTATTCTCTCCCTCCCTCCCACAGATGTCTTGTTAGGGACTCAGCCTGGCCTCACATATGTACCTTTATTCATTTACTTCCTTCTGGTCCTCTGGGAGAAGCCCCTCTCATGGAATTTACTGCCTTGGCCGCCTTGTGTCTGTCCATGTTAATAGTATTGAACGCCCATGTATTTATCTTATTCTCAGATGTGAGTAAAAGGGATTTATCTATGCTGAAAAGTATGTACGTTTGGCTTGGTGCAGCCAGGAGTTACCGTAAAGAAAATGCTGAAACTGGAGCCTCTGAGCTGGCAAGAAATGTATGGCTTTGAAAAAGTGGGACCCTGCTGGAATAAAGCATCATCCTGCTCCTTGATTTTGTTTCTCTGAGCTGGCTCTCACCTTGGGCTGACAACAGACATTAGCAAGTGATGGAGGAAGGAAATACTTATTTTAAATACCTGTTTGGTGAGACAAGGAGAGCACAGCAGCCTAATTTAATTTGTGTCTAATCAACTTGGGCAAGAGGAAGGAGCTCGGGCCAAGCCCTGCGCGAGGTGTGCTCTTGCTAACCTTGTCCTTGGGAGTGGTGCGTCAGTGTCCTTCACGGCTCTTTCTGGAAGGAACAGCTTTGAAGGTCACTGCCTGGCATCACTGCAATATTTTACCCAGAAAAGGACTGTCTTTACTCATTGCCAGACTCAAAAACCTGCCATTGGCATTAACAAGCTCAAAACAGGCCCTGGGCCCTTTTCCCAGACAGCTGCATTTACTGAAATTGTCTATACTTTTCTGTATTCAAAATGTCATTTTCATTTTTACTTTTCAGCTGCTGTCCTTTGCTTTCTCATGTACAACCTGCCCTTGGCATTTCACGACTTCGCATCTTGCCCAACAGACAACTCCTGAAACAACCTGCTTTTGGGGAGCTGTGAGTGATGTTCCTGGTCTGAAACTGCCATGGACAGCACAGGAAGCAAAGGTACATTTTAAAAGCTCTCAGTGTTTCAGCTCTGCTTCCACGTTCACATTTTCATGCCCTTTGCTTCCCTTTCTTTAAAGTGCAAATTTTCACTTATATTTGCTGCTAGCACCTTTTCCTTCTTCTGTTCCATGGCTTAGCCCATGCCTGGGAATGAAGGGAATGCTGTTGAACAGAGCAAGGAAATGAAAACAGCAATATTTATCTTGCTTTATTGTGCCTTTCATTTCCTCCAAAGCCAGGCTGCTTTTTAACCTACAGTTTTCTTTTTTTAGCCCAAGCTTGCGGTTTTGGGGGCATCCACTCAGAGTATTTTTATTAAGTCCGCAATTGTCACTTTCTTCACTTTCATTCTTTTTTCTCTCACCCCTTCATTGCTTAAAATTGGTTTTGGCTTGTGAAACTGCCTCTTAAACACCAGCTAAAATATACTGTTCTTCTGAGCTGGAAATGGCTTCTTGAGTTTGGGGACTCTTCTGTAATTTGTAGAAATCCTGAGGCTGTTTCAGTACTAGAGGCCTGAGGCTGCCATCAAACTACAGGCAGGTACTTACTCCTACTCTTAGTGCTCAAGGATGTTCTTGTTGAGGAAACTGCTGGTGAGTTCCTCTTTGTGCTTCAGTTTGTAGAGCTCTGTTCAAGACACTGAGTGTCCAGTTTGTTGTCATCATGATTACCTACATTTTTACAGTTTTTATATTGGCTCAACATGAGAACTGTCCAACGTGCCTTAAAGCTTTTTACACAGCCAGTGGGGCACTTGTGGCTTTTCCCTTTTCCCGTGGGACAGGGTGGAAAATGAGATGGCAATTTAGGGATTACAATTGTTTTCAGCTCATGAATAATCAGTAGTATTTGAAAATCATTTCCACTGATCCATCTCCAGATGAAAAAGGGGCATTTCCACTCTCAGTCTGAGAACAATGCAGAGAATTTATCTTAATCTTCCTAAACCATCCAGCCTCCCAAACTAATAGTCACAATCAGGCAGCTGGCAGGTCACAAACACCAGCCCTGGGGGGGTTGTGACTGTGAGTAAGCAATTTTACAGCAGTTTTACTGCGAGACAGGTCACCAAGAGACATTTTAACCTCGGCGATTATTTTTCCCAATGTCAATGACATCATGAAAGGAGCCAGAAACATATTTCTTTGGACAATTATAAACAGAGATTGCTCTTGACCTTGATATTTATGGGGTCCCAACCATCTTGCAGCAAGAGCTTGTATGAGTCTCCAGAGCAAACCTGCCAAAAGTTCGGAAAAGTTCCAAAATAGCAGTAATCCACGATTTCATTGTGCATGGCTAATTGTTTTTCCTGAAAGCAAAGCCCATGTTTGGCAGCTTCCTTTGTAACAACAAGATAGCAAAAGGTTGTAAATCCCTGGACAGCAATTACTGCACCATCAGACTTGGTAACTCATATATATCTCCCCTGGAAATACAGTAATGCGGTGCTAAAGTCAGAAAAGAGTGGGATTTGGGGCCGTGGTATTTCATTAAGAGCTGTACAGAAAAAGTTGGGTCTGCTTTTAAGAAATGGTTACTTAGGAAATGCATCAGCAGGATGTATGTCAGTGTATATATATATATATATATGCAATAGGTACACAGTGAAGGGCTCTACTAGCTCACTGATGGGAAAACACTGTGTAGATTGGACATTCTTAAACAAGGTAGGGACAGAAACACAACTGTTTCCCACGGAAGCAGTTTATTTCTATCACTCCTTGTAAATGAAAAGAGAACACTGGTAAGAGGAAAAACACTGGTGAATCAAAAATCTAGTCTATTCCATGCATGCTCCAGTGCAACTTTCTCTCCTCTCATGGAGAGGGAGGGAGTCTCCTCCCTTGGACTAAATCCCTGTTGAGTCTTGGCTGTCTCTAGTTGGGTGTCTGAGCATCCAGATTCCTTCTTCGCTTGGGAACAGCTATTTGGAGGTAGGCTTGGCTTTGTCTTACTCAGATGATGGTTATATGGGATCTGTGGTGCCAGAATTTATCAGAGGAGATATAAATATCATTTTATATTTTAAGCAGAAATAGAGAATGGCTAGTGAGATATCCCCCCAAACAATAATTCTAATGAGATTTAGACATGTCATTATAAATAATACATAGAATTTGGCTTTACCATATTTGAGAAAGAGAAAATCCAATCTGAACAGCTGCCAGGGGAGGGAACAGCCTGCTCTGAACAGCCATCCAAGGATGACAGGGAAAAGGAAAACCTGTCTTCCGATCAGAGACTGAAACCAAGGATGCACTCTGAACACAGGAATGGCATTAACAGCATTTGGGGACAAGTGTAATGGCAATGAAAGGACAGCACTGGAGCAGAACAAATGGCTCCAAGCTGAAAATGGATATGTGTGGGCTGGCTGTTAAGCAAAGTTTTCTAACTGATAATGTTGGGCAGGCTTGGAGTAGAATTTGAATCTGATTAGCAAAGGAAGATGATGAGAGGGCTATCCTGACTGTATTGTAAAAGGCTGGTGTGGCCAAGAAGCATCTTTTTGGTCCTGTATGGTCAATTCCTGCATGCCTGGAGCAAAGACAAGGCCTGCCAAGGAATCAGGTAAGAAAAACTGGACAGAAAACCAAGCAGCTCATAAATTCCTTGCTGAGAGATTTCCTGTAGCCTCAAACGTTGTCATGCACAAGGCAATTTCATACGTTCAACCCATTCTGTTCTTACGGATCTGATTAAAAAGATCTGAACTAGCAAATACTCGTGCAAACATCTCTCTAAATTAATTAAAGATGGGACGGTGAGCAAAGACATATTCTGTGACTCAGGCTCTCCTCCTGGAGCCCTTCCATTCCTACTGCCAATCTTGTTAAATGCCCTCTTCAGTTTTAATGATCACCAGGTAGTTTCAAGGCTGATAACCTCTCCAGAAGACTTGGCTGGAAAGCTGGCAATTAATCCCAGGCAGGACTGAGTCCAGGCTTCCCTAAAACATCAGCTCCTCAGTGATGAACTCACTATCTGCTGGCAGCATTGAAATCCCCTGGTCACAGCCACTTCAGCCAGAGAGATCAGTAGATCCCCATGCCTGTCATTACAAAAACTGGGCAGTACTTCCATCTGGAATCTCCCTGGTTCCTTGATATTCTACTCACTTAACCTAAATTTTCAAGTTGATCAAGATTTCAGCTGGCAGGCATTATTTACTATGCCCACAACTTCAACTGTGGCATTTGCTTATAAATAATTTGTATAAAAGCATATGCTTTCCTTTTACACGGGAGATAATTCCGTTCCTGGTGGTTCAGTTATTTAACATATTCATCCACCTTAAAAAACCCCTCCAGAACAGTCTGAAAAGCAAAGCAATTGTGATGCACTGGGAAAAGTACTAGGGACTGATGTTCAACCCTACCTGTTAAGAACACCACACTGTGGGAAAGTGCCTCAGCCAAAGGCCTCTCCATCTTGTTATTATATGTCTTTTTCACACCAGAAACTTACAATGTTTCTATGAGCTTCCCAGAAAGGGCATAATTGGTAAAGCCAGTGCATTACTGGTACTTGATTGTTTGAATCTTTTTTTTTGCTTCGAAAAGAAGTAAGTAAACCTTGATAATCACTGCAGGGAGGGCAGAGAACTGCATGGAACTACTTTGCTTTAATCATCTAGAAAATACCTCTGCCTCAAATCAGAGGTTTCGAGGTCAAATAGCTCTTATTTTTCAGCTGAGATTGGGAAGGTGATGAAAGAAACACTGCAACTGCAGTGCTGTCTCCACATCCTGAAGTAAAGAAGAAATCTTACATCATGGATATCCAATCCTTCTTCTGCAGATGAAGGGTGGGGCAATGCATAAGCTATTGTTGTTTATACTTCCAGAGATGTGAAATACAAATGCAGATGGGGGCTGTATTTTAACACTGGGGAAGCAGCTTTCTGAACACTTTGGCAGGGCTGTTGAACACAACACAAAGCTTTTATCTCTATGACTGTCCCAGGAGAGATGAATCCTTCATGTGTAGGTTTGTCAGATGAAAAGCAGCTCAAATGGTTTGATAGTTTTTTAATTGTGGCTAAAATACTATTTGAGCTGCTTACAAATCATACAAAGCCAGAGTAAGGACTTCCAAAACAAACAGGGACACCTTCCACTACCCGAGGTTGGTCCAAGCCCCATCCAGCCTGGCCTTGGACACTCCCGGGGCTGGGGCAGCCACAGCTTCTCTGGGCACCCTGTGCCAGGGCCTGCCCACCCTCACAAGGAGGGATTTCCTCCTGCATGGCATTTCCTTGTGCTGCTCCCAGAGACACGGACAGGGCTGGAGAGGTTTGACGCAGCCGGGTGTTTCTTATGCTCGTTGGATCCTACAAATCCTTACTTATAAAGCAATCTTCTCTCATGTAAGTAGCTTTGAGCACTCAGGCAATATATGAATCTCTATCTGGGAGCTTCAGAGCCATGTTTCCTATGAAACAAAATGGGTCACTGTCATTTGTCTGTGAGTCTTTCACTCGACAGAGCTACACCAAAGGTGAGCTGGTTGGCTGGGTTTAAGGGGGAAGCCTCTTTCTCTCTGCCAAGTACTTTGCCAGGCATTCTTAAAGCTTATCATACCCAGTTCTACACAGAAATGACACTCATTTTCTCAGCAAAATGGGAGAATAGCAGCCTAATTTAATGCAATCCCTGCAATGTCTCTTTTGAAGCTCAGAGAGGATTCAGAGATGTTCATCCTGTTCCAGTTCTGAATGGCTTACTGAGTTTGGAAAACTATTGTTCAAATCTTTCTTTACTTTTACCTTAGTTTTCCTTCCCCTTTTTACATGAAATTTGTCAAAATCAAGATACGGCTTTTTAAGTATTTTCAGAAATAAAACTTGATTGCTGCCTCCTACCTGGTCAGATACATTTCACATTTTTTGCATTCCAGTTTCACATTTTACATTGATTATTAACTTTAAATAGTTTATGGTAAGAGGTAAGTGAGAACATGAATAAGAGGAAGAAGTGAAATGAGAAAACAAAGAGAAAATATTGCTAGAGAGTTACACTCCATAGGTTCAATAAGCCCATGAAAGAATGTGCCTGGGTTTTTTTTGTGTTTTAACCTACCCATGTAGGTGACTGGAATTCTCTCTCCTTTTGTTTTCCTACTTCTTTTCCCCAGGGAGAACACATATCTGTAGGTCAAGCACAGAAGTCTGAAGAACAGCTACATCAACAAGGAAGCAACACACAAACAGAGACCTGAATCAATATCCAGTCAAGCCCTTTAATTAGGCAGCTCATTTCGTACCGATGTAAGTAGATCCTTAATTCTGAAGCAGCTTGTGCCTGGGGAAAAGGAGTGGAAGAGACTGTGGTATCCCTGCACACAGCAGCTGGTGGGGAAGCATGATACAGTCAAGAGATGGAGAGCGTGAGAGATGTAAAACCTCAGCCAGCCAGAAATTCAGGAGCAGTTGAGATACCAGGGAGAGCAGAATATGAACCTGAGGAGAAGAAATTATTTTAGAAGCATATCCATATATATATATATATCTGCATTTGACCCATCTTTATGTCAGATGAAAGACCTGGTATAAAAGGAAGTTTCTGCAATGAAAAGTGGAAGATTGTCATCAGGCCATGCAAAATCTCTTCTCAAATTCTTTATTTCCATGTTGGAATTCAGGAGCAGAGTAATGTAAGATCAAACTAGCTCGCACGCTGCAACCTTTAAAGTAGCTTATTGTAAAAATAGAAACCAGATCTGATCTCTCCTTTGGGAATGAAAGGAGTGTTGTACAGAAAGTTACAGTTCTGGGTCAGGTTCTGTGGTCAGCAGCTCAAGTGGCTGGAAATGATCAAAACAACAGTGGAGTTCTTTCAAAGGATAGTTCAGATTCCTCTGAGGATGTGCCTGTGCTCGAGTGGTCCCAGCGTGACAAACATCCAGCCCAAAATAGCTGGAATGGAGGACAGTAACAACCAACGCTGGGGTGAAACTCCACTGGAACTACAATAAAACATCACTCTCACTGGAGAATTAATTACACCGTGCCAGGCAATGCCAGCATGAGAGATAACACCGGATTATGGATACTGTTCCAAAGAAAGAGACTTTAGGGAGTTCCTGGCGTGAGACCGCCTCGGTGCAAGCTCTGTCTCTGTGTGAGATGCACATATCTATGTACATGCAGGTTTTCAGGAGCAGTCCCGGGGGCTGAGCATCTCCTGGGAGCTGGGAAAAGCGAAGAGCTTTGGAAGAGGCAGCAGCCTGGCAGCTAATAAACAGCACGTTGATGTGCATCTCATAAATCTCCATGAAGTTCGTTTATTCTCCACTGAGATGAATAATGTGAAGCCTCTCCTTGCCAGTTATTGTAGCCCTCCACAGAGCGGGTTGGATGTGGCGGCTGCTATTAATAGCAGCGAACGAGCTACTAATTGGGCAGTTATGTAATGGCTTTGTTATGAAACCGAGTTTGGGTTTGACACCTTCTGTTTGCTAAAAACAACAGCAACAACCCCAAACAAATCCAGGGTTAGCACTATATGACTTGAAATAAAGGCTGAATAATCAGCAGTGTTTCAAAACTCGAATAGAATTAAAAAGAAGGGGAAAAGATCAATTCGTTTCTCTGAATTCCATCAGAAGCGAGCTGGAAGTGTATCAATCGCCAGATCTGCTGTTCAAAGGGATACTTGAAAGTAACTTTCTTTAGTACCTGCCCTGCAAATACTGGCAAAAGAAATAAATTCCAAGCAGCCTGTTTCTGCGACTTGTGAAGTCTCAGAAAGTGCTTTTTTTCATTTGAAAAAATGGAGAAAGAAAGAAGGACCAGAAAATGTCTGAGACACACTGATACAAATCCTGCAGTAGGATGAGACTCGGGTCTCTACCCTTGTAAATGATAACAGACAGCCCAGGCAGTTTGGTATTTTTAAAGTAACTTAAAAAAAAAGAGAGATAAAAGCAGATGGGGATGACATTTTGTTCCCTGCCATACAGAAGGAGAGAAAATTGCATTCCATTAGGAGAAGAGCTTTTATCCGGGGTGGCTCCTTGCAGTGACTTTTCCTGGGCATCCGGAAAGCTGGACATCACTGGTGCAATGGGAGCATATCCTCCTGATGAAACCCAACTGCTGTCCTCCAGTTGTGAGCTTCTTTTCCTTTGGATGCATCAAACACAGCAGCACACAGAGCCTGGAAGAAGAATCATCCCTACAGAGGTTTGTAGTTGTATGTCTGTAATAATATATAAATATTATAAATATATCAATTTCATGAAACTGGCCACAGATACACTCAGCCCTGCAGACTGTGTGTTATTTTCCACACTTTGTCATTTTACACTGTCTAGGTGATGATAAAACCCCTGATGCGTCCCAGCACTGTATGTTAGGAAGTGTTTATTCTAATAAAGGAAAACTCCACTTTGTTCCTTCATTATTAATACACCCAGAGGAGGCAGCCAAAGGGCTTACAGAGATTTGATGCACAGTGTCCCAGCACCACACTAATTACAGCCAGGATGCCTAAAAAGCTGTGATAATTTAGGGTTCAGCAAGTGTTGAAAGGAGTAAGACACCACAGAAACCAAGCAGGAAATTGGGTGGTCCAGATGGCTTCCACATGTATCCAGTTAATTATTGAAACCTAGAATCTCTTACCCATTTTGTATGTGCATATATATGTCACTATGCAGAAATATACCTATATAGACTACTCATTAGGGTATTTTGGAATTACCATGTGGCAAATAATAGAAGAACCTTCTCCTAAAATAAAATATAGGCAAGCTTTCCTACTCCTACACATCAGATGAAAGGAGTTTTCTCTTAGATGCACATTTTCACGACGCCTAGAGCCTGCCTGTGCTGTTACTGCTCTTCTGTAACCTCACTTGTGTGGAAGGAAGAGGGATGGAGCAGCTCCTCTGAGCAATAATTTTGTATTTCATATGTAGTAGCTATTTCCTGTTTCTGTTGTGGGGGTACCAAAGGGTTCCAATAGGATACAAGATCTGTCACCCATTTCACTGTAGGAGAAAGCTCAAATTTCGTTCACAGGCCTATGATTTCTTAATTCTCAATTACTCTGAATTTATACTGGTATAAAATTATATTTTTACAATACTTCAGAAACTTTTACAACACTTTTGCACTGTCTAAATCTTTAATCGATGTTTAAATTTTAAATACCTTAAAAAAATTGAAAGTTGCCTTTAAATAATATTGAAATATGGAAATCTTTTTCCTATGTCTGATAAAATCTTTTCCCTCTGGAATAGTGTTTGCATTGCCTGCCTGCAGTGATAGTGCCTCTGCTACAACTCTCTGTATCCTGCTGATCCTTGTTTTTCCCAGGATAAGGCAACCCAACCTTTCTTACTGGTGAGTGCATGCAATTAATGTGTGTCTATCGTCTACTAATTACTCTTTCCTGCTGGATTTATATATATTTAATTTCATATGCTCATCACATTTCAATTGATTTCTGGCAAATGGTTTTCTGATGAAGAAAGAGAGAAGCTACTCCTTTGTGGGATATCATCCAGGAAATGCCACTTATTGTTTTCCTTTGGATTTTACCAGGTCTTTTTCTTTTCTTTTAAATAAATGGAAAGACTTCCCTGTAATTCTGAATCAGAAGCATTTCTAGATGGAAGTCAGGATGGGGAAGGTGCTTCCCAACGGGTTCTGTCAGCTGGAGGAGCTGGTGTTGGGTTCACGTATCATAAGTGACTGTACACAATTAGCCCTGTGTACCATAAAATCAGGGAGAACTAAAGACAGGACAAGAGGAAACGGCCTCAAGTTGCACCAGGGGAGGTGTAGGTTGAATATTAGGAAAAAGTTTTTCATGTGAAGGGTTGTCCATCCCTGGCACAGCTGCCCAGGGAGGCAGTGGAGTCACCATCCCTGGAGGTAGTTAAAAGACATGCAAACGTGGGGATTAGGGACATGGTTTGCAAGCTGTACGTATCCTTACTTCATTTTCCTCTTACCATGAGTCAGGATGATGAAGCCAGTCACTGTATTTCTCATCTACTTGGATTTAAGACCTCCACAGGTCCTCAAAACTCAGCTCTTTACCAGTCAACTGTGTGTCCTATGCAGTGGTTCCTTCAATATTTTCCCCTTTTCTGACCAAATCTTTTCTCTGTTCTGTGGTTCAGTCTGTCCAAACTATTGCCATCAAACTATTTCCTTTTTCTCACCACTGTCAGCATGTTCCCCTACTTCTAAAACCTCAGTGCTGCCTCAATTGCCCCATGAAATTGAAGCCAGCTCTGGTTAACTCTGTTACTGCTTGGATCTGAGCTCCCCTCCTCCTGGCAAGCCTTTTTATCTCCAGTGCTGGGAATGCTGTGTATGGGAAGCAGGGGATGTTGTTATTCATTTCCTTCTCAACTTTCTTCGTTGAGAAGGTGCTCTGAATCTGAAACGCATGGCAGATGAAATTACTTTGAGTCATCTCCCTCATTTGTTTTAGGAAATGCCTGGAAATATTTCCCAAACAATCACCAAAAGCATTGAGAATGAGGATTCAGCACAGCTTAATGGATTGCCGTGCCAGTGCCTCACCACCTTCACAGGGAAGCATTCATTCCCAGCTTGAAGTATCTCTTTCTTAATAATATCTATCCTTCAAATCCATGTCATGCAAGCCACTGCCAAAACATCTTATTCTTGGAGTGTTACTGACTCTGCTAATTGCTTGTAAGAAGAACTGTGGAAATAATGGAATATTTTGTTTGCTAGGAATTCATTAAAAATTACTCAGCTCAAAATAATCAGGACAAGTGCATTAGAAAGAATTCACTATCTTCAAAAGCATTATTTTAAAGGAGCATTCTTAATTCTTAATAAAAACACTTCAAATAAAAAAAGAAAAAAGAGAAGAAAAATGTCTTTAAAATTCTGAGATGAAACTTGAATCCTGTTAGAGGTTCCTGTTTCCTTTCCAATGCTAATAAATGGAAACATCTCCATTTTCCTCAGCCTGTATTTTTGTCCTTGCCCTGTGCAGAAGGATAAAAAAAATGGCATTAATTTTTCACCTTTCTCCCTGTGGTACTTGCAGAAGTAGGAGTTAAGTGGCCAGCAATGCCTCCTAGCCTGCCAGGAGTGATGCTTTTTCAGGCCAGGGAGAACCTCTGGTCTCCTGCATACCAAGAGCGTGACAGAATCACTGAGCTATCAAATCAGTTATTCTGCCAACATCTTTGTGGTTCACTGAGGAGGAAATTAATCCTCCCTAGGAGGGCTCCAGCAGCAGAGTGAGAGGCAGCACACACACTGCCCTGGCCGGGCATGAAGGTGCTTTTCAGGGGTGTAAGGAATGGAGAAATAATTCATTCTCCTCGGGGAACCTTCCTGGATCCCCTTGGCAATCCACCAGAGGCCTGGGATGTCTGGGACTGGCGCCACTTTCTGGAGCTGGGACTGGTCAGCAGGTGTGGGTGAGGGAGCTGCTCTGGCAGGAGACACCAGGACAGGCCTTGGGCCACCACCATCTCCGGGAAAGGAGACAATCAGTCTCTGGCACTTAATTTAGGAAACTCCAACAGCTCCAGTGAGAAAATAAGAGAGATACGACATGTGGTACAACAGCAAATTTCGTGCTGATCTGGTGTCTCCAGTTCAAACTGTTTCACTGAACTGCAATCCTGTGTTTTTTCTGTGTGATTTCTCACAGCTGACCCTTTCCTTTTTACCCTGCTCTTACATCTTTCCTGGTTCCCACATACCTGTTAGATGTTTTCATTGCTTTACTGAGGTGATGTACCTGTAACTGCTCCAGTGTTTTCCATCAGTTGCCCTGAGGCAGTAAGTGCTTTGCCACAAGAGTAAGTGCAACCTTGGGAAGAACCAAAGGTTTCTGTTCAAGAACATCACATCATAAAGCAAGTATTTATCTAAACCCCAGATCATGCGGGTTTTCAGGGCATTTTCTCTCTAGACCTCTGCTGTGAATGGCTGTTGCATTTGTTCAGGAACTAAACATACAATATTCCTAGCTGCCCTCATAATGAGCAATCTACACAAATGACCTTTTGAAAGCTCTCTGAGTCCTTCAAAACATAAGCAAATTGAAAATCTGTATTTGCAAGGTCAGAAATAAAATGAAAACCTCACTTTGGCTGTCTGAAAATAAAGCCATGCAAAGCAAAGACCTGGCTGAATAGCAAACTCCTGAAATAAATACAATTTCCTTTGCCACAATAAATGTTTCCATATAAAATCGAATTCATAATTCATTCCACTGAGCAGCAACATTTTGTTCAACTGCAGGAATATTAGGGGAACAGCTCTTCAGTTTCTTACTGAATTGCTCCCTTAAAAACCTGAAGGAGAGAAATGTGCCCTGGGATGGGTTTTAAGCACTTTCTTTTTTGTTCATTATTGAGATCTGACTTTCTTTAACCACAGATTAATTGTTTCTGTGGCCTTAATAGAAACCTGAAGATCTAACCAGCTTTTATAACTTCACCTTGTGGGCCAGATCCTTGGCTTCCATCCTGCCTGCTTTGGTCTGCTCAGGAAGAATTTGGGGAATGTATAGACTGCTTAAACAGCAGCTACAAATTAAAGCTTTCAGCTCAAGAGTGAACTGCACGTAAGAGATGATCATTGTGAAGAGAAAAACCCCTCTGAACTCAAGTGTTTCCAAACTACTAATCACTTCCTTATTATCTGTATGATACTGATCTCTTAAAAAAGTATATTCTTTCCTTAGTTCCTATGATGAAATTCACACTTGATATTTCTGTAGGAACTCCTTGTGCCCGTCTTGGNCTTATCCTTATATTGTCTTTTAAAAAGCCATGAAAACATCAACAAGAAAAGAAAGTGAATTGAAATGGACTTTAATAATTTCTTCAGAACACTTTTTTTATTGAGTAACAACTGTACGGCACAGTAATAGATACTTTGGGCAAATGCTTGTTGTCAGAATGTACTGTTAGGGAAAAAATGTCATAGGCCAGGGGAATATGCTTTGTTTTTTCATGTTTATTATATCTGGATAAGGCACCTGGCAGGTAAATCCCCAAAGATACAGTCACCAGCCCACCCAGGGGTTTCAGCACCACTGATTGTGTTGTTTATGCAGATTATATACAAAGTTATGCACAACTTGCATCTTATGCTTTTGTTAGATGGGACTCAGACGTAGGCTCCTGTTCTGAATGCTTTCTAAAGCACATTCCCTTCACGGATGTGGGAATAGAGCCATTCTTACTGGTCTAAATTGAGACATCCTCCAGTGTCTGTACTGACAGTACTGCACGGAGCATTTCCCTGGAGAGGGACTGATGGAGGAGATGCTTTGCACTTGCTCACGAGTTCCAAAGGCTCCCTTTGCTGCCACCTCTATGCCGTGAATTTGGTGTATTGTAGAGGCACAGCTGCCTCTCCCAAAGGAAAGCTGCCCTCAGCATTCCTGTTGTACATTCACGTTCCCTTCGTGAGGAACTGACAGGTTTTGTCTCCTGCTAGAGGATCACAGCTCTGGATCCTGATTCTAGAAACTCCAGAGATGTAGTGCAAGGGAAGCCTTTGTGGATGTATTTTGCCTGTGTGTCTTCTCAAGCATCAAAATAAGGATGGAGAGCTTTACGCTGCCTTTTGTTGTGGAGCTCCAGTTGTACCCAACGCTCTAAATGATCAAAGTGCTGTGCAGGTGTACATTTAACTCCTTGAGTGTCTCACCACCACCGAGTTTATCAGAAAGGACTAAAAGCACTTCAGGTGGCCTGAGAGCCCCCCCATTCTGTGTACAGGTGGTCACAGCAGCGTTCAGGCAATGCTCTTCGGCTCCAGTGGTGATGCCGGGGGCTGTCCTGGGCAGGGCCAGGCGCCGGACTCCATGGTCCGTGCGGGTGCGCTCCGGCTGCTGCGTGATTCACGGTGTGCTCTGGTGCGGGTGTTCGGGGCACGGAGCGGCCCGAGGTGGCCGCTGGCTGTGACACTCGGCGCGTGTTCCCTGCCCTTGGCGGCGTCACTGCGTGTCCCGGCCGTGCCCCGGCAGAGCCGCGGGTCATTCCCGCGGGATGCACTCGCAGGGCTGTGCGGGGCGCGGGGCGGGCGCAGCGGCCCCGGGGACACGGGGACAGCCGCGGCCGCGACCCGGCGCACGCGCCCTGTCTGTCCCCCGCCTTCCCGGGGCCGCTGTGACGTCACGAGACTCCCGGTGTGTGTCCCCCCCTTCCCGCTTCCCGCTCCCCACTC
>VWZG01009719.1:265757-397121 GCA_013396735.1 Grallaria varia
GGCGCGGCCCCGATCGCCATGTTGGGTGTCACCCCGCCGGTGTCACCGCCGAGGGGGACACGGGGGGCGCGGGGCCATGGCCACCGCCGACCTGTGTCACCCCCCGACCCGGGCTGTGCACACCCACCTGCCACCGGCCAGCGGCGTCGGTCACACGGCTTCTGCTCCAGAGTTCACTGTGCTGGTGGACAAAATCAATGCTGGCCATCACTGCCAGAAAATCCGAAAATCCGTTTTATTTTGTCTGATTCTGCCGACATCACTCCCCTCCGTGCAGCCCGTTAGCTGGTAAATGGCAGTGGAGCCTTTCGGTGGGACTGACACTTTGCCCGGTTCTTGGTTTCCAGAGGGGCCTTCTCCGTCGTGAGGAGGTGTATGAAAATCACCACAGGACAAGAGTACGCTGCCAAAATCATCAACACCAAAAAGCTTTCGGCTAGGGGTGAGTATATTTTAACCTAGTGTTCATGATGCCTTCTCCCCATTTACTGTATTCGTGTGCTAACCGTTGAAAAAAATGATAAAAATAGCTGATTTGCTTAATAGATTTCTTAATACATTTTTAATTATTATTTCATTGGTATGATTTTTTTTTTTCACGTGATGCCTTTTTTCCTATGCTATATGTTTCTTGGATTGACTGCATGGAGGACTGAGGTTCAAGAAAGTATGGATAAAACCAATTTAATGTAATGCAGCCTCTTCACTCTTCTATCTAAATAATTTGAGTGTCAGCAAGCATTTTGCAAATTGATATTTTTGGGGAAAGGTTGGTAAATAGTAAGTTTCCATTACAGATTTATTTTAAATGTTATGGTTTTACTGAATTCTGTGTATCCATTGCATCGATACATGAGCATCAAGGCCTATCTGACTACGAATGCTTGAGGAAAAGTGTACTTTTGCCTCATAGTAAACTTTTTAGTGAGATGAAAATTATGTTAAGGAATAAAATGATGATTTTTGAACTAACCATTGTGAAGAAAGTAATTCTGGCTAAGCAATGAACAGTGTTACTGCTCCAACCCTGCTGCACAGCTTGTTTCTGCCTTCCCTGCCATGTGTGTGTCTGCAGGAGCTTGTGAGTATCAATGGACGGGTTGTTATGATACGTTGTAGGTAAATATACGCACGGTGTGGGTTGTTGTTGTGGAAAGGGAGCCCTAATGGTGCTGTGTCAATTGCTTGTTAATTCCCAGTCCGACTGCTTGTGTTCGGATGTCTGGGATTAGGGAGCATTTGCCCTTAATGTTGTCTGTGTTTTGATACGAATCTGTGATGTGGTAAAGAACACGGGAGTGAATAAGCAAACAGTGTCAGAGTGTGAGCCTGTTCATGGCCTGGCTTGCTTCTGACCCAAAGGAATGTCTGCAGCTAAACAGCAGCTTGAAGGCATTACATTTAAATATAAAATACCGCATAGTGGTATTATGGCACATTCTGATAATGTGCTGTTCTCTGATAAAGATCTTTTAACATCATGTCAATACACTTACTTGCAGTTGATGAAAGGTGTGTGAAAACTTACTTCTTGCTGAATTTTAGTCTTCACACACCCCCTTATGTGAGATCTGTTTTCCTTTCTTTTTCAAACAGTACCTAAATTTAAAACACTGTTTTGCAGAGTTATGGGCTTAAAGGATGAGAGACTAAGAAAATTACAATACCTGAGATAAAATTCTTTCACAATTTTTTTTTTTTTTAAATTTGTTGGAACAGTAAGGTGATCTGAATTTTGATGGTTAAAATAAAGCACCACATCCTGTGTGATTTCATGGATCTGAGTAACTTTCAACAGGAGAAGCTGTAGCAAGATCAGCACCAGGTGACCCAGTGCCATGGTCTGTACGATGGGATAAATTCTGAAATACTAGGCTAAATTCATAAAACCTCAGCCTTTCTAATTAGTCATCGTTTGGATCGTACTGTATTTCAAGCTTTAATTTTTGAACTTCCTTCATGCAGGGCTAGGTTGGTCCTTGGTGTGGTCCAGTGATGAGTAGAAGTGTATTTGGGAGAAGTTGGTTCATAAAATGGATTCAGGCAAATTTCACACAGATTTTTCTATTGGCGTTAGCACATAAAGCCCATAAAGGAAAGAGCTAGACTTCAAAGCTGGGCTGTGAAATATCTTTTCTTATCAGAACACGTGATGCCATGCCCATGAATGCAGGGAATCCCTTTCCATCTTTGCTTTCAGACATCCCAGAAACACTGGCGGTTTTTACTTGCTTGGTTGGTTTTTTTGTGGAGGTTGTTTTGGTTTTTAGTGCTTCAACGTGTACTAGACAGCTTCTGAAGAGCAAACTTCTTGGAAAAATCTTCAGATTCTTTTTAGGCAGTTCGTTAATTACAGAAAGAAGCACTTGAATGGCACTTATAATACAAAAAATTGAACATTAAAAAGCCTCAAACTGTGATACTTTTTCTTGGCTGATAATAGGGAGGTGCAGTTTATAAGTGAGGTGCTGTTTTTCAAATCTGAGTTTTGTTTTACTGCATCTGAGCTGCTCTGTGAGGAGGCAGCAGTTCACTTCTGTGTTTCACACTTACTTGAAATAGCAATTCCAAGGTAAATCATTGGGTCAGCTTCCTCTGTGAGCAGAGTTAAAAGACTGTTCTTGGCTTGGAAGTGTGTATTCCTTGTACAGTGTCTGGAAGCCTTTTAAACAAATGTCACATTTGGGCCTTCTTGTTTGTCAGATTGAAGAAGAGCAGTGTCAGTGTCAGAATATGGCAGAGTCGAGGCTCTTGAGACTAAAAGAAACTTCTTTAAGTAGCTTTGAAATTAAAAGTTATTTACTAGGTTCAGCCCAGTCATAACAATACTTGTCTCACGATCCCTCCTTCACCTCAGCCATAAATGTTCTTGGAGATTTATCTAGACCTTTACTTTAGTAGTCCTTCTAAACTGAGGAACTGATCTGGTCACAGGCTAATGCCAGTGAAGATGTGTTCTCATCTGTTTCCTTGTATAGTTACAGGGAAATTTCAGGCTAATTGCGTGTGTGCAGAGGCATGGGCTGTGGCTGGAATTTGGAGGAGAAAGGAAGCTGTGTCCCCTTTTCCAGCAGGAGTAACCTTTGTGCTTTCAGCTTGATGGTCAGTTATTTATATAATTCTGATTTTAGTCATAGAAGTAATGCACATTTGCAATTTAAACCTATTCTAGTGTAGCAAAAACGTTCTTGCTTATTAGAACAACATATATTCTGTTCTTGAAGTACCCTTAAGCCGCACTTTAAAGTTCTGAGCTTTGACTTGGCATTTTCTAAGTTGGCTGAAGTATTAAATTTCAATAGCTAGTTTTGTATCAATAGAGTGTGTTCTAGGCAAGCTTGCACAAGTTGATTATGCTGCTGATTTTAAAAAAAGGTAGGGGGGAAAAAAGATATGCTACCCCTCTAAAATTAAGTGCAACAGTGAACAAGGACAGAGAAAGTGAATAATAAAGTGAAGAAGGTGTGTTTGCTGGTTCTGGGTTCTGTATTGTTTCATCCAGTGAAGTTGTTGGTCTTTCCTTACTACTCAGTGTGCTTTTTGGGCTTCTCTGTGTTGTTTTGATTGCGTTGAAACACATGCAGATGAAAGTGATCTTCTGTAGGGTGACTTTAGTTTCCCCCTGTCTGTTCCAAGCACCAAATAATGAGCAAATAGTCTGTTTTCTTTTGTCATTATCTGTACATCTTTTATCTTCTCTTTTAAGAGTCTTCTGGCTTTGATCTAAATTGATTACATATAAACAGATCCATTTTCTTAAAAGGCTTGGCTCTCATTTTCTGTCTTAAAAAAAGAAAAAAAGAATCAGTCAAATGTTTGCTTCTGTGATCGTATTTGAAAAAGTGAATTACTGCTATATTTTCATTGGATGTAAGTCTTGCCAGTAACTCTCATTGACAGCTTCTCTGGTGGCCAAAAGCCCAGTGCCTTAGGTGGTGGTTTGATGGCATCCTTGTGAGGAGGATCGGGTTCCAGTCCTCCTTTTTTAGGGAGCTTTTGTAAAAAGACTGGTCACATCTCTCCCGGCCCTTAGTTTGCTGCCGCAGAACTGGGAGCACTTCGTTTATGGATGTGGTTGTTCTTAGGAGAAATGTAACAATCAGTTGGAGGTTATCACTGCTTGTGAGCTTTCAGGGACCAGCCATTCCATCAGCTTTGAGCCTTGGAGGTGTCAGTGGGTATTTATTTTCCCTCTTAGCAGGAGATATTCCAAATAATTTTCAGCATCTTCCCAATTCTTCCAAAAGAGGGTATTTCCTTTGAGCTTATGACTGCAGATGTGAGGCATAGCCAGAGGAGACGAGAGTGATCGCACTTACCTGCATCAAGCTCTGATGAGTGCAGAGGCTCCAAACCCCACCCTTTGGGAACAGCGTTCTGTGGCAGCATTGAGTAATCAGGCTGTGGGAAGAGTATTTTGGTGTCTAAAGCTGTCCAAGTAGGGCACCTCGTGATCCCTAAAGTGATTTAAAATACATTAGGGAGATGAATGAAACGTGAAGCATACAGGGTAGTATTTTTCAGCCCAGCTTTTCATGACACGGAGATAAACGTTTTTGATGTGTCACTAGACTAACGTTTCCTTTAGTCAGGTAGCCTGTGTCAGCCAGTGCCAGATGTTTTGCAGGAAGGCAAGCTCTTAGAAGGTTTCCTGTACTCCACAGGAGGAGAAAATAATTCTTTCTAATCTAGCTAAAGATGTTAATCCCTGAAGTGCACATTTACCTGTGCGACTTTGTGACAACACATGTATTTTTAATGCTCATTTCTGTTCTTACGTACACGTGACGTTATTCCTGCACAGAGAGTACTATCCTTAAGGGCATTTAGTTGTCAGTGAGGCAGATTCTGTCTTTGTGAAGACAAGAATTAAGCTGGGGATTTCAGCTGTTTTCTTCCATGTTTTGCTGTAGTCTGTTTCTCTGTTAATTACCCGTCATTAAGAATGTTTTAGAACTGTTTCCCTCTAGTATGTAAGAAGACTCACCTGCTAATGCGTAGTTACTCTTTTTTGACGTTTGTGCTCAATGTTTCTGTTCAGCTTAGTTATAGCATTCTTTTGACATAGTTGTGACACAACACATTCGTTTGCATATTTACCTGCAAGTATTTTTCAGTTGCAAATTACTGTAATTCAGCAGGCTACTAGTTCTGTTAAAATCAGCTCCATTCACAAAGTTCAGAGTACCAGAGTGGTATGAGTGCTATTAAAAAAAGGGATTTTTGGTTAGGTGTTCTGTGTTGTGAAGGTTTGGAGCTTTTGTTGGTTTTAGTGAAAATCTGAAGAGCTTTCAAATACCAATGAGCATGAGGACTTTGAATCTCTGTGATGACCGTTGTTTGGTAGTAATTTATTCTAACAGTTCAAAACAGATTTGAAATGGAATGTCCTGGTAGTTCACAGTTAAATTATTCATAGCAAATACTATATGATTTTCATAATGTCACTTCTGGGTTTTTGGCACAGGAGTTATTTTCTCTCTCCACTGTCACTGGCGTTTCTCTTAGAAAAGGAGAGTCTCTTTATAGCTCATACCCTGATAGGCCTGAAACTGCATCAAAATTTGAAGATGCATGTATTGCTCTTGCTACCCTTAAAGGTTGTTGCTGGTCTTGTTACTGGGAGGGATGTACTAGAAAAAGTTAAAATTGTAACACATACATTGTTTCCTCCGGGAGGGTGAGGGAGAAGGAATTCTGGTGTACTCTGCTGCCCTTCCTGTCGCAGGATTCGGCGAAATGTCCTTGATGTGTAGCTACAAAGTTTGGAGTGATCATCTCAAAACAAGGCTTACAAGTTATCCTTAAAGTGGAAGTGTAGCCATTGATTGCAATGGACACATGACCTAAATCCAGTATGTAAAATAACTTGGGGAGGCTTGAAGAATTAAAAAGGTGTTTGCATCATCTGTCGGCTCAGTTTGAGTGAGCTCATTAGGGCAGTGAAGGGAAATGCGCAGAGGAGAGAGTATTCTTGGGGAGTTATTTGCCTACTGCTTTTCTGCCATTTTCTGTCAGAAGTTGAAAATTTTGGCACTGATAAGCTCTGTTTTGTGTGTTCACTTACTGCAAGCTGAAGACTTAGCTGCACATCTAAACAGCTCCACTTCCAGAATTCTTCTGTTGGGAGGGAAGGGAGAACTAAGATGCAGGGGAAAGTACAAACTGAATACCTTTACTGAGCTTCTGCATCGTGGTGCTGAAGTGTGGATGTATTCTGTTCCTCCTGGTCTGGGAGAAGTTGTGTTCCCTGCTAATGTTTTACTACGCCAAGGATAGCATACTGCTAAATGAAATGTTTGGGCAAATACGAAAACAAGGAAATGAGCACAACAATCAACGCTTTGCCTTTATTGTAGATTGGTTCTGTTTATTTGTATATAGAAAACCTTATTTTATGTGAAACCACAGGCTGGCTCGGTTGTTTGAGACTTGCATCTGACCTCACTGACAGCAAGGCAAAAATACACTTGTTCCTGCAAGGACTAAGACTGGATTTCTGGGGGATTGTTCTGCACTTCATCTCAAAACCTCACATAGGCTTAAAACCTAACTAGAATAACAGTGGTGTTAAAATGTGCAAGTCCTGCCATTTGCAGGCATATATTGATCCAAGTACTAAACATTATTTATGCACTTTCTCTGCTTATGATTAGGGTTATGTAAAGTCATCTCTCCTGCATGTATTCGCACTTCTGGTCTGGTTGGGGTTTTGAATTTTTTTTAAAAAATTTAAAATATATTTCTTTACTCAGGAAATACCTGATCTGAGTGACTGAACTAGAAGTCAGTGAAATATGCTTTATAAATGCACGTACTGCCAGAATAGTGCTTTTCATGTGTCTGTCCTTCATTTGACCTCCTAAGAAATGTAGGCCAGGGTGTTTCATATGTCAGGGTCTAGCTTCCGCCTTCACACACATTTGTGAAGTGCTTGGTAAGGATATTGTGGGGATTTTTAGAAGGTTATGCGAGAAATATAACTTCCTTTGTGCACCAAAACAGGTTACTAGAGAACGAAACCTTAACTTAACAGTGGTAGTTCCTCCTGTTTAATTCCTTATTAAAAATAATTATGCCTTGAATTTGAAGAAATGTTTGCTGTGTTTTGGAGAGACACAGGAATCCAATCTGTCTGTTTATTCCTTGGCTGTATTGAGCTCTGTGTGTATCTTGGAGCACATGCTTGTGCAAACTCCTCTGTTTAATCCTTATATTATGAGAAATGTCTTATGCTTGGTATCAGAGAGGGTGGAGAATTTGTGTTACTCAGTGTCATTTTCTAGATTGTTGTCAGCTTGGTCTGAAATTGAGTTTCAGTTGTTTGAATCAGAGAACTTACTTTAAAGATTTGCAGCCCTATTAATTTCTGAGGCATCTGATTGAAAGCTGCTGGATATATTCTGCTGAACTGAGTATTTACTTCATTTCTCTGCAATCTGTTGCTTCTGGATGCCACTGGATAGAAGCAGTAGCTATAGCTGAGAGCCAGAAAGATGGAGAGGGGCAACTTGAGCAAATTTGCAAGCATGTCTTATCCCTGATTGAGCTTTTATTCTAATCCAGGGCCTCTTTAGTGGAAATTGAGAAGTGCAAATTGTGTTTCAACATATATTTGTTTTTTCTAATTAGCTTTTTAAGCCTGGAGAAGGATAGTTCGTGTGCTGAGCAAGCTATTACAGATAAGTCTGTGCAACTGTTGGTTTAAGTTGGTTGTATTTGGTAGAAAGGACCTTTTCCTACCTAGTGGTTGGAGGCAAGTTCTGTTATGTCAATTTTTGACCTTTCATAAACAGCAAGTATTTCATAAGGAGTTCAGAGAGTAAAACATGCAGACTTAATTTTAAAAAAACACCCCCCAAATGCCTCAAATGTAACAAAGTAGATCTTAATAATGGAAATGTCATGCTGCAGATGTTTGCTGGTAAAGATGAAACATTTTATCTTGTGATGGAAAAGCTTTTTTTGATTTTTACCAATAAGCAAGAATTTATCACTGCTAAAGGTATGGAGTTAATATCCTGGTGATGCTTTCCAGGAGAGCTCTCTGGCATCCATAAAACCAGAATTAATTTAGGTTTTGGCAGTTGCTTTCACCTTGAATACAGAGTGTGCTTGTTGTAAAAGTTCAGAGCTGTTTGTGGGTCTTCTTTTGCTCAGTTACAGCCAAATAAGTCATTTTGGGTTGTTAGTTGGGGAGTCTCTCCCATGTGCTATGCAGGGAGTTGGTTCTTTTTATTATGCATGAGTTTTTACTCTGCCAACACACAGCTGGCAGTGCCATGGAAAGCATTGCTGCAGTCACCTTCCACTGGAAAGAGAATGTGACCTAAATCCAGCTTGAGTCACAGGTTATGATGTGCAGAATTAAAAACTGCCGAATATATAACAAAGAAAAGGGTATGAACTGAGTGTTTGCTGGATCGAGTGAGCGGGTGCCCAAATTTTGACAGCTGTCTATTGAAGGATGTATCAGGCCCTGGCAGTCACACAGAGCTGGGGCGTGTGTGGTGTGCAGGCAGGTTTACAGCCCTGCAGAATCACTCACCCGGCCCCGTGGCCTCCAGCTGGCAGCTCTCCTCACCTGTGAGACTGGTAATTAATTTGTCCAGCGTCGGGCAGGCAGTGCCTCACGTGGCACAGAGCAGGCTGCCACACACGCTCCTTGCCTCCGCTCCAGCCAGCACTGCACCTTACCCACCAGGGCAGATTAACAAGCGAGTGAAAAGGGTAGCACTCCTCTGCTGTAAAGTTTAATCATCTTAGTACGTGACAGGAAGAGAAACATAAACTTAGAGCATCAAAGCTCATATTTGTGGGCAGAAATCTACTGCATGTGCTTCCAGAACTTTGTTCCTGAGCTAACCGTAGCCAGGAATTGCTTACTTGTAAATTTTCCACAATGGGAATGCAAGTGTTGCAGCAACAGTCACGTTGCATATTCATGTTGCTGCACGAACAGATGGGGTTCCTAAATAATATCCATATTTGACAATCTGATGGGATTTGCCAAGCCTAAGCTTTCATTTAAATTTTAACCTCTTGGAAAGATAGGTTTGTGATTTAATCAGTCAAGGGAGGCCTTGAAGTTATTTGTATTGCATAGCAGATTTCAAGCTAGTGCCTAGGTGTGATTTTGGTTTCGGAAACTTCCTGTAGGAATGGTTTTAATAGGCTATTGCTCATTAGAATAAGTGCTTGCCCTAATCAGAGGTTTCTCTTGGAACCTTATTAGTTTGGCTAATTTTATTCATATCCTGCAGAAAGTGAAGATGGTATAACATGTAACATGGACAGAGTGCTGCTTCTGTGGTGCTGCCTTGCAGGGAGGATTTTCTTCTGTAGGGCAGATGACCTGTTTCCCTCAGGGTAGCTTCAGGTGCTGCTGAACTTTGGTTGTTAAAACTCACTTAAAGACCTGCTTTACACCATTTTTTGTAGAAAGATGTCATTCATGTTAAGTGCCTCCAAGATGCAAATAAATATCAGTACAGAAATGTTCAAAAACTACATTTTCCCATTAATTATGAAACACTATAGCTATGAAAATAGGAAGCTCATCTTCGTGCTTTTTATACTATGTATACTGCTTTTAAAGTAAGAAAACCCTTGGGTTGAAGGTGGATTGTTCACTCTTTGCTTTATGCAGCACAGACAGCTAGGAAATGGTGCTAGGATTGCACTGATGTGTGCTCCTGGGAATAAATGCCTTGCTGTTCATGGCATAAAAATATTCTTTTTCAAGGACTTTTTAGAATCACCGTTCTAAAAGAAGGAGGGGGGAAAAAAGGACGGATCCTGTCACATATTTCTATCTTTTTGTGCTCCTCTTCCTGATATTTATCATTTATACTTGAAAGGTTTTTAACATGCTGAAATATACTTAGTTGCTCACTTTCAATTCAAGTCTTTCATAGCTATTGCATTTTTGGGGTTAAGAAGAGGAAGAAAAGGCCACTGGTATGATGTTCTGCATGTGTGTGCATGTGTACATTTTAGATACAGAAAAAGATCTGGCAGGGCCTGTGTGTACCCAGCCAGCCTGTTTGCTGGAGGAAAATAATGCATGCTAAAAGACCTATTAGCTAAAGTGATTTTACTTGTAATGAGGGTAGGAATTGGTGTCTTTAAATTTTTGTTTATTTGTGTTAAACATGATTTATCTTTTGAAATTAAGTAATAAATTGCTTTCAGTGCCATGTTAATCACAACATGTAATGAGGTTAATTTTCCCAGAGCAGAAGTTGCTTACATGTGGTCCATCCCTTTTGCTAGGAGCTGTGTGTTAATATTACAGGAATTTGTTCCATCTCGACCAAGTTCATACTCCTTAAAGTAAAAAATAGTTGAAAAACCATTTTCTTTGTCCTTTAAATAGAACTGATTTCCCTCCATCCCCTTTACAGACGATTGGTTTCCCCTGTCCCCAGCTGTCTTGCCTAAGTAGATGTGAATGGTAAGGACTGGTCATTTACAAATACTCAGAAGTCAAATTTAGTGCTATGTGTTTGTCCGCTCTTGTTTTTGCTCTTTGGTGTAATGGAGTCTAGCTGAAACGGATACCTTCCACATCCAGATCACGTTCATCCATGGTCAAACTTCTATATGATAGGGGGACATTTGAGCATGTGTTACTGGGGTCAGCCTTAGTTGAAAAATAGGAAATGAAATTAGTGTATCCAAGGTGAAGCTGAGCCCTTCAACAGAATAAATTATCTGATTCAGTAATCAAGCTATATCTTAGAATGAACTGGGGAGGTGAGTGGGTTGGTTATTTTTTCTGTAATGGAGAGAGAATTTAGTAGTGCCCTCTTTTACTTCAAAGACTTTACAGCCCAAATTTAGTCATGGATGGTGTTTGTTGTCTGTGCCTGAGTTGTCCTTCTGAGAATGCTTCAACTTTAATCAGTATATTTATGAAGGACGTTCTTGTTTGCTTTATTTTGTTTAACATCCATCTTCCTTTAGCTTCCTCTTGAATGACAGACTTGCCATTATTATGACCATTTTCCCTTATGCATGCTTTAAACAAATTTATGTATTTATAAATATGTGGATGTTTGTAATGGGGAATTGGAATTCACCAGAAAAAAATATAGGTGAGGTCGTCTGAGTGTCTTCAGTACTGACTTGTGTCTGCAAGGAAGAATCTTGCCTGGTGAACTCTAGTGTTTATTTACACATTCATTTGGCTGATATTGAGGCTCATACTGAAGCAACTTGCTTAGTGATTTCGCTTCAGATTTCCCATTCACTGCTACGTTTCCTGTCACCTCTTTTACTAGTTGCCTACCACTTCCAAACCCAGTTTGGTAATCTCCAGATGCCTCATTTTCTTTGTTTCTGCATCCTAAACAGCGGAGCCTGGCAGGAGGCTTTGATCCCTGTCTGGAAAAATTCCCCAGAGTAACATTTTAGAGGACTTGCTGTACCCAACCAGTAGCAGATATGCAAAGATGTAGGTAGCTGCAGGGGTTTTTTGTCCAGTTTCTCAAGATCATGTATATTAAGACCGAAGTCCAAACCCATTTCTTTCCATCACAGGCGTGTTGTGCAGTTTCTGACACGGTGTCTCTCTAGAGCCTGCTGTTACTGTTGCCTCTGTGCAAGGTCGAGTGGAAACTGCTGTGAAAATAGCTCCGTGAAATGAAGCTAAATTAGGAATAGTTTCTGTTGAGTGTTGACTGGTTTCTGCAACCACAGATGCTCATCCAGACAACAAAATGGCTCAAGAAAACGAAAACTGTGCAAATGCACTTAGAGCAGTGTAATTCATTGTTTGTCTAAAGTTGTATTGATTCACGGGCTACATAAACTGAAACACTTTCAAAGTGTTGCTAATTGTTGTTTGATGGGTTTGCTCAATAAGATAGAGGGTGTAAAAATGCCTAACTAGCTCAAGAGGGATTTTGAGGGTTTTTTCCCGAATTGCATGCCCTTTTCTTTTCCTTCCCCACTCCCCCAACTTTCCCCTTAGAGGTACTTTCCTTTAATGTTTCTCAAACTGTAGTTTACAGGCAACTGGTGTTTCATAAAGCTCTGATAGTGGACAGCAGAAACTTCCTGAACAGGGAAAATGCACCTTGTGGTGAGGTGAATTGTGCTTTTTTCTTTTAGTTGGTTTGTATTTGTGGTGTTTTGTGAGGAAATTGTGGCAGTTACTGGTGAATAAGTTGGTCTGAGGGGTTGTGTAAGAGGACTTGGATACTGCTTGTCCCTGGTAATAATGCTCCATAGCACTGCCTGTTGGAGCTTTCACTGGGAGCGGGACTGGCCAAGAACATGGTGAGTGAGACACCTCCTTCCCTGAGCTTTCCGTGGGAGCCAGGCACTTGGTGCCAGTTCCACTTCCATGGTCAAGTGCATCTAGAACTCCTGAAAATAAGGGCTAAGTAGGTGGATTTCAAGTCTTGAATGCAGGGAACGTGTCTTTTGGGAACAGAAAAGTTCGTTATAATGATATCAAGTCTCTTTAATCTGGTTTTGAAAATGACGTGATTGATGTTGGGCTTTTTACTTACTAACAAACAATGAAAAACTGGCGCTACACAGATTATAAACCCAAACAACAAACAAAACTCCTATTACTTTTAGTCAGGTCTCTTGGTTGAGATATTCCCTGTTCCCTCCCTGACCTGGATCATTCTCATTTAAAGGGAAGAAGGCAAGGAGATCTCTACAAGGAGAATATTCCTCCCCAGTAGGACATTTTGCAAGATGGAAGAGCTAGTTTTACAGAAAGGGGGGAAAAAGCCTAATAACAGCTTGTTTCTGTTGCTGAAATACAAACTGGAGGTATGAAACAAATCTCCGATAATTCAGAATCAGCACTGCTTCCATCAGTTAATAACAGAATTCTGCAATCGTACCATGTTAATGGTGGTGTTATCACCCTTACACAGCAAAAGTCAATTGAACCAGGTGCGTATTCTTGGCATCTCTCTAATATTCAGCAGATCATGCAAGTTCTAGATAGAAAATGGGATTATGGGAATAAAAGCAGAGCTATATATCTAATGCTACAGTGGCATTCCTCTCAAATCTCAGTAGCAATCTCAGTCAAAGTTCAGATACACAAAGTTGACCCACCTGAATCTGTGTTTCGTAGCACAGAGTTAATGAATAATTTCAGCTTTGAATGGAAAAATATCAAAATGGCTCTAATTTTAATACAAGAATGCATTTTCAGTGTGAGAATGACATATACAATACCAATCTGAATTAGTCAAAGTAGCTCCGAAATACAAGGTCAATCCCCTATAACTGTCTTGTTTAACAGAGATTGTCCTTTGAGAATTTTACTACTAACTTTACCCAGGAGGTTTTTATGACATCATCATGTGTGGCTACATACAATTAGCACTGTGAATTTTGAGTATTTGCAGACGTACCTGCCGCTGGACTTCCATGCTGGGATGCACAGAAGGCAGGCATTTGCATTTGATGTTTTATGTTTCTGAGGGACTCCCATGTCCCTCCATGTTCTTAACACATGGATTATTTCTTTGCCAAGGGAAGAGTCTGTGAAGGAGCCATCAAAAAACTGAGCATGTAGACTTGGTCTGAGAACCTCTGTAGGGGATGTTTAAGCTAACATGCTTTATTTTGCAACTGTAGTGGCTGTAACTGTGTGCACTCAGGAAATGCCACTCATGAGTAATCATTTTCTTCCACTTCTGTAACTTGATCATGTTTGGTCTGGTACCTGTGTCCTTAGCACCTTCAGGTGGGATAACAGAATGGATGGTGTCCGAGTCTGGGCTGTTCATGTATCCTTCTCAGGCACACGTATCCCACCAGTTTTAGTAAGCTATTAAATAGCTTCTGCTTTGAGAACTATTGTTCTCAGTCTAACACTTGAGAAGGTTTATAGCATAGACATCCGAGTTTGGCAAGTGTAGGTTTGGTGGTGGCTTTTTTTTTTTTTTTGCTTTGTTTTGGTGGGGTTTGTGTTTGTTTATCTTTTGAAATTGTTATATCCTGTTTCTGAGATGGGGGTTCTTATAACCTCATTGCAAGGTAATCTGTTTTAAATGCTGTCTCTTTCACATTGTTTGTTTTGCTTGAAATGTGCTTGTTTTTCTGTGTTATGTGAATTCTCAATGTAAAACAAGTTCTTACAGTTAAAATGTTAGATCTTGTGTAAAAATGTCTAACAGGTTTTAAGAGTCTTTCAGTGTGTTGCATGACCTCTTGTGCATTTTCTTTTGCTTTGTCTCATTTTCTCTTTTTCTTATTCTTCCTTTTCCTTTTTCTTTTTCCTTCAAGGTCCCTTTCCCTAATGTTTCTCAAACTGTAGTTTACAGGCAACTGGTGTTTCATAAAGCTCTGATAGTGGACAGCAGAAACTTCCTGAACAGGGAAAATGCATGAACTTCTAGTGATGTGAATTGTGCTCTTTTTCTCTAAGCTGATTTGTATTTGCGGTGTTTTGTGAGGAAATGGTGGCAGTTACTGGTGAATAAGAAAGAAAAAAACCTGGTTATCTTATGGGGAAAGTGTGATGGTTTCTTAACCTGTTTTTTTGTTGGTAGTTTTGCCTTACCAAGAAGTGAAAATACTGTCCTGGCATCCTCTTGTCCTGTCCATGTAGCGTAAGAGCTAAAGAAAATGCAGGAAGAAATACATGTCTGTTGCTGAGTATTCAGTAGTAAACTATAAAGGTGTAACTTTATCTTGCATCAAAATATAAATCAGAAAAGACTTTGTAGTATAGTTAACCTTTAGTTGCCTGTTTACAAGGATACATTTACCTCAGTAGTCTGGGAAGATTCTTCACATTTTCATGGGACTTTCTGTGGAACAGTTGAATAAAATGTTCAGCCACTACTCTTCAGCCTGATGTCATGAAATACATTGATATTCTGTGGTGAATTGTTGAGTGACAAGCATTGCAAATGTGCTTGAAGTTTCCCTTAATGACTAAGCTTTCTTGCCTAATATAAAAATGAACGGCTGTGCAGGAGTGAGCAATGTTGTCAAACCTGTCATCAAGTTCTCAGAGTTGGTGTGAATACTTGTAATGTTCCTCCTTTAATTGACTTGGAAATTGGCAAAGGTTGGTTATAAAAGGGGAAAAGCAACTTTTAAAGGTGGTGGAAAAATTTAGCTTTATAGTTAACTATGCAAAGGTCTAAATCATTAGCTGCAGTTGAATTGCCTGCTTTCATCAGCTTGGGTTTTTTTAATGTTTTGGGGTTTGTTTGTTTTTTTTTTTAGCGAGATGAAAAATAATTGAAGAATCTAGAGTCCTTTGAGAGTGTTTGGAGGTTGAACTAAAAAAAAAAAAGAACTTGAAAAAAATCATCTTCTCATTTGTTGGGTGTGAGTCTGTTGTCATTACCTGAATGTCACTGGGTTTCTTACTGTCAACAAAAGGAAAAAAATTACTCCACTGCTAAGGAGGTCTATAATGGAAACTTAGTGTTTTAAGAAATGACAAACAATAATCACAGTACCAGTTAGGTTAAAAATTTTTTTTAAATCATAAACTATTTTTATTGAGCTACGATTTATTGTAATTTATTTTTGCTCTGCTGCAGAGGTGGCAGTTAGAAAGCTGGAGTGTGCACAGCTTAGCAAGAACTTCTTTTACTGTCCCAATAATCATCCATAGCAAAAGCCCGTGAAGCTTTGGGAGCACGGCAAGGTGAGGATCTGAGAAGAATACATGATGAACTCTCCTTTACCTGATCTTTGTTTTAAGCTTCAGCCTAATCCCCAGTGTCTGTGGGAGCCAAAGGTAGGGCAGTGTAGTTGTGTCCTGAGGTGAGAGGTCTTGGCTGCCTTGGGCGTCAGTGCCATGGCCAACACCCAGTGCTGCCTTGCTGTTGTAGTCTGCTGTGTTCACAGTGCGATCATGGTATATAATCCCTCCTCTGAACTGAGTTTTCTGAGTTGTCACCTCAACAGAATTAAATTTAAAAAGTAACCTGTGAAACTGTTGGAGTTGTACAATTGCACAATGCCAAGGACAGATGGGGAGGCAACGATAATAAAATGGCAGATGGCTCTCTTGTACCCTCTGCCAGAGAAATTGCAATCAAAGACCAAGAGTTTCCTTAGACTTTTGGTTTCTGATGTTTCTTTTAAGAAATTGCATATTATGTTTTTCACTTGTGTGCTTGTTTGATGATTTGCGCGAACTTCAGGAGCTAAATCAGGAACCACAAAATTGCCCTTGGGAAGATGATAAAAGTTCATGATATATAGAGGGCTGATTTCAGAGTTGTCCTTTGTCTGTTAAAAAATGAGCAAAAGATGGAGATCATGTCAGTAATTCCATCTGTATGTTTGTAACACTGCATCTTGTGTCAATCCAAGCACAGGATCCTCGAGGTGATCCTTCACCCGCTTTGCCTGAATCCAAGGAGAGTTTAAATTGGTCAGAATGTGTGGGTGAAATCTGTACTGTAATTTTGACAGGTGACAGTGTGTAAAATTGCAATTTCCATTCCTTGCTGGAGCCACGCATGTAACTTTGCCAATTGCTTGTGCATTTTTCGATGTGGAGTGACGTTGCACAACAAGTGACCCCTGGAAGTGATCTGTTAGGGGTTTATCCCATGAGTGCCGGAGCCGATAGGAAAATTGCAGAGCGTGTCATAAACATTTGATGTATGCACAGCTCTGCTGCCACTCAGCCAGGCAGTGTCAAGCCTCATAAAGGTAATTTGAACTGGCCTGCTTAGTAGAGCATGTGTGCTGATTCCAGTAAAGGGACTGTGGAGAGACTTTTCAAACAGTCTGTCCAAAACTCCCTTTTCCTTCCCCTTCATGCCCAGTGCTAAGCACTGCTTGTCTTGCTGCTCTCATATGAACACGGACTGCTCTGTGTCTGACATGGACTAGAGAATAATTCTGCACGTGGGCTTGTCAGAAAATTGTTTACTACATAACCTAGTGACAGATTTCAAACAGCACCTGAACCTGCGATAGGCTTTGTGATTCAGTAGGTGCAATGAAGGTTTTGCTTAGATCTTGTTTACACTAAAATACGGATGTTCAGTTATTTATAAGTCAGTTGACTCTTCCTTGGAGGGAAGTTTTTGCCAGTGTAAGCTCTCATTTTATGAGGAGTATTCTTAGATTAAATCTCAGATGTTGCTTTTTTAGTGGAAATCATGAGGCTCTGTTAGGTGGAGGGCTGGTATTTTGGAGTTTTTAAATTGTTGAGTTCCTGTTGATAGATTTGAAATGGCACATCTGATTTAATTAATGTATTAATCAAATTTAAAATAATTGTCCTGAGTGACAGTTTTCCACCAAAATCTGGTCTATATCCAGCAAGTTCTTCTCATACCACAGAATTGCTGTGCACTTGCTACTTCTTGAACTGTGCTGGGGTTTAGATTTTTGAAATATTTGCTGCCAGGCTATTTGATTAATGATTTGCATAGAGGATTCCAGTAAAGAGTTTTAATTTTGAAGTGAAGAACCAGAGCTAATGTATTCCCATCTCTAGAATACTCATAAGACATATCTTCTGCATTGTATGGGATAGTTGGTAGTAGCTTGGAAAGAGGGGTTACTTCAACAAAAAGATAAACAGTGTCATTTTACCCCCGTCTTCGGTGGTAGTACTTATAGTCTTAGTGAAATTTGATATTGCATAATGTTAAAAATCAAATTGCCAAGTGGTGAAACTGTGTTACCTAGGAAGCTTTAGATCCTGGTTCAGCATGATAGATAACTAGTTATCTTGTAGCCTGTGAACAAGCCATGGGACTAAACATACCTTAAGTCTGCTTGTGTTTACATGCATTTCAGACCGAGGATAGGGATTATCTTGCTTTGCTCAGTGATTGCCTGGTTCTACTAAAACTCACTGTGTGATTAGCACAGATGATTAGAGAGAGATTTGGCAGCTGAAGCCAGCTGGGAGTTTGGCTAACTTGAACCATGACATTTTATATATTTATGTCTCCATAGCATATGGAACAATTAGCAGGGTCAGTCAGACGCAATGGCTATTATTTACGTTGATTGTAGAAATCCAGGGGCAAGGAAAGGCAGTGTGGAATTTCAGGGTACAAGTGGCACCTTGTCTGTGCCCTGTCAGCCCATTGCAGCTCCTGCAGCCTCCGGTGTGATGGTGTTCAGGCTCCTCTGCAGTGATGAAGTGAGGAATGTTTGCTCCCGTTGCTGATCCAGCACGAACTTGACAGTCCCTGTAAGCTTCACTTCTAAACATTGTTATGTAAAAGCCATCAAAAATTTGAAAGGGCTGAGGTCAGGATGTCTTGCTTTGGATTAGCATCTCGGAGTTTTAACAACCCATGGGGAGGCAAATGTATGCCTCTGTTTTCCTCTAAGATGTTTCAAAACAGTGATTAAAGAGTATTTTTATCTTCAGAAATGAACTACTGCTGGTGTGCAGTATTATTTAACCTGTATTACTTATTGGTCTTTATTTTCATATGCCGCAGTAAAACATTATTTAAATGGAATAAATTTTATGCTATTAGTTGACTGAAAATAGCCTAGAGCAATATTTGACATCTTAAGACTCAGAGGGTGAACTGCTTTGATGAATATTAAAAACTGTGGAAAAACTAGGAGAATTGATGTTGAAAATACCAAGTATTCTTTTCTTTTTACTTGGGGGAAGGGTAATGGTGATGAACAGTGTAAGGTTTAGCGTTTTGTTCTGATTTGGTTTAGCTTTGGCACACTATTTAAAGTGACTTGGATCATATGAGCATGATGTGTTCTTTAAACAATATAATTTCTGACAGAATTTTTTATGAGAGCTGTAGAATTACATGCAGCTTAACTGCTGCAAAATACTTGTTGGAGAAACAAGACATGCTCGTACCTGGGAATGTGAGTTCCTGCCTGTGGTGAGATTCGGATGTGATGCAGTTGCTCTTGGTGAATGAGGTGTCAAGCAGAGATTACCCACCTGAGCTCCTCTTCATGGAAGTCTGACACAGGATGCTTGCCACGGTTTCTGGTGTTGAGATCTGCAGGGGTGCCACAAGTTCTCCATGAAATACAGATCTTGTAGTGCCTGTTCACCTTTCTTAATGCCTGTGCGTGTTCCTGAAGGGGATTATCTCTGTCTGATAAGCTCCTTAGCAGCTCTGCGCAGGCCTTTTCCTTCACAACTCTTCCCTCGAGATATTTATAGGTAAACCTTTAACAATGTACACCTTCTTACGGGCCTGAAATGGATTTTTATATAGACTTCTATTGGCTAAGGAAATTCAGATATTGGCTCTTTAAATTTTGCAAGGTGTTTGTGTAGAATTCCATTCATAAGGAATATTTGTTTCTAGAGAGCAATGGCCCTACTGGTGTTTTTCACCCTTCTTCCTACATTTCAGCAGTCTGTTTGAGACAGAGGTGGCTTGTGAACATGCAGGAGGAGAAAAAAGAGCAAATAGAGGAGGCGAGGATGGAAAGAGTGTGGTTTTTTCACTTAAATGTTGGGAAGCTGTGAAAGCGTAATAGCTGTTTCTCTTTCCTTATGATGCTTTGCCATGACACTATGGAATCAACCTTCAAGGGATAGAAAATGTCCTTGTGCTGCACAGAATTATTCACAAGAACCCATTCATTCTAGGAGGCAGATTGTAATGTGGAAAGGATGTTTTTCTGCTGTAATTACTTGGTATATGTTTATATATACCAGCTCTTCACAAGAAACATTTTGGAGAGATGACTGTTTGCCTTCAAATCAAATTATGTTTTTTGAATGGTCAGTAAAAAGCACATGGAAAAGATAACAGCAATCTCTGAAAAGGCTACTTAACTGCAAAGCAGAAATTATCATTTGTCATTGAGACGTCTCTCATGTAGCTTACAGTCATTTCCACATTAAATATTCAGGCTACTTTTCTTTTCACACTTAAGTGTGCCTGTAAGCTATCATTAGTTACTGCATAGTTGTACAAATCCGTGGAGGATGTTCTTCAGCTGGTATTTCTGTGCATAAACTGTTCTTGAAGAAATTGCGAAGCTGTTAATACTAGGCTGTTTTAAAGGAGTGGATCCTGACTGCTCTCAGCTGTCTGGCAAAACTAGGAAATGCATCTTCTTTTTGCCCAGTGCAAAAACATCATTACTGTTGAAATTGGTTAAAAGCAGTAATGTAAGAGAGGCTTCAGTGATGCGACCTGGTAAATAATTTTAGACCTTACAGTATGCAGAATGTTGATGAGCTTTTGACTGTTCAAGAAGCAGCCTGAGTCTCAGTGATTCTCTGGGAATGACAGACCATCACTGAGTAACAGCATCATTTCAAAGAATGACTGGTGAGTCTGGATAAGATAATTCCGTGTGTTTTAGACTTGTAAATGAAGATAGATATCTCTGGATGAGTACCTTGTTATCTTCATACATTTTGATGTGGTTCAGACAGAAAAGCTTATTTGAGGATAATTAGGTTAAGTAGAATGTCTTTCTGAGAAAGTCAAGTGGTCAAGAGATTTGAAAGTTGTGAAAATTTCAGAAGTGCAGTGGAACACGCTGAGCAAGCTCTTCTGGTATGGAAGGGGAAGAAAGGAGTTCCCCTTTGTGGAGGGGAAAAGCACCAAAACCAAAAATGCAACCAAAAAAATAAGAGTTCATCTAGAGAAAAATGGAACTTCCTAAGACACTTAGATGTCTTTTGCCCAAACTGTGAAACCAGACCTTTGTGAACTGCTCAGGGAGGAAAGTGAATGTGCTGTGGTTCTCACGTACCATGGAGGAACTGAGGATGCTTCTGAGGAGGAACATCCTTCTCTATCCAGGGCAGAATGAATTCTTGAGCCCTTTTAAACTTGGAGCAGAAGCGGCTATATTTTTGGATTAACACTATAGGCAGTATTAAAGAAGAAATTTTACTTAGCCTGGGGGAACGGAATAATAATATTTCTTCTAGGCTGTCCTTCACTCCAAGCTAGTGGTTACCTTCCCCTTGGACAGGTGATGTTTGTAGGTCATAAAGACGCACCAGCCAAATATAAAACCAACTTATAAAGCAGAGCAGAGGAGTAATGCATTCTTCAATATTTATATTGAAAGGAATGTAAATACTTTTAAATTTTCTCTGTGAGTATTGAACAGTGTGATTTTTGTATCCAGTGATAGGCAATTGTCACTATATACTTTATAGCTGAATGATTGATAAAGCTTTGTAGGCTTTTTTTTAAAAGGTTATCAACCAGAGATCTTGTTTCTTCATTTGAATAAATTAAATTGACATTTCTTAGGCATTTTTATCCTACTGCTGTTGCAGTGCTAGCAACTGTTCTGTTTGATTGGTGAGATCATACGATAATTAAAAAAGTAAATTACAAAAATCCCTCCCACCCAAGTGGGTTGGGTTCTGTTGGAATTTTTTTCCCTTTCTGTATATGATCACAGTGTGATTTTGAACAAAGCTGCCTTAACAAGTCTTCTATCCTCAATGAGAATGCTTCTCAACGTATTCACTGGCCTGGCTGTTTCCTGATGTGCAATCTCTGGAGTTGTCTGAAGAGCCAGAGTTTGAACACTGAGTGAATGCAAGTTAGACAAGCTTTGCTGATGTAAGGTTGACTTGCTCCTCAGGAGACTTTTTGTTGGCAGCTCTTGGGATGCTTTTTAAGCATAAAAGTGCATTATGTTTCAACCTGGTCTGAATCTTTGGGTGACCTCCCAGTCCTTTTGATAGTTGAACTGTCTTCATTCAGCCTGGATTTGAAGTATTTTTTGGCAGTATTTTTCTCCTCTGTCACATATCCTTTCCTGTGTCCCTCCCCAACTCCTCATCCCCTATTTGGAGAGGAGATGACACTTGTCAACTTTAATGGCATATCAGAAGGGTTTTTGAGAGCCTGTGGAGTAAAATTTCCAAGAATTGGTGTAGGTGATAGTGTTTGTACCAGGGACCTTTGGGGCTGCCAAGGCCCAAGTTAGACTAGCCCAGTGCACTGGAAGGCAAATGTAGCCCTTTTGTGAACATCCTTTGGAGTCCTCTGATGTTCTGCAGCCTGAGTTCGCAAATAATTACAGACTAGATAGAAATGTTTAAAATACATGGATTTTAATTGTGTTGCATTGCCCTCAGAATACAGATCTTATTTTTATCTGAAAAAATTCAGATTTTTATTTTGTATTTTTAGAATCATTAGAAAAGAGATAAAGGAGCAAAATTTCATTGTTATTGATGAATGGACAATTATGTTCAGTCTGGAATCACTTCTACATCCCATTAAACCTTTTGAACTGTCTAATTTGATCTCTAAGCAGAAATATTGACACATGACCCTTAACTGCAGATATGTTAAATTGAGATAGGAATGGGCAATTAAAAACGTATCTTTAAATAGAAGTGCAATCTATATAGTATCCAGCCCATTAAGCAAACTGTCAGACTGTAGCCTCTCCTTGCTGAGAGAATTGGAAATTAAAATTCTGAGGTAGTGAAGAAAATAAAAATAGGGATAAGGAGGATGGAAGATGGGGTTTGAAAAAGGTAAGCATGTTTGTTACATGTGGGTTTTTTTGAGATAATGGAGAACTGGAAGGCTGACCTTCGAATCTACTGTGAGAGATGGTGGATATCTCACTTTATTACACTCTAAACAAATAATTAAGGGCGGGGGACAATAATTTTTAACTTTCCATGAGTTGAACCACGGAAGAATGAACTCAGATCACTGACATGCTGGACCTGACTTGCAGCTTCAGTGTCCTGCATGCTTGGTTCTGTAGCTTGCTCAGGATGTTGCTTGACTTTGGATAACTCTGGGATCCTCTTGGGTCCCTTCAAGCTCAGGATATTCTGTGATCCTATGAATTCATTGTAGCATTTTATCAGTCGTGAGAAAACGTGATGATGAGCTCTGTGGACTGGCATGTGTTCACTGATAAGTTGGTACAATGGGTTCCTGTTAAAGCAAACAAACCCTAGTTCCTGCTTTGCTCTCCTGAGCTATCCTGCTGTGTTCTGTCCAGGGATGGCTCTCACCAAGCTGTCCCTCGAGGCTGGCACACACACAGAGGGACATAGTGCTCCTGCCTGTGCTGGGGCTGGGCTCAGGGATTTCTGGGGTGTGTGCTCTGCCCTGGCACTGGGTCAGCACAGCAGAGGCAATTCAGACGGGCTCTTGCTGTTTCCCTGTGGATCTCTCCATGGATTCCTGCATCGGAAGAGCTCAGCTTGTCCTGGTGGACCGTGTTTCTTCTCCACTGAAAAGGTGAAGTACAAATGCAGAGGAGGGAAATATCTTCAGACCTGTGGGGTTTTCTTTTCTGTTTTGTTCTCCATGTGGGAGCTAGCAGGACTGTCCTTGGTAGTAGCAAGCAAAGCATTACGTGCAGAGCTTAAAGCTATTTGAGAATTTGACCCATTGATCTTGCTTTCTGCTAAGTTAGAATGAACAATTAATTGGTGGTAGAAACCTGATAAACTTCCAGTTGCTTGACAACGTCAAAGCAAACAATACTACCATGTGTTTTCTCTGAGCTTGTTTGTATTTAAAATAGCCGTGAACCTGTCAAGTAGGGACATGAATAAAATGCTGTCCACATAAACGACTCTTATAATTAAATTAAATGGAGTTTTAAGTACCTTCTCATTTCATTCATGATGTTGCATTGTATAAACCTATTACTTTGTGGTTTTTACAGGTGTTTCACTTACACTGGGTCCTAAGGCCAGCTTGTCTTTCTTTGTGGTAGGCTCCTGTTCATGTGCAGTAGACAGCAGATTGATGTTAAAACACTGGTGCCGTGCCAAAGCTGTCCAAAATTCTGTGCTTTTGGGAGTCTCCTGAAAGATTGAGCATGGTAAAGAAAATAAGTGTTTAGCAATGCCTAGTTACATACGTACTTTAGAGTCAATTGGCATTGCATAATCAAACACAGATCATTTGGCTTCATGAATTAGGAATGTTAATTCTGTAAATAAGACAAATATTGATGGGTACAGTGGGATTAGTGGGTTAGACATTTTGGCATGAGGGTTGCTAAATTTACTGGAAAACCTTGATACTTATTTAAATAAGGGAAAAAACTCTGATCTTAAAAACAAGTATAGAGCCTGTGTGGCTGAAAGCTTATAAAAGAATTGAAATTGCTGTGCAGTAGTTGATTCCCTCCCTTATCTATGAACTGCTGCATGCAAAAGTAATGTATTTTCTGTCCTTCAGCTGGATGCTCTTCAGGGCAGTAACTGGCAGCTTGCGCCCAGCTGATCATCAGAATGAGCTTCAGGCATGTTTTGGCATGCAAGCAGCTCTGGAGTGTCCAGTTGTTTTTTCACTTCCAGAAATGTTGGTTGGCCTGATGGAGAAAAGTTATGAACCTCCAAAGTGATTGCCCAAAAAGTCCTGAAGTTTATTACACCATAGAACAGTTAAGCAAAATAATTTTGTGGCCTTGGAAGGCGTAAGCTTTTGAACTCTGCTGTTTAGATGGAATAAATGAGCCCAGAGAATCAAATATTGACAAAGAATATTTAAGATCTTATTTGCAGTGGTATGTGCATGCAAGAGTGTTTAAGTTAATAAGGAAAGACTGGTTATTATGTGAACTTGGAGAAGCTGTAGATGAAAGAGAGAGTTCAGAGAAGCACAGGATTGTTCAGGTGAGCTGAGCAGCCTTGTACAACATGAGAATTTCAACTTGGGACCACGTTATTCTTGGAGTCAGTAGTCTGGAGGGAATAAAAATGGGATATTACTTAATTAACGAACTTATGTAGCGTTTCTTTCCTTTTGGATTGAGGGTTCCTTCACTGAAAGCAGGTTGGAGTATTATTCATTCTGCTAGTAGCCAAAGTAGAGTTAAAAAAATAGCCCAGGAAAAGAAGGTTGTGTAAGATTCAAAGCCAGAGCAGTTTACCTGCAGTTGAGGTGTATGATTTGTGAACGGTTGTGAACTGGTTTGCATTTCACATGGGCCTTTTTTTATTTATTTTTGGTTTCTGTTTTCTTTATTTGTCTATCGTGGGTCATCCGTTGTAATCCTGGGTCTTATACTTGCATCCTTTTTAAGTTTCTAAAGCAATAGAATGATAGGACTGCTTATGGCATTTATCCAAATCTATTCTAAAATTAGAAGTTTGAAACAAACTAATTATCAAAGGTCCTTTGTAGCAGACTTGATCGTTTAAACCTGTACAAACTGCTGCATTTTAATCCAAATAAATCAATTTTTTTAATTCTCCCTTTAGTTCATGCTAGTGATTGTAATAATTAATTTATCAAATAGCCTGAAAGTATCCTCGGATAATGAATAGAGCATCAGCAGTGTTCTTTTTTTCTGTATGATTTAAGAGGGCTTCCCAAAGGAAAGGCAGATCTTGGGCCCTTTGCAGTTAACACAGGCAGCAACTATACACTTCTGTTCAGCCCCTCTTACAGAGATGGTGCTGCTAGATGTCAAACAAAACTTCCTGGACATTTTCCTAAGGAATAAAATGAATGCAGATCAGTCAGATAGTGGCTGCTTCAGGCCGGGGATGGAGCTGTGCAGTCAGAACAGCATCTCTTTTATGCAGTGAGGAATGAGAGCTTTTTATGACTGTGTGGCTTTTGTCTGGAAGATTTCAGTGTTGAAGGTTTGTTGGCCTAGTTCTGGTCAGAAGTGCCTGTTTTCATGTCTTGCTTCCATGGCTCTTGTCTCAGGGGTTTGTTGCCAACATTTCACAGCACTTTTGTCTATTGCTCTTTGTTTGCAGGGGAGGTTAATTTTGAATCTCTAGTTGTTTATCTTTTCAGCTTCTGGTAGTGGTTCTTCCTCATCCCTGTTCAGGGGCTCGTTTTCATCTTCTGCCAGAGTCAAGTGATTTGAATTATTTATTTGATTGCTTAGACATATAAAATGTATCTGTAATTCAACTGGTCACATGAACTGATTGTACCTCTCTGGTAGGGTTTGTCTTTCACTTTGGGGATAGCACGCAGTGCTGCATACCTCAAGTGACATCCTGCCTGGCCTTGTGGCTTTGCTATTATCATTATCTCATTTTCCCAGAAACAAATGAATAACAATTGTGTTTTGTTCCTGTTTGAGTTACTTTATGATTTTACACGGGGAGTTACCTAGGTGACCAAATTTGGATTCAAGTACTTATCACAGGTCAGCTGTACATGATTTTTTTCACCATAGTGGTTTAAAATTAGTTTGTGGTAGTTAAAATTTGTTTTCTAGTGATAACAGGTTGTATGGCATCAAATTAAACAGTCTCATCTTCTATACCAGTGCTTCAGGTATAATTAGCAGAGTTGCTGATCATTATTTAGAGCTGATGGCTGTGCCGATTTTCTGTTTAATCTCTCATACCTCTGAAATCTGGAAATCAGTTCAAATATGCAGAATTTGGTTAGGAAGGTCATCACGATAGGTAACTTGTGTCAAACAGCATCTTTTAAGGGGCCTTCTTATGAGAAGCTATGATCTTCCAATATTTAGTAGTTGAATTAGTGAAGTTTCAAGACACATCATCCCAAGACAGTCCAGAAGGGCTGTTTTCCCCAATCTTTCTGAGCTGAGGTCAAGACTAATAATGACTGAGATGGTGTTACTTTGGTGAAGTGACAGCATGCAATGTGTGCTCAGCGATTTACACGCTACATAAGCTTGTTTCATATCTCACCTTGAGACCTTCAGAGCACACCTGGTCATAAATTTGCTGGTGGTATTAATTTTCTCCCGAGAAAGTGCTTGTTAGTTGAAAATATGACACAGGAAGTTTCTGGTTCCTAATAATGTGCTCCCTTGCAAGGCAGCCGAGGTGTTGTGTGCCTCTGAGAGGTGTCGTGCTGCTGACAGCTGTCTCTGTTGGGTTAAGTGTCCTGACACCTGCTGTGGTGCTATTAGGGGTCAGTTGTGATGGATTTGTAGGTTGGGGGGCACAGGTAGCTGAGAAGGGTAGATCCCTTCCTCTTTCTTGCTGGCAAAAAGATGGGTTCTTCTTGGTTGTAAAACAAAGCAGTTGAAAGTGCTGCAAACTACCTTCCCTTCCTGAAGATGAGAAATGGGAACAGGGATGGAAGGAGAGGAACAGGAGCTGTACAAAGGCAATGGTACCTCAAAGATTGTAACATGACTAAAAATCCGTGAGAAACCCTGTTTTACACACTACATGATAATTCAGAGGTGTGATAGCACTGTGGGAGAGGGTGATGTTTGAGGAAGGAATGTACTTGAGAATTTAACTAGTTTTGATACCACAGCATTGCAAACTTTATTTATTGTACATTTACTGAAAGAAGTCAGATACATGATAGTGAGGGAATTCAACTTCCTGGTGGAGGAATGCTGTCAGGCGTTTGGTTTAGTCTATAAATAATTGTTGGATTTGATTGCTTAGAGCTGATCATTAATCTCCAAGACGCACTACAGGTTTTTTATTTTTTGTCAACTGTCTTCTGAGCTCACCAATCATCCCAAACTAGGAATGTATTTAGTCATAAGCTTTTGTTTTATTAGAAAAAATGTTTTCAGAACAAGTAGAATCTGACACAGGAGGTTTTCGTGTTAGGCCTGACTTTTCAAAACCTTCCCAGTTGCCTCTCCTCTAATTTCAAAACACATCCCTCAGTATTCATATGAGTGCTTTCCCCCATAAATAAAGTCACTTTTGCAGGATGCTCAGTAGCAGAAGTGAGAATCCACAGGGATCTCGGCACCTTTGGCTAGTACCTGTGGAAAACACTGATGGAGTCCTGAACTCGTGTTTCTCTCTGTTCTTTAGCATGGCTTCAGAAATGCCTAAAATGTCTGTGGTTTTACAGGAGTTGCACAGCGTGTGTGTAGAGTAAATCCCTTTGAGGAAGAGCGATCTTCTGTCCCGCCCTCGGTCTGTGTCTGTGTCAGTGGCGCAGGGCAGAGGGGGTGTGTCAGTCTCGGGGCAGTGCGGGAAGTTGGCCCTGCACATGTGGGCAGCGAGGGTTCTGGGCAGCGAAGGGCAGCTGCAAGGGGCACAAGTGGAGCCAGGCAGACACCTGCTTGGTTCTCTGGTAATGTTTGATCAGCACTCGTGACCAGCCTTGGTACACTGAGTCAACCAGCCATGCAGGATTTTGTCAGGGAAGTGCTGCACGTCACGCTTGGGTCACTTAATGTGATCAGCTGGATGAGCATTATTTTGTAATTGTAGACAGGTCTCAGTGGTTCATTTTGAACTGGAGTACTGTAGGTGGGGGGTTGACATTTTTGTGGAGTTGATCTCACCTTTCAGTATTTAAAAGAAAAGCAAATAACTGTTCTCAGTGGTTCACCAGTTAGATTGCTCCAAGGGAGGGTTGGGGTTTGCAACTTACTCTGAGCACGCTTGAAGTTGGTGAGGGTAATTTGATTAATATTACTCAGATTTGAATGTGGCATGTTAATCAAGAATGCTATTTCAAGGGCCAGCAATGCCTCTCTGCTGCTTTTTGCTCCTGCGTTTACTGCAGGGAATAATATTCAACATTTCTGGTCTGTAATTTCTTATGTGCATCAGCACTGGCCTGATTTCTTGCACTGTAAGGAGGCAGTTGCACAGAGAGTGTTCCTTGCAGACAGAAATATAAATGAAGACACATTTTTATTTCCTGAAGTTTGGTTGTTGGTAATAACACAACTTGATTTTTGAGTTCTAGGACAAGGATCACTTTTCAGAAAAATGTGAATTCTGCTCCAGATTCTGCGTGTATGTAAGACCCAAGGGAACCCAAGTTATTTTGTTCCATTGGTTTTATAAAGCTCTTCTGGAAGTAGGATCAAAACAATAAAATAAAACGTGCCATAATATCCGTGTTGTTATGCTACCAAGTGAAATGCTACACTGGTTATGTTCAACACAGATAATTAATTAGTTGTTTAAATGCCTTAATTCTGGCATGAAATCTTGAATTTCTTTCAAAAGTAGTGGGTGTTTGGTTTCAAAGATCACTTGCAGAATATCTAGATGGCCTAAAGTACAGTGTTCTGGAGAAAAATGATCAACACAAGGGTATGTGAAGGTTCAGTTGTTTCTGAAGGGAGATTGCAGTGCCATGGATGCTTTGCCTCCCGCGCCATCAATGGCACCCCGGGGTCTCTGCCCGGGCCTCTCAAAAGCAGGCGTGTTTCTGTCTGTGCCCAGCCTCCTCCCTGGGTTCTCTTTTACTTTCATTTGCTTGGCGCTTCAAGCTATGAGCCCTTACACGGCCTCCTTAAGTATTTCAGTGCTTCTGAATGTATCAGAATGCCCCTGTGGGTATGTACTGAAAACACAAGCCTCATTAACACACTTTTGTTTTGCTTTTTGACAAAGCGGTTGCACATTTAAGGAATTTGCTACTGACACCAAGCTGCTAATTTTCATAATCTATCCAAGATACCGAGTTGATAAAAATAAACGTCTCTTAATCTTCAAAGATGGGTTGCCAAAACTGCACGTGGTGGGCGGCAAGTCCTTAAACACTTTTTGCTTACACCTGAAACTGTCAAATAGCTCTTTTCAGGATCACGGTTTCTGAATTCAGGTTTATAAATCACTGGAGTGGGGAGATTTGTGTTTTGTTGCCGAACTAACACATTCCCGAGTACTGCAATCAGATGCTTTAAGTATGGAAACTCCAGTGTTGAGTAGTGCAGCTTTATTTAAAATACATACCAAAAGTTATTGCTTAGGGAAAGGCATTTGTTTTATTGTAAAACAATGAAAAAAGTAGGAAAGAAATTCCACAGTACTACCCAAATCACATTTATGCCAGTGTTGCTGAAAATGCTTGTGAATTCATGTATTTTTCAAAGAACCACTTAGTGCAGTCTTAGTGGTTTCTGTGACTGAAATAATTTGGCTTTTCAGTTGTTCTATTTTAAGTTATTGCTTGAGGTTTTTATGCATTTATTTTCCTAAGAGAAAAATCTTGCTTGTTTAAATTCATAATGGCCAGACCTGTGCAAACAGTGGTATGAGGGTGGGGAAAATGTTTGTGTGTTAGTCTGTGTCTCCCTTCTTTTTGGTTTTTATATACCTATAGAATCCCAGGATTTTCCCCTCAAATTCCTTATGATTTAGATACGATTTTTACACTTGGCACTGAGTTAAAAGCTGTTGCAGATCTTTGCAAAGTTAGAAAATATTAGGGTATTTCACTGTATACTGTACATCTAAGGAGAGTGATAATTGCCTGTGTTCATTGCTTGCTGGAGTTCCTTTTTAATGCTTCTCAAAAGCTGCTTGTCTAAAGTGATTTTCAAGTTTGAAGAAATAATTTGGATTTTATTATCAATAATTAATTCTGCACTATCTGGGGCAGAAGCTCATTCCCTGGTTGTACTTTGATGTATATCATGTTAGCACTGAAGCCTGACTCCAAGGGGTTGTTCAGCACTATTGGCTGGGACAACAAGAAGCCCCATTTTACTAAAGCTGGAAAACTTGCTGTACCAGATGGTCAGAACAGACTTAGGCTGTTCTTTAGGCCAACTAAGTGGATTTGTGGAATTTGCTATCAGTGAACTCTTAAGTTGTGGGATGGGTTTAGCGTCAAGTTGTCAGTGGTGCTGGCTGACTGGGGACTCTCTCACTGCAGGCACTTGGGGTATTTCAGCTCCTACAGTGACAAGTCAGTCTGCAGTGCCTGGAGATCCTGGCTCTTTCAGGCTGCTCCAGCTGCAGCCTGAGGTGCACAGGTGAAGTGGGAGCCATTCAGGGGTTGTTGCTTCAGCACTGCACTCAAGTGCATTCCTATTCCCCGTGCTCTTAACATGTCTGTGGTTTGCTTTTACCTTCTTTGCTTCTGACGTTCGAGTTGGCACTTGAGCCCTGCTCAGTCATTTCAGATTTGCAAATTCCACATCTCGAGCAGCTTTATGCCTGTATCAATGGGATGTGCTAAAGCACACTTCAACAAGAGAGTACTTTCAAGGTTGACTTTTATTTATTTATTTTTCTCAAACCTGGGTGTAGGATTGTTTATGAATCTGGAGCAAGGATTTCTAAATACCAAAAGTGAATATAGAAGCCCAAAGCCTGCAGCTGGGAAACCGAAGTCCTAGGAATGAAATACGTAATTGTGCTTTTTGTAGATCTATTTCAGTTTCAGAATGAAGAGGAAAATGCAAATCTGTCTGGCTCTCATTTTTGCTATCTAGGTCACTGATTGTTGATAATAAAACATTGTCACATTTTGTCTTGAGAAACTGGCATCTGCATAAGAAATACCTTTGTCCTTCTGAGAGAGATGTTTTCCCAAACTTTATTTTGTAGAGAAGTTGCAAATTCAGTTGATTGTGACTGCTTCCTGGTGTAGGGCATCAGGCTGTTCGTAGCCATACAGAAAACAGAGGTTGGTGTGCAAATAGCTTATATAGCCAAGTGTTTTGTGGTAAATCTGCAGAGGATCTTGCTGGTTTCACACTGAAACCTGAGAGACTGAAACTTCTGTGTGCTCAAACCTAATTTGCTGTGAAACTGCACAGCAGGTTTTGGTGGTCTTTTCACTAGACTTTATGCTCCTGTTCTTTACAGACTGTGTTTTTCTGGGCCTGTCATGATTAATGAGCAGTGATAGAAAATGAAACAGTATCTCTGAAAGCCTGGCAAAAGTATTTTTGCTGTTGTCACATGGCCCTTGCAAAGGTGAAGTCTTAATGTTTTTATTAGTAGTGTCAATACCTAAATATTTTTGCATGCTAGCCTGGTTTCTCTTACAGCTCATACTGTGACCATTTCAATGCCAGCTTGACTGGGAACATCCAGGGGTCAGGAGCAAAGACAACTGCCCAAAACCTTTTTTTATTCTTAATAGGAATGTTATTTTTACTTTTTATGTATTTCTGATGATCACTGGATTCTTTTTTTCTTCAAAGGTTAAGACAGTAATAATAAGTATTCTCATCTCATTTTTCAGTGGTTAGTGCATGCTTAAACTTTTAAGTGCAACTTCCCTTTACCAGCCCTCTTAGAATGTTCTGTGACACTGACACAGGCATTGGCTGTAGCTCGATCCACAAGGTTACGTAAAGAGATTTTTTTTTTCTTTAGAAGAGGAAATTCTTAATGTAGTATTTTGTCTTATTCCTGTATGCCTGATAGTTGCAGAGGTCACCAAATCTTGGCTGGTATCTTTGGACTACATTTTAAAAAGAGAAGTAGCAATTGAGGAAATTCTCAAGAGGGTTACAGCAGAATAAAACCAATAAAGATAAATGAGCTAAACATTGCTTCAAAACATCCAATTAAAAATAAAAGGCAACAGAAGGGTTTGTACAAACCCCGTGGGAGGAAAAAGTGAAGCAAGACAAGTTCAATAAATCTTTTTGGCTAGGCTAAAATATATGGAAACAGTTTACTTTGTGCATATGTGTTTCTTTTACACTGTACCACTGCTGCTTCAATGGATCCTTAAAAAAAAATGCCAGCCAGGCAGCATCTTGTGCATTTGTGACTGCCTGTAACTTGGCCCTTGAGGAGAGAGGCAACAAAACAGACAATTTTTGGTGTCTCTCAGTATTAGGTGTCTGTGCTACCTCTGGAGCAAGTGTATGTGTGTGCTGAACAGTCTTTTGGCTGCAGACACAGATATTGATATTGTTACGGTAAAAGGCAGATCGTAGGATGTTTGAGTGAATTGCAATTAGATGAGAAGCAGCTACAGGAGCCAAGTTTTTGTAGCATGAGTCATGATTTGCGTGCTGTGGAGCAGTTCCATCAGTGAGAGTTCTCCCAGAGTAATGACTACAGTGACCGGCCCAGTGCCAAGGAAGGGTGCCAGTTTTTGGCTTGCTTACTGAGGTGCTTATTAGTTCTTCTCTCAGTAAGAGCTACTCTAAACTCTTAATTAAAAAAAAAAATCCTATTTTTTGAAAAGTGTTAAATTTGAGAATGTGCAGAGGTAACTGTGCCAATGATACTTGCAGTGGTAATGAAGATTTTAGTGTTCTTGTCCCTCAAGACCATGGGTGGTCTACAAGGAATAGAACCTTCTGGTTGTATTCACCTTGCATAGCAGAGGTTTTATTTGCAGTGTTCAAGTGGGGGAGCTGGGTGGGCAAAGACTGGAGGCGACTGCATCCATACATGATGCGTAACAGCCTTGCACACAGTTCAGCAGGAACACAGGTTATGAATCAGACTGTAAGAATGTGAAAGTTAGGCAATTCACAGTAATGTTTTCCATGTCGCTGTCACTCGGTTCTGCTGCACAGCGTAAGGGAGTTTGTCATACTAATTATGCAGAAGTTGAACTTGCCTGAGAAGCAAAAAGGGGCAGATCCCAGAGCAAATCTGATCAGCTGGATTTGTGGTGTTATTGCATGTTCTGTTCAGTAGGTCCTAGAGTAAGTGCCTCAAGCCAGCATCTATCCACTCCTCGCCTGGGGAATTAAAGATATTTCTGCTGGTTGCTTTGCCAGCGAGGTTCTGTCGTGGTGGATGTTCTGTTCAGCTAACAGATAGCTTTCCTTCATGGATGGTCACCTGAGCAAGCAGGAAATGGTACCATGTGCAAAGGTGTGGAGTGGCTACAGTTATTTTGGGTATCTTGGAGCAGGAAGTTCATGTCAGATTAGTCTTGGTGTTGCTAATAAAATAACAATTACCTAAACAGCAGACCGCTTTGCATTCTTAACATGGGAAATATCTACTCGGTTGCACAAGTGGAATCTTGATGTACCAGGAGGTGAGAGGGCTTGAGGAATGTGTGTGCTCCTACTGGTTCCTGTGGTGGCATGAAACAGGTAATTCTCTTTTGAAATGACTATTGAAGAGCTTGGTTTAACATCAGTCCAGACTTTGGAACCCTCTCTGAAGAATGCCTACAACTGTTCTCTCAAGGAATGAGGATTGTGATCTTCATGTGAAGGCACTGAAGCCAAATGTGACAGTGAGCTGGTGTGGGATATCCGTACGGGATTCCTTCACGCCGAGGGCTCACAGAATCACTGAATGGCTGGGGTTGGAAGGTACCTGGGGAAGTTGTCTCATCCAGCCCACTTCTCAAGCAGGATCACCCCCAGCAGGCTGCCCAGGACAGTGTCCAGATGGCTTTCAGTTCCAAGGATGGAGAGGTGATAACCCACCTCCCTGGGAAAGAAACTTGGGCCAGTCTCAGTCAAGCTTCCCATAAACTGATGAGCTGCACTGGGAAGGAGCTGAGGTTTGCTTTGTGCGTTATCAGACCTTTTTGTGCCGGTTCTCCTGGGTGTTTAGAAGGAAAGTGCTGTGGTCCTTTTCTGTGCTGAACTAAAAAGTCCCTTCATCTCCCAGGCTTCCCAATACACATACTGGCTGTGAGCTCTTGGAATTAGCTGAAAGGACTGTGGGCAAATACAGTATGTGAGTAATGAATTTCTGGTTTAAAATTTGGTATAGCAGTGGTATTATTTCCCCAGTGCTTTGCCAGCAATTTAATTACAAGTGGCAGTTTTAATTAAATAACACAACTGAAGACTGGGTTATTTCTCTCCTCCAGTTCCCTCTCAGTTTGAGGAGAGAGGTTTTTTTTTTCTTTTACAGTAGTTTCAGTCAGTGCAAAAGTGTATATGATAAGTAGAATATTCAGCTGTACCATGAAAACCACATGAAATGTGGCTGTATAATAATAGTGGTGCATAGCATTCATAATTTCAAGCGTTTCCACTTTATCGGTTATTCAGCAGCTTCTAGAGAAGCAATGACAGTACCAGAAGCTGATACTTAAGAGGGAACAGAAATTGAACAACCACAATTTTTTTTTGGTTGGAAATAACCTCTATCTAGTTGAGAGATTTTCTGCTGAGTAAATTGAAATTCTGCCCTTTGACTCTGAATTTCATTTAATTCTTGTGGTTTAGTTGTGGTTTGGGCTGCTTTTTGGGGGGAAGGGTTGTCACGAGTGTTTGCTGGGTTTTGCCAGTGCCCTGTGCCATGATTTTCAAAGCCACAGTTGCCTCAGTGATCAGGGTTTGGCAATAGAACACTTCTACCATCTCTAATCGGAGTAGTGAAATTCCTGACATCAAGTGACAACATGGATATTTAGAACAAATCATGTTGATGTAAGTGTATTCTTAAACACTCATTTTCTCTAAATCATCAGGCTAATCAAATTCAATAATTTCCCAATTAATATTGATTACTTTCTTGTTTTCTTTTGTAACATCAGTAAAATACTGTGCAATGATTAGCATTGAAAATATTCCAGTCCCTTTAAGTCAGCTAATATCAATGATGCTCCAGGTTTTCTCTTTTAGATAGCTAATATTAACCGCAGTGCTAGATTTTGGAGTCTCTGGAATATTAGAATATCTTTCCTGGGTTTTTATATACAGAAACAGGGGATAAACATTCATTATCTAGATGGGCTATTGACTGGGTTTGTTATATCCCTCAAAGTGCGTAGTTTTAAAAGGTTGGTCATATTCTTAGTGCTCTTCAAGTGGTAACAGGGATGAACCTGACACCGTGAGAACGTGGAATGCATCAAGTGTTCTTTTACATAAGTGGGATTATTGGGTGGTTCTTTTATTTTCCTGTGGTACAGAATGATTTACTCACTGTTTGTTTAGCCAACAGAGAGATAACCCAGTTTTCTAGTGTTTCCCAAGAAGCTCAGTAGCTTGGAAAAAAAAAAAAAAGGCCAGGAGCTTGGGAACTGACACTACACTTGCAAATACACAAGTGGTAATTCCCTTAATAGTGGGGGAAAAGCTGAAATCGCTTTAGGCAGGTTTTGTGCAGCCATTCTGTTCACGGAGGATAGCTTGCCTCTGGGCCTTCCTGCCTGCAGCACTGGATGATGGCCTGATCCCATCCAGGAATTCTACATACCTACACTTCCTTTGGTTAGCTCACATGCTTTGATTATATTTCGTATCTTCGGGGTATAACATACGGCACAGAGTGCAGAAGTTAGGGAATACACATGCTTAAGGGTGAGAGCTTGTTTGCGTAATAAACCCCAGAAATTTGTCAGTAGCAGATTTCAATACCTGTTAATGCTTGCTTGAAGTTTTATTTGTAGCGGGTTTTAAAACTTCTGTTTATTCTCTCCTTGCCTTACTTAAAAGAAAAAAAAAAAGCCTCAGACTTACTTGCCTGGGAGCATCTTTATTCACCGTCTGTAGAACAAGTGAGATGAGGCAGTGTTGAATCAGATAAGCTATTTAGGCATGTCTTACTGAAATAAGACCAATTAGGGATTACAAGGCAAAACACATCCTAGAATGGCTTGGGTTGGAAGGGACCTTGAGGACCATCTAGTTCTAAGCCCCTGCTATGGGCAGGGACACCTTCCACTACACCAGGTTGCTCCAAGCCCTGTCCAGCCTGGCCTTGGACACTTCCAGGGATCCAGGTGCAGCCACGGCTTCTCTGGGCAATCTGTGCCAGGGCCTGCCCACCCTCACAGGGAAGAATTTAGTCCTTATATCTAGTCTAACCCTCTCTTAGTTTTAAGCTATTCCCCTGTGTTCTGTCACTCCATGCCCTTGTCACAAGTCTCTCTCTGGCTTTCTTGTACTGGAAGGTGCTCTTAGGTGTCCTCAGTGCCTTCTCTTCCCCAGGCCGAACAGCTCCAGCTCTCTGAGCACCTTCATGACCTCCTCTGGACTCACTCCAACAGGTCTATGTCCTTCGTACTTTGGGGGCACCAGACCTGAATGTGATACTGCAGGTGGGGTGTCCTGGGAGGGGAGTAGAGAAGTCCCCTCCCTTGACCTGATGTCCAGGGTCCTTTGGATGCAGCCCAGGACATGGTTGGCTTTCTGGGCTGCAGGTGCACTGCCAGGTCACGTTAAGCTTGCCTTGGACCTTGTTGGACCTTTGTGGGGTTCACATACGCCCACCTGCCCAGCCTGTCAGGGTCCCTCTGGATGTCATCCCTTCCTTCCATTGTGCCAGCCACACCACACAGCTGGGTGTTGGTGGCAAACTTCCTGAGGGTGCTCTCAGTCCCGCTGTCCATGTCGCCCACACAGGTGTTAAACAGGGCCAGTTCCAGTACTAACCCCCAAGGAATGCCACTCATCACTGGTGTCCACTTGGACATCAGCTCTCTTTGGGATCTGTGTTTTAATGAAAACACTCCTTTTGAGTACTGTTTTTTAGCAGTATGTGTTTGCAAGATGAGCTTTTTTTTTTGCTTTCACAAACCAAGTGAACTGAGTTACATAAAAGTGATTTTAAAAATAATGTCAGGACAATCCTCTTTCAAAATAAGTTCATACTCATGTAGCTTAGAGGTCTTGGCATCAGCATCCTGGTATCAAAGATTGCTGTGATATAAAGCCTCAGATGGTTAAAAGCTATTTATGCACATGGTATTTGAGGAGGAGATTTGTTGTTATTATGGGCAAAGACTTAGCAACTTGGCAGAGCAGAAAAAAAATAATACAGTGGGTTAGTCATAATCCACTTCTTTGTTTTAAAACAAGTTAAGGGACGGAAGACAAATTACAAGTTCATGTGGAACTCCTTTTTGAGTTTATTATTTTTACTATTTTAGCATTTTATGGGCCATGTAGAAGTAAATACCAGCTTTACTTATGACCCACTGTTTTGTGAAGACTGAGGTTTAGCCATTAGGATATTTTTATTAATGCAATAGTATCTTTAGTCTTACAATGCTAGTCCAACCTACAGTTATTTTTGAAGAAATATTCCTGTAGGCATGTGCTTATGTATTCTTAGCTTTTCTTTTTGTTATGAAAAGCTTTGGCTTTGATGTGCTGCTTAAATTTCCTCTGAGTCATAATGGTAGTTGCCAAACCATTGTTTTTGTTCTCTTTGGACTTGATTGTAGTTCTACAGTTGTTTCCTCCTGGGGAGTTAAAGTCTGTGAGCTTTTATTAAGATAAATGTCAGTGATTTCAAGTGGATTTGCATAAAAGAAGCCCTTACTTTCTCGTAGGACAAGACATGTATAATGTTTAATTTTAAAGTAGCAGTGACTACAGGAAATATTGGAAAAAAAGTTGTTGACCTTTTCTGCACAATGGAATTTCCCTTTCTATTAAATACGGAATACTCACTCATCAGTAAGCTGTCAGTGAACTGAACATCCTCACTGGTCATCTTCTGTTTAAAAACATAAAAGACTTTCTCCCCCCAAACAATTAATGCAGCGTCTTGTTCTAGAAATGACATCAAGGCGAAAGGCAATGATCATAGTCCTGCTTTCTAAAAATAAACATTGCCAAAGTGAAGAACTTACAGTTCAGAATTTGGTCTTTGCAGCAGCTTCAAAATCAGTAACTTTACTCATGTCTATCCCAGCCAACTGGCTGTCCTAGATCATTACTTGGTACCAGTCTTACATGTAGCAATTACTCATTTAAGTTAAAATTAGCTGGCATCAGTCAGCAGGTCATGATTTATTTCAGCTTAAAAAAATCATTTGCTACTATAGTTTGCATACTGCTGTAGCTCACAGTGATTTTTGGCTGTATGGTCTTCTGTGGGGCTTTTTTTCTTTAACTATTAGATTATGCTGCTTTAACAACGTTTGCAAGGGGGGTATTTCTCATGTGTATCTCACAGCATTATTTCAGAACCTGAGGTACTTGAAAATGCCTTCACAATTTTAGTTGCTAAACAAAAATTTTTGTGCATTTATAATGCTCTTCATGGGTTTATTGGGGTTAGGATGGGGCGTGAAGGACTGGAATTCAGTGAGGCAGTCAAGTATGTCCTGCAGCCCATCCTTCTCCAGTGAAATATTTGAGATGCTTTAGTGTTCCTTAGTGCTGAGTCAGTGCCTCAGATTCCAGGCATCTCATAGATGATGTATTTTTCTGAACTGGAAAAAAGATCTTAGGAATTCAAAGTAAGAAGAATAGGCATTGACTCAGCACTAACGAACACTAAAGCAAAATTACTGTGACTTTTGGCTGTTAAAAAACAGAAAAAAAATTTCCCTAATTAAAATTTAGAGCTATTTGTTCAGGACCAGCTGTAAAACACTCAGCGTTATAAACAGGGTCCCTGAAAATATGTGGTTGCAAGGATTTCAGTGTTTGGTTCACTGACTTCCCAGTGCCCAAGGGGAGAGGTAGGAATCCTTTCAGACAGATGGAACTCAGGTGCTGATTCAGCAGCATTTTGTAATTGCAAATGATTTCAGTCCTAGTTTCAGAAGGTCATTTATGATGCATTTAGGGTTTTCTTCAAGCAGCTGTCAAAATGTTCGATGCCAAAATGTGGTGAGCACCCTGCAACTCCAGTTGTGACATGTTCCTCTCAACTCTGGAAAGCAGGAGCTGCCCTTGGGCTGCAGTGTGTTGTACTAAAGCAGTCTCAGGGATGGAAGGGGAGTGGCTGAAGAAGATTTGGCTGACCATCAGTTATAAGAAATGGCAAGTTTGAGTCACAAAGGATGATGCACTGGCGTAGGGACAGGAAGGCGCAGCAAGGGGAAGTTAACAGGGTGAAAAGTGTATTCAGGCTTTGCTGCTAAGGCACATGTAACACTTGCACGAAGAACTGTGAGGGAGGTGGTACAAGGTGCAGTGTTGGACAGAAGATCAGATTAAAAGTGGTGATAGAGAGAAGAGAAGATGGGACACAGGGTACACAGAGTTAAATGTCGGGTGCAGATAGGTTGGCAAACAGATGTGGGTGAGCAGGTGATCAAACTGGCACTTCCGGCTCTCAGGGCCTTTCTGTTTACTTTGGCACCCAAGAGTTTAACAGCACATCACTCAGTTTCACTAGATGTGTTGTTTATATAGTACCTGAAGCATATAATAGATATGAAACTACCACACATTTTATATAAAAGGCATCAATTTATGTATATATATAATATGTAACTTGAAAAATATCTCCTCTACCCTGATGAGGGTAGTTAGCTCAGAAATAGGCAAAATGCAAATAAACCATAACTTTACTCCTTTTGTCACCTCCCTTGAAGTCGTGTGCTCCTCAATTTCAGCAGCGCTGCCAGGAACAGAAGAAACACAGGAATACCCTGAACCTTTGGGTCAGAGGTGTCATAGAAATCAGGGCTAAAGTGTCTTGATAAAGTGGCCTGAAGACACTTGCACCATCTCTGCCTCTCTCATCTGTGCTTTGTAGGTAGGAATGAAGTCTCTGTGTCCATTTATCAATTTCTCACCCGCTGTGAATGATAAAATATTAACACAGAAAGCCAGTGGGAAGTGGAAGAAAGCCCTGCAGGGGCATCAGTCAGCTGAGAACTGCTATTGTTGCGGCCTCTGCAGCTGAGCCCAAATGTGCCTTTTGTTTTCTCAATGCCCCGGGGCTGAATTTGAAGCTCTACAGGTGTGGCTTTTATTCATTATTTTACAAAACATCCTAAATTAGTATATTTTGCTTTTCCTTGATATTCAGAGGCCTGATGGAAGAGGAGTGTGTGTGTGAACACAGCCGCAGAAATAACTGGAGGCATCCTCGGTGCCCTGATTTCTGCTCTGCTGATGCTTTTGACCAGTGGCCTAATAAAAGAATTGGCTCTGCTATTGTTGTTGCATACTCCTGCCCATTACGGAGCCGGGTATCCATGGAAAGGATGTCTTTATAACAATGAACACCTGGCGCATGATTCTGCTCAGGAAACATTGGAGGGGGTCAGAGGACTGCTTGCAGTGCCTGTAATTGTTTATTATAGGAATGTCCCACTTTCTGAGCTATAAATAACTGCAAGAGAAGAATAAGTAAAGACTGTTTTCAAATGTGTCCCCAGGAGCAGGTAGTGAATGCTGGAACTTTAATTTTGAAAAGTGCTTTTGGGAATTGAAGGACTGTATTCCTTAGCATTCACCTTCTCTAAGAACAGTGGAGGGGGTAAATGAGGTTTATCTGTGAGCATTGCTGTAGCATGAACCCAGTAATGAAAAATTCAAAGGACTGTGTGATGTACTGTTCCAGGAATAAATGTGGTTCTTGTTTTACTTTACAGGCTGCAAATAAATGGGTTGCAAATTGCTAAAGGTCCATAACTTGTTTTTCATAAGAACCAGCTCAAACAGGGGTTTAGTAATACAGCTGGTCCCCACTGTCATGGTTTAACCGGACAGGCAGCTAAACACCTCACAGCCTCATTCACTCACTCCTCCCACATCCTGCAGGAGGATGGGAGAGGGAATAGGAAAAAATGAAATAATTCGTGGGTTGTGTTTAAGATACTTAAATAGGATAGAAAAGGAAGGGAAAACAATAATGATGATGCTAAAAGAATTAAAATATACAAAACAAGTGATTCATGATGCAACTGCTCACTGCCTAGTGCCCACCCAGTTCCTGAGCAGCAGCCCCCGGCCAGCTTTCTCCCAAGTTTATCAGAGAATGTTTGGGGTTGGAAGGGACCTCTGGAGATCACGTGGTCTAACCCCTAGAAAAAGCAGGTTCACCTGGAGCAGCTTGCACAGGATTGTGTCCAGGCAGGTGTGGAGTAACTCCAGAGCTTCTCTGGGCAGCCTGTTCTGGTGCTCAGTCACCCTCACAGTAAAGAAATGTTTCCTCATATTCAGATGGAACTTCCTGTGTCCCAGTTTGTGCACATTGCCCCTTGTCTTGTCACTGGGCACTGCGGGGAAGAGTCTGGCCCCATCCTCTTGACACCCACCCTTAAGGTATTTGTATGCATTGTAAGATCCCCTCTCAGTCATTTCTTGTCCAGTTTCCTTAGCTTTCCTTATAGGACAGATGCTCCAGTCCCCAAATCATCCCTGTGGAACACCGTTAGCTCCAGGTCTTCAGCCAGACTGTGCTGCTGATCCCAGCCCTCTGAGCTCTGCCCTTCCCCAGTTCCCGGTCCTCACTGGCCAGTTACCTCTAAAGGATGTATGCAAGACAGTGTCAAAAGCCTTGCTGAAGTCAAGCAATATACATTTTTCCTTTATGTATGTATGCTGAGCATGACACCGTATTGTATGGAATATTGCCTTCCTTGGGCTAGTCTGGGTCAGCTGTCCTGACTGTGTCCCCCTCCCAGCTTCATGTGCCCCCCCATGTTCTCACTGGTGGGGTGGTGTGAGAAGCTGATCAGTGTAACAACAACTAAAATCAGTGTGCTATCAACATTATTCTCATCCTAAATCCAGAATGCAGCACTATACCAGCAGCTAGGAAGGAAATTATCCCAGCTGAAACCAGGACACCAGAGAATGATTTCAGCTTACAGAAATGGTCAGGTCTAAGAAAGAGAACTGGACTGTTTCCAGAGCCTTAATGCTTCCTCAGAAAGCACTTAGAAAATGCTTTTGGTGCAGTTAGATTGTGTACAAACCACATTCCTGGACTTAGAGCAAGTCTCTGTTGCAGCACTGTTCCTATACACAGAATACCCTTAAAGCACAATATTTGCATTCCATGAGACCTAGGATACTTCGCTGTGCTCCGTGCAGTTGTCAGTGAAGTTGACAAAGTCAGGGTGGTGATGGGGGTAGTTTTGTGCTCTGTTAACCTACATGTCTTCCTCTCTGAGTTACAAACATTGGTTTGCACAACTGCCAGGGAAAAAGGCATAGAAAGAACATGACTGCAGTCTCAGTCACACAGGCTTCACATTTGATGTTTTGGTACTACTGAAATTTAAGCTTTCTTCGATGCCTTTTTTTTTTTTTTTTCTTCCCCTGCAGCAAATTTGCAGCTCTGTGGTTTTTTGGCCTAGAATCTGCACCCACGGAAGGGTTTAGCATAGTCTTAACATTTCAGTTTTACAGAAGCAGCACGTTTATTTGTCAAGGGAGAGCTCCATTAACTTTGCCTGTGCCACTGCATTGTAGCAGCATCATCCACAGACTGGTTCCAGCCAGTTCTTTTTATTCCTCAGAAGTGAGAGGGCAAAGTTTGTTTGGACAGCCTGTGTTCCCATCAGGAAGCATGTCCGCCTACTGTTCCATGCATGGAATTGGTGTACATCTGCCTTTTCTTGTGTGCATGCATAGCCTTAATGGTGTCAGTGCAGCCTGGGGACCAGCCCCAGAACTTCTGCTTTGGGGAGATATGTTCTTTTGGATGATTTCATAAAAAATAAGAATTCAGGAACCAGTGCAAAGCTGGAGGGGTTCTGTCCTGGGGGTCTGCAGCTCTTGATGGAGTTGTTGTCTGGGGTGGGAGTGCTGCAGAGCTGTGCCCTTGCGTGCCGTGGAAAGTGTGTGAACAACTATGCACTGCATAAGTCGGGCGCAGCCTCTCAGCCCAGCTACATGCATCCCTTCCTCACATCAGTTTAAAAAACTGACACTGCTGTGATACAGCAGCACAGAGAAAAGGGTTTGTTCCTCAGTCTGCTGCACGGACCTGCTAAGCTGTTCTCAGTTCTAAACCCTTAATTTTACCATGTCCAGGATGCAGTGAATAAGGGTCAGATCTGACACAGAGTGTTGGCTGGGCTGAGGTTGTGCCCATGAAAACCCTCATTCAGCCTAAATTACCTGCCTAAATATTACCAGGAGTCCCATGTTGCCCCAAACTCCTCCAAGCTTACATGGTTAGTTTCTGCTTGGCCCCTGAGCTGCCTAGAAATTATGTGGAGCAGGGCTTAAGTTTTTAGGGAAGGGCTTCATCTCCTTAGCAGGCTCAGAGCTCTCTGACGCTTCGTTCAAAGACCTTAAACACCTTTTGTCTCAGGGAACAGTCTCTTGATCTCTCATGTTAAGATAGAAGAGCTTATTCTGGTGAGATTTGAGGTGCCCAGAGGTTACAGCCTGTGACAATAGAGTTTTAAATTATAATAGAAGCAAAAAAGCATGAAGAGGGATTTTAATGCTTCACAGGGTTTCCTTTTAAAGGAGGCTTTGAGGTTTTTTTTTTGTGAAGTGAGCAAAAGAAAATCTTTTTAGTCAATCTAAAGTAAGAAAAAGAGTACAGCTGTGTCCTAGTACATCTTGTCAGAATTTCTGCAGTTTAGATACCTGTGTTGATAGGTGGGGAGCAGTAGGCATTTCTGCCATGGTGAAAAGCTCATTTGTGTGGTCATGCAGGATCAGCACTTTGGGTAAGAATAATGACATCTTAGAGGAAGAGATTTATGCTGAAGACAGTAATTATATACTTCTTTAATTATAAAATATGATGTAATCCAAGAAATGGGTATGGTCTACGTACGTAAGTTCTAGTAAGAAAGTAAATACTGATATCACTGAAATAATCTGTTACTTTCTTTGCCTACCTAATACCAACTTTATGCAGACAGTCTGATTTTCTGATGTAGATGTCATAAATTGTAATAGTAAATTTTGGTCTATTAGAATACTGTCATACGAATCAGTATTAGTTCACGTCTTTACACTCATACAGTCTGTCAGTACTCCAAATTCTACACATCTATATTCTGTTTCAGGTTTCACAAAATTTCATTAGCTGTTGTAAAGGCTGAGTTTTTCATGGTTCAGTGCATTAAATCGGTTTTCCCCCTTTTTCTTGGCTCTATGTCAGATTAGAGTTATTTGTATGTGGCTGCAAGGACTTTTCCATTAATAAACCCGTATTATTCTCATTGCTGCCTTCTTTCCGATTGTATCAGTGATGCACAGGGAGTCATCTTTTTCCAGTCCTGATAACTGGCTGTTGCTGTGGTAGAGGCCTTTGTTCACAAATGGAGACTTGCTTTCATAAAAGAATCTAGAATTTACAAAGCATTGCTTCTGCATTTGCTTTGCTGCTTCTTGAGCTTTTTACTTGTATCTTTCATTTAATTATAGTTCTTTATGTAGACTGTGTAGGAGGCCTGTTTGTAATTGAGTCCAGGTAATTAAAAGAGCAAAGGAAGCAAGTATATAAATGTACTTGTGTGTTCCCTTTTTATTATGTGTGTGGCCTTAAAGCTTGTCTTCCTGTTCCTCATAATCATTTTTCCTGTTTCTGGATAAACTGGCAGGTAAACACAATTTTAACTATGAATTATATGCTGTCAAAATTTAGAGGAATTAGCTTTTTGATATTAAGAAGTGACCTATTACTGGATTTCTATTTTCTAGAGCTTTTTCTCTGATATTGTTGTAACATGAACATGTTATGCCAGGTGCTGCCAGGAGCTTCCTCAGGATTTGTGGGGCTTTGCTGCCTGCTAGGTCGTTTCTCTGGCTGTTCCCTCCATAGCAGGACACTTCTTTCCTGAGGAACTCGGTCCAGTGGCACACCTTACACTTCAGATGTTTGGGAGCTGAGTGCTCCAAGTATTTTGGTTTGGCCTGCCCTTTGACATTCCCCTTTAGGTCACCAGTAACTGAGACCTGGCAGAAACCAGGGGAACAGAAATAGATATTTATGTACAGCATTTGCAGTTGCATGGACTTGTAAATAAGCTGAGTGGAGAGAGGAAGGAACACACTATTTCCTGAAGCTCATAGAAGAAACGTGCAGATTTTAAAGGAGTCGTTGTCTTCTTGGGTACCCCACAAAAGTAAATTCACATTTGGTTCCCCTCCAGAAAAACTTACATACTACAGACTTCCTCAGAAGGTTTCTGACGCTCTCTAATAACACTAAGGAATGCTTTAATTCTCTGGAATTCTTCTGGACCTCAAGGTCCACTTAAATCCTTGACTCAGAGAGTATCTAGTGCTCTTTCTGCTGCCTCATGGCACAGTGGGCGTGCTGTGAGGTACCTCCAGTCACTGGCATTTCCTTTATAGCCACTACTGGGGCACAAGCAACTGAATGAGTTAAGTGCAGATTGCTCATTATTCTAATTCACGTGGCACCAGAGACCACCTCATTGGTACCTGTCGCTATCCTGGTTCAGTTTGGAGGGAAAATCTGGGAGTATTATAAAGCAGGCAACAGTGATAATGATGATGTGACCTTTGTACATTGCAGCACATCCAGCAGCGTTTCTCAGTAAGATGTTTTTGTGGTGACTTGCAAAAATATCAGGCATGCTTTTTGATCAATACAGTTATTGTCCTTATGTCATGCAATAGCAGTTCAGCTTCTCCTCATACCTGAAAGTGCTCAGCTGTAGTATTTGTTATTTGAGCTGCTATCATGTCTGTAAGTGAGAGCTGAATGTTAATCTCAGCGTGGTGTGCTGTTGGCCTTGGACTAGACTGTGATCATCCCTTATCCTGTAGTTTTATGGCACAGCCTGAAGTGTCTCCGCAGGCACAGCCACCTCTGACTGGATATTGTGGCCACATGACACTTGGGGCATGTCCTTGCTTTGACATGTAAGCTGGAAGTGTGAGTAATGATTGAATTTGCTGGGTGCTTTTAATTGGTAGGTCCTACAGCGTAGAGCTTTGCCTCTAAGAACAGATACTAATTTATGAGGGAAATGTATTTTTTTCAGAGAAATGTAATAGCTGTAGCATCAGAATTAGCATTATGAAGTTCCATAGGCAAGAAGAATTTCTGTAATGGAATAAGTGAACAATGTTGTTCAGCTACAGTGTATGTCATTTCAGTATTCAGTACTCCAGTCAGTATTTTAGTACCTGAACATGTCCAGATACCCTTTATTTTTTCATGCAAGTTGATGCCAAAATATGATGTCACAGTGATGTCAGAGGGAGTCAAGGTCTGCCAGGATCTTGCTGGTTTAGACTCGCTGTTTTCAGTTAAATGAAAGAGCTCCATCTAGTCTATGCACCATCGGTTGAGAGTTTATTTCCCCTAGTAAATTGTGAGGTAACATTTACTAGTCTTGTTTAATTTACTGTCTGTCCATGGGAGCAGGAGGAGCAGCTGTGTCATGTTTGCCATGGTTTGTGTGTTCGTACTCACCCAGCTGGTACTTCCCTGCTCAGAGGGATGTGATGATCTTTAAGATCCCTTTGAACCCAAACCATTCTGGGATTCCTTAGAAAGAGTTAAATTACCAGTGAAAACATTTACTGTGTGTGAGAAGTTAATCATACCCAGTGTCAGTTCAGAAGCTGTGGTATAGCAGTTAACAGCAAAGACATTTCAAATGTTTTGACTTGATACTCAAAGTTGGAGATGAAGTTCTTTATTATATCCCTGTTATTCCTGAAGAGTCAACACAGGATGTTTTTAGCACTTCATAGAAGACTCTCGGACACCTTCCAGGTCTTTGGCTGTGCTGGCTGATCCTGTAAATACAGATGGAGGTGGTACAGAACTGCCTTTCAAAGCAGAGCTGGTAGTGCACCAGAGACACAGCTCTGGTGCCAAGTGACCAATAGTCCCTGGATTGTTTTTGCTCCCGAGGCACTGATCACGTATTCGTGCTTCTCCTAAAGCCAGGCTGGTTCAGTTTGCTGTCAGCTCGTCTCCCTGTGTGCCGAGTGCAATGTGGCAAGTGCTCGACCCACGGTTAGGTTACAGCCAGAGCTGATTGACACCGAGGGGCTGTAACTCTATATGGCTGTGCTTGTGTTTCAGACTTGCTGCAACTCGATTTCTCAACATAAAACCTCAGTTGGAAGCGTTTGAGTTCCTAAAAGAACTTTAGGCTTAAGATTTAATTTTCTTTTTTATTTTTACTGTCTAATTTTTCTTTTAATAAACATGAAAGAGTTAAGCTGACAAGTTCTCTCATACGAGTGGTGTGGACTCTGAGGCCTCACAGAATATGGTGGTTCAGTTGGCAAGCGTGGTGAGCTGAAGAACTATACCAGTTCTTAAAAGAATGGAAAAATAATCTGAGCTGTTAACATATGTAGAATTGATTTCATTTGTTCTTATTGTTAGAGTTGCCTGCAATTACGGAAAAATAAAGTTTTCCTTCTTGTTTTTTCCTTCAGATTTAAAGTTTTGTTTTACAAACTTGAAATGCTAAGTGTTTTAAAGATGGTGTTTGCTTTTTCTGTTGTATTTTAAATCTGGTTTTATAGTTCTTTTAAACCTACATATCTAAACCTTACGTCTCTACCTATCTGGACACTTTGCAATAAGGTTGAGCTCTTTAATTTTCTTTTAACATCTGATGCTAAATTGTTGTCTCTCTAGAACTGTCATCCACAGCAACTTTTTCTGAACTTGCTTGTTTCACATCACATGATGTGTTTTTGTTGCTTCTCTAAAGCAAATACACTGCACTTTGTTAATCTCCGTACTAAAAGCTATTGTTTTGCTTTCCTTTCTTGCAGATCACCAGAAACTGGAAAGAGAAGCTAGAATCTGTCGCCTCTTGAAGCATCCCAATATTGGTAGGAACATGTCATTGCTTTGTACAGTTTATATCAGTTTAGAAAACGGAGGGGAAATGCAAAATAATAAATAATAAATACAAACAGCAGCTCAGAGGAGGCAGGAGTGTTTCCTCATAGTGTGGTGCTCCTTAAGGGTTGTGCTGTGGGATGCAGTATCCTGACAGATCACCTAAAGCAACATGGTCCGTTCCCATCTTTAAGCTATTGCTCTCTGTGCTGGGTGCATGGGATTTTTTGTGCAGGGTCTAGGGGGAGTTATTTGCAGTACTGCCTGCCCATGGCTTTTGGAGACCTGCAGAACAATTTCAGCTAACAGTATATGATGCAGAATGAGACAGGCCAATGAGGATAGCATTAGTGTTGTTTTTACTGACGTGCTTATTTTATAATGTATTTTGTGTTTGAGATTCTGTTCTTCTGCAGGAAAGATAGGTGGATGCAGAAAGCTCTGCTCCTTTTATTTCCACAATTGTGTTTTCTACTCATGTAAAGCAAAACAAGTTATTTGGGAGGGTGGAGTGTGTCTGTCTCCATGCTTCAGAAACAGTATTAACATGTAAGTACCTTGATCTTTAAGGAACTGTAGCCAGATTTTTCAGACACCAAGGGTCTCACTCACAAGAACATTTGCTGTACCTGACACTTCTGCAGAAGGGTGGGAATTTCCTGTCCATCTTGGTCCTCTGTCCCCATGTATGTTCTTAAAAATAGTCCTCAGAAAAACCAGTAATCCCACTGAATGTTTTAATCAAAGGTGTATGCTTGGAACTCCAAAAGCACTTGGCCAGTGTGGTTGGTCTTCCTTCTGGTTAGTTCTCCTCCGTTTCATTTTTAACTAACAAGTATTAGTCTTTGGGACATTTTTAGACATTTTATGCCTGGGATAAAATCAGCTCCTTCCTTTTAGTAATAAACATAAATTGAAAACAAATGTACCACTGTTCAAAAATGAAATGTCAAATCTCTGGAACAGCTCTCTTAAGCTTAGATCTTTGACATAGAAATTTGTGTAAGGAGGAAGAGGCGTGGTATCTGTGTTGTTTTACCCTCAACAAAAATTGTGCATTGTAAAGTGGTGAAAGACAAGGGAAGATACAACTGCATGTGGGGAGGAGGTGCAGCCCTTCTGCAGTTGTGGTCACATATATGGTGCTGTCAGGCTCTAGAGTCAGTCTGCTGTGCCTTGGAGTGTATTTGTGAACTTGAACAAGCCAGGGAAGATGAATTAAAACCAATAATAAACCGATGCAGTGGCACAGCTGAAGAGCACTGAGCTGACTCGAAACAAAAGTCTGAGTTGGTTCCATGTGATGATGTGTCTTCAGCCCGCTGAGCAGCGGGGACAGTGTGGGACGTCGTGCAGGTCCTGCGTCCCACGGGCACTGTCTGTATTAGGGAGTGTGATGTGTGACAGGCAGGTGGGGCTCGGGAAGGCGGCACAGAGCCTGTGCATCCACCTGCACCAAGGGCTCACAGACACAGTGTTCTGCTCCTGGTCCAGAAAAGATGCCATGCTCTAGATCTGCCTGAGAGAAGATTTTCGTGACCTGGAATTCGTATCCCAGAGTTTGGCAGCAGGCGTTGTATCCTGTCGTTGTTCAGTTTTCTGCCAGGCTTGCCTGTGCATTTAAAAGGAACTTGTCAACAATAAGTATCATTTAAGAAAATAAAGACATGAAATTATATGTGATTTCTAAAGGAAGGCAAACATCTAGTTTAATTGATTGGGCAGTTTCTCAAAGATGATACCTGGTTTTCTGCGTTTTCCTCCCGTGCAGCTTTGTCATAGGTCCTTGTGTTTTTGAATTACACATTCATTGCAGGGTGGCAGACTTCTGAAATTAATAGTCACTAATCCTTTCTCTTGGCTTTTACACTTACTCTTTTTTATTCTTCCTTCAAGAAGTGACTTAGTGTGAAGGTGTCAGTTCCAGGTTAACATTATTTCTTAAATAGTGTGTATATATATATATATAATAATAGTGGTCTTTTTTACTGTGTTGTATGGTCTCTTCTGTTAATTATCTTTCAAATCTGAGACTGTACCAGATACTGCAGGGTGCAAACCCCTTGTTAGTTACCTTTTTCATACCTTGCCTCCAGACAGAGTGAAGCAGCACAGCTGTGGTGAGTCACTTTTTTCATTTTAGCCTGTGAGTAAACACATTGTACTTTTCATAGATTTTTTTTCTTTAGAGAAACAGAGTTTTTAAAAAAATCTAAACACTGGAGATACCTTCCAATTATCTTCCAGAGAAAACAGAGAATTACCGAAAACTTTTTCAGATCACTGGTTTTGTATTTCCAAGTTAGGCATCCAATTAGTACCTAACTAGGAAAAATATTTAGTTTTTTGTTATTTCATCAGGATAAGAAAGATTTCAGGACTAAACTTCTCAGCAATCAACATACCTATTTTTAGCCTCCCAACAATGCCATTTTCATATCCATTTCATATCTGATTGGATGGTGGTTTTATTTCATGAATGCCATGATGCAGGAAAAATAAGAGTGGATTGGAAACAGTATTTCTTGTTTTCCTTTTTCAAATCTCCATTTCACACTTCATTCATGTATATAAGAAAGTTTGTTTAAAAGCCACAGAATTTCCTCTTCCTTTCCACCTACAATTATTCCTTACTAATACTCATTGCTTGTCTTGTGATTTCTGCCTTTTCTCACCTCAGTTCTTTGTATCACTGTAGTAGAAAGTGAGTCCTGCTGAATGTTGTGTGGGAGTTAAAATGAGACAAAATCCATTAGCTGAACTTCCAGGCCTTGGGGAGAAACTTGGTGGGGGCTCAGAGTCCTTTCTTTCCAGTCAGTGTTTGGCAATACTGGTATTTTCTGCTCTTCCAGCATTTGTTGAGTAATCTGGCTCCTGTTACACTGTGGTAGGAAACTTGTGGGCAAACACAGCTCATATTCCTGTGGTAACGGAGCTCCTGGGCTGCAGTGCTTTGTACATGAGCCTGAGTTCAGCATTGCTGTGTTTCTCAGGTTCTTACCTGAGGACTGGACTGTAACATCAGCGTGTGCAGCGTTGCTTTTTTACAACAGAGTTTAAAAGGAAAGATTAAATGTAGGCTAAACCGTGTTGTTTGGAGAACCGAGTGCTTTTTCTTTGTAGGACTGCACATCAAGTTACATTAAAAGCTTATTTCCTTTGCTAAACAGATATACAGAAAGGATTTGTCATCTTGTGTAACTATTACTTTCCCAGCAGTTGAGTGAACTACTGCTTCCAGTTTTTTAGTTTAAAAAATTGGAAAGAAAATTGCTAAGGAAAGTAATCTTTGCCAAGATAGCATCACATCTCTTCACCAAGAAATTCGGTGTCATTTGCCTGTTTTCTGTTCTTTATCTTCCTTTGGTAAACTTTGATTTCTTGTTTGTCTTTTAACAGTGTGATTTCTGGTCTTGCAATCCACATATTTTCGGTGGTGTAACACTGATGCACCATCTTATTATTGCTTTGGGTATTGATTTACAGCGCGCCTGGCTGCTTTTGCTATATGAGATCCCAAATGATGATAAAATCTGCATTGGCCTGATGACACAAGCTCTGACCTAGTCTGGAACACTGCTGGTTCAAACCTGGTTAACTGGGGTGTTTTTCCCAAGCTAAATTTGCACGTCATTCCTGCTGCCCCCTCCTCCCTCTGCCTTACAGATGGAGTCTAAGATACGTCAGGCAGGATCTATTAGTCAACTGCATCAGTCTCAAGTCTGACTCGGATGGATCTTCATCCCTTCCCGATGGCCAAGAGCAGATTTTACTGACATGTGGCAGCCCTTCAGGTGATAAATGAAGCCCTTCTGGCACCAGGACAGGTTGTCCCTGGTTGGCTCTGTAAGTCAGGGTACTTAGGGTAAGGAGGGCGGCCAAGCAGAGACGGTGCCGTGTCAGCTCCAGTGGGCCTGAGCCATTCCTGCACATCTGCTTGCCCAGCCTTGGGTATTTCATCTCCCCACAGCAGTGGAGACCATGAACACAGAAGTTGTTGAATTCCTCATGTGCAGGAAAATAAGAAACTGCATATTGCCCTGTCCTTCCTGGACAGAGGGTAATTAAAGATATGTGGGGCTTTTGTGTCCTCTGTGCACAACAATGTGTCCTTTGTGTTCTGTATTCACCAAGTATGTGCATGGAACTCCTTAATGTCACAGGAATCTGGAGAGAAACACTAGTACTATACAGAAAATGTGGATGTAGTAAATCCTTTCTGAATTTCACTTGACTTAGTGTGACCCACTTGTGAGTAGCTCAGCTGGTATTAGTTAAGTTACTCTATAAAGCAAGTACAGAGCAGAAGTCAGGCCTGTTCAGGTTCGGTGGATGTAGCTCTTTAGCACAGTGTTTTTTCTGGGCTTACTTTCAGGTTTCACTCTTTACGTCAAAAATATATAGTTCTTTCCTGATGCAGTGGAAATCATACAAATCCCCAACTATATAAATCGATGCCCAATAAACATGGGGATATATTAACTATAGCTATGCAAATAAATAAATAAATTTAGCTTTTCATATCAATATGAAGCTTTTGTTTACGTGGGACTGATGCGTTAGAGGCTCTCACTTCCTTAATCATTTTTATTGCTTAGATGAGCTGATCATTTCAACAATTTTAAATCTCATCCATTCTGTTGAATTAATTAAATTTGCAATTTCCATGATGATTAAGGTGAATCATAGTCCTTGAGCAAATTAAAATAAAATATCAAGAAACCGAGTAAACCAGTGATTTACTCGTAAACCACTGATTTACAGTAAACCAACATGATTTCATAAAAGCCAATTTAATAACTATTATAAAATAACAGATTCAGTGTTTAAGCTCAGCTGTGGCTGCAGCAAGTAGCTGACTAGTGAAGTGCAACAACAGAATACAGAAGGTGGTTTTGCAGTTGCTATTTGTGAAATTAAATGTACTGTAACGAGACTGAACCAGGCAAGAACGCACAAGGAGGGCATCATGGGGTTTGTTGCTGCTGGTTTTTCGGCAGGCTCTCTCATTCTCAGCACTTCTTGTTATTACTGTGCATCTCATCCCTTTTAGCTGGTGAAGTTGTGAATACATGGTTGGTGTTTAAGGGGAAAAGACTGGAAGTTTTAACTTCTGATGTGAGAATGTGGGGAAAGGCTTTCTGTAGAGCTGTTGGCAGCCCTGAAAGTGAGTGGAATATAAAAAAACCCCAACCCAACAGTTCAAAGACTATAAGTGATTTAGTGCTAATCAATGTATCAGTAATTTTCAGCATGGAACTTATGGAGCAGATAATGTGGTCTGAGTGTGCCAGCAAAGAAGGGTAGAAGCACCTTTACTGGGTGTTACACCTTTTGTCTCTGTTTCCCTTGCAGCGTAATCCTTTTACTCTGGTAGAAATGGCATTGCATCTTTAGGTTTTACTCTTCTGGGTGACTGTGGAGCATAAAAATGTCTTTGAGTGTAGACAATGACACTGCTCTTTGCTGTGTTGCGTTAACTCTCTTTCCTTTTAATGGAGCGCGAGGTTATTCTGGCTCAAGTGAGGCACTGCTGGTTGTAATAGCCCTGAACACTGTAGCAGCATCCATAATAGACTGAGGAAATGAGGTTTCGCTAAGATGCGCCACAAATTTAGCCATTTTCTTTCCTCAGAAAGTATATGCCTAATTTACACCAAAATAGGTGATCATGAAGTATAAATCAAGTGTGAACCAGGCCTTGAAGCATTTTCCATGCTGGCTTGTAGCTGGTTTTGTGCCCTTTCTTAAATACGTGAAAATTCTTTTCACACTGTGTCCAGATTCTTTTAAACATTTATTCTTTCCATAAAGTCCGTTCTGCTTTTACGGCCACTCATTTGAAAGGTAAAACAGAGTAATCCACAGAAACAGGGAAGTGGGATTTAAACACCTCTCTTGAGGAACCTGCTGCGGGGGTCGAGTACTCTGGTGGCTGCCACACTTCCCATTTGTATGTTGATGTCTTGTTCTGCTTTACTTTCTCTATGTGCTTTCTGGAAGGCAGGGTTTCATAATTGCATTGCTGACTTCAAATAAATAAGCTGGATTGAAATTAATTGCTCTCTCTTTGCGCACACAAGATGGATTTTTGAGAACTTACTCTTTTTTTTTTGTTTGAAAGCTTTGTTTATTATGAATCTGCAACCACGTGTTATGCATACGGATAGACACCATGACTCCCAGCTAAACCACAAATATGTAATTTTCCTCTGGACCCTTTCCTCCAAAAACAGAGATCTCGACTACTTCAGCTAAACTAAGCTTTTTCTTTCAGTAAAGCCAGCACAGACAATTTAGAGCATTTTAGGAGATATTGTAAATTCTGTTCCCTTTGGTTTTACTGACAATGGTGCTGATGGTCTAATTGTTGAATTCTGCTCCAGTTCTTGGCTTGATAACCAAATATTGTGATCCTTTACTTGAGTTTGGGGGCAACCCCTCCCCTAAAGCCAAACTGAAAGAGGGTTGCAGTGTCTGGGTGTCACTGTTTGGCTGACGTTAGTGCAGGTCCTACATGGCTGGTAAAACTGCTGTGGGGTGCTTTCCATGATAACCCAGCTCCAGCCTCGGCATCTGTGGCTCTGGCCTGAACTCTGTGGGACACTTCTGTTCCCTTTCCCATAGGAAATGAGGGGGTTATTCGGGCAGCATTTGTTTCTCCTGCAGCCTAAGTCTGCCCATTGGGAGTGTCTGGACTCCCAACCCAGGGATGGTGAGCTGTTCCCTGGTATGCGCCTGCTTCCGGAACAGGCCCTTCCAAGGAGCAAGTGTTTGGCCATCTGTGCCACCTCAGAGCTACATCCCACCCTTACCCCTCCTCATTTCTGTGTGGAAAGGATAAATTCAGACATGGGCAAAGGGAGAGGGAACGAGGAAGGGTAGCAGAACTGGCGAGGAGGAGGAAGCACTTGAGTGAGGGAATGGGAGAATGCTGGGGATGTGAGCTGGGAGCAGCACGAGGCAAAAGGAAGGTCTCCTGTCTTTGGACTGTGGATCATGTTTTGACGTAGGTGATCATAAATGAGGAGCAGTGCTTTGGGAGCGCACTGTGGAGCTTAGGAATGTCTTTGCTCCTTTTCCACAAGTGATACAAAGCCAGGAAGCTCATTAGGAGAGCCAGTCTGTGGGGCTACTCCCATCTGCCCAGGCATCTTGCTTTACTTACGTATCCTGTCCCCTGGGACAGATCGTGGAATCATGTGGGTTGGAAGACATCTCTATAAGTTATCCAGACCCAACCCCCCCGCTCAAGCCATGTCCAGTAAAATTACATTACTCAGGGCTCATCCTGCTGAGTTTGGAGTCTCTCCAGGGAGGGAAATTGCACAGCCACGCCAGGTGCCACTCCGGTGTTTGGCCACCTTCCTGTCTACACAAATAAAGAAAGAAAGAAAAGTGGCTTTCTGCCTAGCTGGGGGCCTCTAGTCTTGCCATTTGCCCCTCTGAGAAGACTCTTTCATTCTCCAAAGTTTTTGCTGCTGATCAGCAAATAATACCAGAAGGAAAAGTGGATATTCCCAAATACAGCTGCATCCCTGTTAGGATGTGGGGTTTTTTATTTCTTAAAATTACATCTACTTTCATGTTCAAATCCTGTGACATAAAACAGGGACAGACTCTTAGGAATGCAGTTTTTCTTTGTTTGCAAGGTGTGCATTTGGAAGTGCATTTTATAGACTGACCTTGTCCTTGTCATGCCACATGCAGAAATCCTTTTTCCTCTTGCCTTTTACATTTCATATGCATCTTCTGTATTCTCCTAGCAAGTGTTTTAAGTGTCCTTTGGGATTTTCCTCGCTCTTGGGAACCTTTACCTGTAAAAAGTCACAAATTCACTTTTCATCCTGGTTTTATTGCTCTGCTGCTGGGATTATCTGTCAAAGCTATGGCATTCCAAAGGATGTGATCTGGACTGCTTGGCTTTCCACATGCTGCACCCTGGCACCCAGTGAATGTTCTGACCCTGCAAATACCACCGACCTCCATCACCGGCAGTGGATAAATAGCTCCTAATTGCTCAGTTCAGGCTGGGTTTTTTCAGATCTCGGCACCAAAGACTTTCCTACTCCTACAAAACTGCTGATCCAGGCTTTTTTTTCAGTTGAGAGGGGTTTAATGATACCTCTCTCCTCTCAGTCACCTTCCAAATTTGGAAGTTCTTTTTTTAGTGGCTTCACCAGAGTGTTAGTATTCTCATGGACTGCCCATGGGAATGTGCTTCTAATTTTAGTTTGTCCTCTGCATGGCTGACTCCTTTAAATACATCCAATTTCTCATTCCAGCCACACTGGGCCAAGCATGACACTCTGCTCCTGATACTTGTATTTTGAAGATGTTCTGGTATTGGATTGTAATCAAATCCACAGCTCCTGCCCTTATGCTGCCCAGCAGTTAGTAGCACTCAGGTATCAGCAATTCTACCATCCAAGTAGTGCTTTTTAATTAATTTATTTGTCATGCGTTTATTTGCCAGGTGACCTTGAGAGCATCCCATCAATTTATACTTGGTCTGATGTTGGAGGTGTTACTGCTGGGATTATGTTGGATTTGACTGGGCAGCCTTGCTGGGAAGGCCTTGGTTGGTGATCTAAACCCATAATTGCAGCTGACTGGCTTGCAGCTATCTTCTGTAGGAGATATATTTTGGGAGTTCCTGGATGGGATGTGCAAAATGAGAGGAATATTTAGAAAGATTTCAACAGCAGCTAGCAGTCTGGTTTTGTGAATGCAGGCTGGCTTCAGCTCACCCTTGCAGCTTTTCCACCCAAGTTTATGTGGGTTGTCACTGAATTAATTATGATCTTACAAATGGTCTCACGGGACAGGACAAACTCTCTAATTTCCATTTATTGTGAAGCTGTGATTAAAAGACAATGGCAGTTTCTCATCATAAACCTCAAGTTTGTCATCTCTTAAGTTAATAGGCATTCCCTGCTTTTTGTGAAACAAATCCTGTGAATCATTTGGGATCATCATTCGCTTGTAAACTTGCTTGTTAGGAAAATGACAATAATTTATAGTTGTCTTCAGTTGAGGGAGTGTGACTGACTGTGACAGCGAATTGGTAGAGGGGGAAGGCACATTCCCTCAGAAAATAATACAGATGGTTTTGAGCCCAGCCCAGTGGATAGGGATGGAGTGGGGTTATTATGGGAACACTGTCTGGGCACAGTACTTTGAATTGCTCAGTCCTGAACTCTGTTAAGGTACTGAGAGCTCCTAGGAATGCAGCTGCTCTCTGGGATGATCCTGTTGCTCCCATTCAGGATATTCAGGATTGATGTTTGTGAAAAAGGAAAGAGAGCACCAAGGACAGAGGTGTCATTGTAATTATGCTTTAGGTCTGTTCCATTGCTTTTAGGGCCTTCTCCTCAATACTGGTTACACGAAGTTTGGGGATCTGATCCTAGGAAAGTGGCTTCTGCCTTGTTCTCAGGCACAGATATAAAAACCCTATCAGATAAAGGAAGGGAGCAGCACGATTTACAGTGGTACCATGTAACATGAGAAACTAATAGGTTAATTCCACAAAATGCAGAATTTTCTATGAAGTTGACTTTATTGCCCTAGAACTAACTTTTTTTGCTGAAGCAAATCCAGGGCCTGCAAATGCTGCCATCATTTCAGAGTAAAGCATTTTCTCATTTCTGAGGACTTCTCTGGGTTAGAATGATATACACATAACCCAGAAGTGATTTAGAGATTGTGACACTTCACTGAGAGGTGTGACTACATTTATACTGTCACTTACAGGTTTTAAACTCCTCCATCTTACAGAGGTGGTGTTATAATGCATGATCTCACTGCAAATCTGGGTGTTTGGAGATCACACTGATTCCTGTTCTCCACAAAGATAAAGATAAAATGAGGGACTGGCAGTAGGAGTTACATTTGATGGAGCACTTCCAGCACGGTGGTAATTAATGTTAAACTTCCCATGTAGGAAGTGGAATTTTAGGTCTGGCTGCTTAATCAAAAGCTAATTTATTTTTAAACTGATGTAGCTGTTTCTTTGTGGCCATGGACTGCTCTGTAAACTGGGAAATTGGTTCAGTTTAAATTAGCTGATGTTTTGTTTTAAGCAGAATTAAGAGAACATAAACTTGGGTTTTATGGCAGCATAATAACATAAACTAGAGCATTTTTCTCTTGTAGACAAAGGTCTTAACAAGTAGTACTTGTAATGCTCACTCCACAGTCTGCAGTAAAAAATAAGGGCAAATAAAGCTCCTTTGTGTATTCTGTTGTCATCTTCCCACAGGGAGGGATGGCAAGAATTCCCCGAGACAACTTCATTTGAAAATGAATTAAAGTTTCCATTTTAAAGGTTATTTACTCCAGCTTGAGGTAAAATGAGCTTTATGGCTTTATAGTTACTTACTGTTTACAAGGTCTTAAGTGTAATTTCTGTGAAGAACCAAAGCCCAGTAGCAGGTTATTCTGAACTTCTGTGTTTCCTGGAGTTCAGCAAGACAGTAATGATAATTTTGACATGTAAATGTGTCTATTATAAGACCACATTCAGCCTATTTTATGCAGTATATAACATACATTTAAGGGCAGAGCCTACAGGAGGAGGGGTTTTATCCTCTGGTTCATGCTCCACAGTTGGCAGTGGGATGGCCCTGGGAATTGAATGAGGCAATTCCAGTGTACTTGTGTTTTCTGTCTCCCAACACAGGAACGTTTTAGCAGTGAAATTTATTGGTTTGGTTTTCTCTCCGAATGCATGTTCTTATTTGGAAAGTATTGTCGGAAGTGGAAAGTTTAGCCTCATGGAAATACAGTTTTGGTTCTTTGTTATAGGTGGAAATGAAGACAGTGGGTCAAACTGGAGTAGCGATGTGTATGTTCTGCCTGACAGATGGAGCCCATATGGAAGGGCTTTGCAAATGTTTGCATGTGTTTATGAGTATGAGCATATTTGTTACTGACTCCTCTTCTGGTGGGTGCTTAGAGTGGTTAAGTGCCTTGGAACAGTGAGGTGGAATTCTTTCTGTGGCCATTTGTATCACAGCTGGGGGAAACGAAATCCTTAATAATTAAGGATTGCAGTCCATTAAATGGCAAAAGAACAGCTTGCTCTGTGACATTACATGATCATTTATTAAATTCCTCATTAACGGAGGTAGTTTACAAACATCTTCACCATAATTTATTGATCATATGCCACCAAAGTGACTGGGACACTCCTCCAAACAGGTTCCAGAAACATTTTCAGTTTAATTTTTTTAATTCCTAATATATTTTCTTTGCAACAGAAAATGCCTCTTTAGTCACAAATTTGAAAGTACTTCCTTTAACAAAATGAGTATTTGCATTTTAAATCAATGTTGAGTGTGGGTTTGGATTCCTTATATTCATTTAATTTTTGTAGGCTGAAAATTATTTTTTGGCGGTATTATTAATATAAAAAATTCTATGCATCTTGAGGGGAAGAAATGGGCAGGAATGTCAGGTTTTCAGTCAGGCATCAGAGAAAGGTAGAGGAGTACTTAATGTTTATGGTAGGGTCACTAAGGTAATTAGAATAAATATACCTCTTTCTGACCACAGAGCTGTTCTTCAGCCCTGCTGCTTTTTCGTAGTGTTCCAAGGTAGATTTGATATATTGGTCTGAAGGATAAGTTTGGGGAGAAGGGATTGACACTTCAGTTGTCTCCAGCTGCCACAATGACCTGTTTTAAAACTTTAAGGTCCTTGTTCTCCTAAAGCATTAAGAGACCAAAAACAATGACTGTGCATATTAATACTGGGCTTTCAGTATTACCCTTGGTCAAATCAGTATTTCAGGTTCAATGCAAATATGCTTTGTTAGGATAGTTAGATAGCAGTGGTCACTGAATCCAAGTTATAAACAAGAATTGGAGTATCACTCAGGTATTAAAGAATTTTGACTATCCAACATAAACATCAGTAAAGACTATCTTTTATCTTTTCTTATTTCTTGAAGTTATCACACTTCTAATCAACTTTCAAATGAAAAACTTTACTGAGTTACCATGAATACCACTGTCTTTCTCTTTTGGTTTTACTTGATGGTCTTTGATAAACTAATGAATGAGCTTTTGAAATGGAAAAAAACAAAGGGCTAAAAATGAAAACTGGTCGGAAATTTGGCTATAGTTATTTGTGCTCGTGACTGAAGGACTTCGCCCAGGTTTTCTGCAAGGTGCCTCAAACGCAGCGCTGCTGTGTAAGGCTGCCCTGCCGGGGCGTGCCCTACTCCTGGGAGCCTCCTCTGCCGGGCAGTTGTCTGCTGCCCTTTGCATACCGTGGGGCTGGCTCCTCAGCAAAGGGAGCGTTTAAAAAACAGCCAGGCAGAGTTCTTTGAGTGGTCATTGCGGAAATTGTTCATGTGTTTGTGTTTAATGTGTTTTAAGAGAGGAAAGCCAAGCAGGGAGGCTGTGTCCTGCCCACTCATTACAACCTCTCAGTATCCAATTCATGTAGGTACTACATATTATTTCTCTAAATGTGTTCCCAGGGTTGGCCAGCACTCCAAGTATTAAAAGGGATAAAGTCTAATTTTGACAATTACATTCCCTCCATTAAAGTACAATGCATAGCTTTCTGAGCCTGTTAATTTTAATTGATATAACATCCCAGTGTTACAGCTTGCCCTTTTATTAGTTAACACTCCATGAAATTCTTGTGTCTTTATAATTCATGTGTCTTTATTCTTCTTCTTACATGTTCTGATGAATGTTAAAATGGTTAAAAAGTGTTAGTGCTTAAAGCATCAACACTGGCAGCTGAGACATCAGTTTGCTCTTAGCAAAAATTTGTGTCAGTCTTCCTTTTAATCCATGCAGTTATCCTCATAAGGCTTAATCTGATGACATTTGTAAGGCTTTTTGTTGTATTGTAAAAAATCTTGTTAAACTTAGAAAATCAGGGCTTTGGCTGCAAAGAGGAATTGGCTCAACCAGAAATAAAGGATTTCCAGTAAATTACATGATTATGTATTAAATGTAAACATGAAGATACAGGTGTGCATTTTAGTCCCCTGTTCTTCTTTTTGGCAACTCTATACAATTTTGCTGTTTTCATACATGAGTAATTATAGGGGTGTAACTCCAGCTGTTTGTTTTAACTTCATGGATGTAGGATGTGGTTCCATAGGACTGGTCTGGGCATGTGTGCACACAAAAATGCACACACCCCTCTCTTCTGGTCCACTGAAAAGCAACAAAAACCTGTTGGTTAAAGAAATGTGTCAGTTACTACAGCTGCTCTCCCTGGAGTCTATTAACACAGAATTCTGTGGAATACCTGTTGGGTTTGTGTTCTGTCTTCAATGGGAATAAGTATTGCAGGATGCCTCTGGTGTATTTAACAGCATAGGGAGGGTTGTTTTCTTAGATACGCAAAGTATCACTCCATGTTTAATGTTGTTCGCAAACGACTTGTGCCCAGTACCTGAGTACTTACCCAGCTTTCTCAGTAGCTGGGGCTGGTGCTTACACTTGATTGTGTTCAAAGAAGTGTCTAAATGCACAAAACAGGGGCTTACAGGTGACTGTTTGAAATAGAAAATTGAGTGGGTCAAATATTAGTGTATACCAGAACTGGTTATTGCTTGACCAAGGGTTTTTTTCAGTTTTTGTTTTACCTTTTCGCTTTCAAATGTACCCAAGTTAAATTAAGTAATTTCATTCAGGTCCTTCCATTAACTGATTAAGTTACGTTTGGAAACTTCTGCATAAATTCTGTAATACACGTTTGGAAGTGAGCATAGAGGGAAAGCACATCTGCCCGTTTTTCACTCTTCTTGCAGGAAGGCAGGAACTTTAAGAAATAATTTGCATATTTCGGCAAAAGTGACTTTCCAACCCATTTTAAATCTCTCCTGCTGACACTGACCCCTGTAACTTCCCAAGACATCAGACTTCCCAGAGTTACAGGATTGGTGTTTCTGGGGTGTATAGGTCTCAACCTTTAGTACCAAAGGGAAAATGAGTGCCTTTACCATTACCTGTTGTTAAACATTATCCTGAAAGAATCTGCCTTTGTAATGTGAATTAATTCAGATACCAAATTTAACAAAATGATCCCTGCAGCAGTTTCACACAAATAAATATTTTAGACAACAATTTGATATGGTTGAATATCTTTATCCTTGATAATTTCTCTCTGACTTTACCTACTGTTTGACTTCTTACCTGGAAGAATTTGATTTTCATTGAAAGTATGTGGAATACTATTATTTAGTTGTTGTTTTAGTTTTTTTTTTTCTTTAATAGCAGAAATTCAGAAAGGGGCTAATAAGGTCGCTTGGCCATTACATCAAGCTGTTTTCTGTGGAATAGGCACAAAATACCACAGATCAGCACAAAAAGTCAAATAATAGAGATAATTTTACTTTTCAGTCAGATTGGAGCTTGCCCACACTAATGGCTAAATGCAAAGCTTAATAAAGCTAATGGGAGTTCTCCCTAAAATTATTATAATAACTTTTGCAGAGTGATTGGAAAGTATTTCAGAGGAAAATCAGTGCTGAAGCCACAGGGATATTCTTGATGTTTCCCGAGTTTACAGTATTTGTCCAAAAGAAAGAGCTGTGTGATCCGTGGATTCTTGTCAGGCTTTTCAAGAGCAACAGCTTTGTTGTCTGAGGTCGTTAAACATGTTCTGTGGAACCCCCTGGGGGACAGTGACCACAGGGCTACAGCAGGGAAAAGAATCACCCCAGTGTCCTTTCTGTCATGTGTTTGTTCATAGCAGCTCTGATGGAACAACTCCAGTGAATAATGATCGGGTCTAACTGTCTAACTTTTCAAAAAAGATAAATGGAACTGTTCCCGCAGATGAATGCCTTGTGACTGTGATGTTCCTGATGGGAGCTGTTGTATTGGATGAATAATCTTTGTAATTGCTGCCTGTTGGTTTGTTGTGCCTGAGTCCTGCCGGGCACGTGTGTATAGAGTGGTGTCTGTGTGCAGTGACTGCACAAGTGCTTTGTCACTGCATCATTGAAACTTTGGGAACGGCCTCCCAAGCTGTCACCTCGGCACCCTTGTCCCTCCCTGGGAGAGCTGAGCTGTGGCACAGTCTGGGCTGTGCTGCACTTGTCCCTGTGCTGTTGGACACCCTTTACTCCATCCTCTCTGGCTTGTCTGCACCAGGGATTCTTCTCCTCTGCCCTCGACGATTTGGGATTTTCACCTCGCAGACTTACTGGCATAACCCTGTGTCTGAACCGACCAAAGCGGCCAATGCAAGCACTTGCCAAAAGGCAGTTTTGCTCTTCCCTGGCTGCCTCAGCCTGTTCTCCTTTCCAGAAACAATCAGGGACATGTGATCTTGATTCAGAGACAGATTTGTTCCATCTCGCTTCTGTGATTCAGGCATTTGGGAGGAAAGGAAAGAATATGATCCTTGAAGAAGATATCCCCATGGACATGTCAGACTTGAGTTTGGCTAGTAAGGAATTAGCCTGAAAGGCTCAGAAAAACAACATCCATCATCTCAAATCACAGTCCTTTTCTAGTCAGAAGGGACAGGTCCATGGTTCTGCAGGGACGCTGAGCCAAGAGCCCTCTTCTAGAAAAGGATGTGACAAAGCAAAAGCACCTTGTGCTCCAGAAAACCCCTTCCTGTGGTGCCATCCCAGTCTGCTTATTAACAGGGATATGACAGATGCCCCTATCCAAGATAAAACTTGTCCTCTTGGCTCTAGTTTTGTTATGCAGGCTCATGCTAAGTGTGTCTGAGTTTAATACTGAAGTTTAAAAGTGGATTTGATTTCTGAATTTTAAGATGTAGTACTTTGATTCAATTTGCTAAAGCCATTTCAAAACTCTGGGTTGTTTTGCACACTTTGAAGGTCTTTGAAAGCGATAGGCAGCAAATACTCTGCATCACCAGAAGTATTTGGCTGTTCTCAATATCCATGCCTGGTATGGGAAGTCAAATACCATGCTGGATTCTCCCTGTGTGAATAGAATGCTGTTTGTGAGCAGTGAGGAGCAGAACGCTGCTTTCATTTAAAAAGTGTTCACAGGGGGGGTCTCGGATCTGCGCTAGAAATGTGAGGATGGTACGTGATAGCTCACGTGTGGTTTGCTTTGCGGGTATTGAAATCTCAACTCGAGGAATGCAACCAGAAAGAAAGTTGATTTGGGGTTGGGGTTGTTTTTAAATGTTTTTGGGAGGTGGGGAGGGGGTTGGCTTGCACATCCTAAAATCGTAGACTAATCTAGACTACAGAACCAGCCAAAACCACAAATTCTGATTTAGACCTACTTGGCTCTTCTGAATCATCACGAGCTCTGGGCACTGAGTCAGGCAAGAGCTGGTTTTCTCTTCAGTATTGTGTAAACACAAGATGTTTCCCTGGGCTAAATATTATTAAGTTAAAAAGTCATGTTTATTTGATCATTTTTTTAAAAATGTCATGTATTGTATAAAAATGATAAATACATTGTTACCGTCCAGGGAGATCTGAAAATCCTTTTTCTTTTACACTTTGCTCATCAGATAAGTTTTGAACACCGATCAGTTTTAGATTACCCTGATTTTTTTATTTGGTTCCATAAGTGATAATTATTTGGATCAAACTACTGACAAAGCTTCCTGTATTGGCTTTGGGAATGGCAATTTTATTTAAAGTAATTAAGGAAAACGTCAGGAGTTGTACCATTTGTTGTACAAACATTTGTAGTTGTACCATGATGTGATGTGAATTCTTAAAATTCAAAACAAGTCTGCAGCTGACTAGGGCATCGTCAGGGAGAACTTTAGGTCTGGACACAGGTGTATGTCAACATGACATGGAGCTTGAGGAGAATTATAATCCTCCTTTCTCTTCCAAAACTAATGACATACGTCCAAGACCTGAAAAAAGTGATTGGTGTTTATCTTTTTCCCTTTTTCCATAGTGCGGCTTCACGACAGCATATCAGAAGAAGGATTCCATTACTTAGTCTTTGACTTGTAAGTATGTGTTTTGCATGTATTTAGCATGTTGGGGATGGGGCATTTAAACTTGGAGAAGCAAATACAAGTTCACAGGAGAATGCATGGTTCTGTGCTGTGAGTTGGACAAATAGATGGCAACAGCTGGAAGGACAGTAACATTTGGTCATTTGCATGTGCCAGAACTCATTTGTGGGTGTCACTGTAAAGATTCTATATTAAAAACTATTAAAAATCCACTGCCAAAGTGGATTTTATGTAAAATATAGGTATGTATGTAAATGTTGCATGGTACTTGCCAAATCTAGGCAGGCACTCAGAAAACAGAGTTTGCTGCAGGCTAGGTGTCTGTAAAGGAAACATTAAAAACCTCATGTGAAACTATAGTTTCTCTACAGATGATCTGCTGCTGGATTGACAGGTAAGCCTGAGTTTAGAGAGGGAAAGATTCTTTCAGAAGAGTTTGGAGAGGAAAAGGTTCTTTCAGTGTATTATTCATATCTCGCTGATCTATGCAATGTTTCAGTTGGACACCACTTAGAGTGTAAAGCACAAATATACAGAAACGAGGTTTCCTACTGATGTTGTATTTTGCTTCAGGAGTTTGTCCTGTGAGCTGTTCCTGTAGTGACTGTGTCTATATGGAGCTTGTTTTTCACCGATGAGGCTGTTCAGTGGAAGAGGGGCTGGGGTCAGCGTGGACTGTGTGTCTCAGACTCTTAGCTTAAAAAGAGACACTGATTTGCTCTTTCTTCCCTGGCATGGGCAAACTTTTCCACTCACTTGTAAAGTTCCTGCCTATGGTTCTGGGTATGGACAAACATGAATGATAGGAATTGTATTGCAAAACTGACTTGTTGAAGTAAAATGGTCTCTTTCGGCTGCAAATTTTGACAGGGCAATTTGTGGTTTAACAGGTAACACACCCAGCCCCCTGCCCCAAGAGCTTTCTTAGGCCCACCATGGATTTGCTGCCTAGAATGAGAATACATTATTACCCCAGAAATGGGTAATAGCAACAAAAATACTTGCACTCAGCAAGGCTAAGTTAGGACCTGGGTTTTCTATAAGCAATTGTGTGCTTTCATGTTCAGGTTACATTCTGGTTTATTTTCTGACTTAATTTTTTTAAAAAAGAAATCTGTAAAGACTTCTTCAAGAGTAGCTTTCAGGCTAGAAGTACACAAGTTTTAAATAGTCTGTCTGAAGGCATTCAGGATACAGGACTCCAGTCCTGACTGTGCTCAACAGGAGCTTGTATCTGACCTGTGTGTGCTGGTAAGTGCTGTGGCTGTTGGCTTGGAAATGGCTCCGGCGCACAACACGCATCTTTGTTCTCTGAAATGCACTGGGCTTTGTTGTGTTTTGGTGTTTTTTTCCTTAAGGGCTACAAAGGAAATCTTTCTGTGTGCAATTGGAAAAATCTCAGTGCTGAAAATTTCCAAGAAGTACATGCAGAATTCTTAGTTCTAGGGACAATATCCCTTTTATAAACTGGTGGCCTTTCAGCTTTTTGTTGTACTAACTACTGTACTGTTAGAAACTGTGGCCTACTACAATTGCAGTTAGTCCACATCTGCCTTTAACTCAGTAATATAATGCCAGACTTATCTCAGGGGTTTATGATTGCCATGTGAACTAGAACACTTGAACAACCTCGAAGTTGTAGATACCACTATCTATATCTTGATAGTAACAGAACAAATAGAAGCCTGTATTCTGCAATAAAAACTTAATACCTAATCCAAAGATACTGTCTTGGCAGAAAACTGGATTCCTGCAGGAAGCATTCAGTGCTGCCTTGGAACTTCCTCTGCTTCCCTGTCCGTCCTGCCCGGGACAAACACAGGAACAGACTCAAACATTCATATACAGCCTTTATGTTCTGATCATGTGGTTTGGGGTTTTTTTGGCCAAAATTGTTTCTTTTACAATAAAGAAAACATGTAAATGGTAAAGGCAGTGGCTTTGCTGGCTGGTTGTTGTCTTTGGAGAAGCAACAGGTTACATTCCTGAAGGATTTTTACCAAATGACAAAGAATGCTTCCTCACATTCTGAATATTTCACATTCAGACCAAGCAATCATTGTTTTAATGCTCACTGATACTATTTATTAATGAAACTTGATCTTTTACTGCAGTTACAAATATGTGGGTTGGTGCCTTGTTGAGATGTACTTAAAAGAGCTGCCACGATGAAAAGGTACCGTTTGCACTTCTTGAACATGAAGGCCAAGTGCCTGCTTTTTTTTTATTTAATTTTTGCTCAACGGGAGCCTGACTGTGGTGTAACACTGTCACTCCACCCACACATGCCATCGTGTCATTTTCTTAATGATTTCTTTCAGACTGTGTGGGATTCAGTGCCACTGTTGCTTTAGAAATTTCTGTTAGACTGCATCCCACGTAAGAAAGTAGAGAAGAAGACTGTCTTTTCTGTGGATGGAAAAAACCAGTTACTGTCACTTTCTGTTTTGAATTTCTAATAATCTCTTTGGCATAAATGCAGTCTGAAGGACAAGCCTGTTGCTTCACTTGTGTACCTTAGGGAGAGCTGTGCTTTTATCTGGATAAACCCAGTGTTTCAGGTATTCTGTCGCAGGCCTGCATCTGTGTGAACAGTTGTGGTGTCACATGGGAAGGTGGAAGTCTCTGGAAATCCAGGAGGGAAATGGATGTTGAAAAATGCACTTGATGAATTTAATAATGGACTTCATGAAGTGTTTGCCCCTCTTCCCTTATTGGTTAAGGCAAGTGCAGTCAGGATTTACGTCTGTCACACCATTTCAGTTGCTAAGCACGAATGAGACTGTCTTCAGCCTTAATGATGTTAGATGAGTTCAAATCCAATCAATTCTGTCAGTATTAATTGCTCTATCTGAATGGAAACAGCTGTATCACTTGAAGACTCTCTTGTGCAAGTCAACGAGATTCTCTATTTTCAGTGTCTCCCATTTTAATGCACTTGATGAGATGCAACGATTGGTACATTAAGAACCCTGGCATAGCTTTTGGATTCCAAGTCGAGGGACTGTACTGCATAGAATAAAATAAAAATACAAAAAATAGCCTAATTGCAAAGCAGTGTTTGCCTTGGGCAAGTGCCTGAACCTCTCTTTTTCAGAGGTAGAAATGCCCCAGACAAATAGAAAACTTCTGTGGCCACTGTAGTTTTGTAAGACTGCTTCCTTGCACCTTCATTGTGAAAGCAGTGTAAGAAGGAGGAAACCCTGCCAGTGTGATCATCAGCAGAGCCTGTTTTAGCTGTCTTTGCTAATTTGTGTGTTCCTTTTAATTATTCTCTTACATTTGTAACGATAAAAGTCTGCAGTTTTTCTGAAAGACGCGCCTGGTGCCGAGGGCCTTGGTGGTTTTACAACTGCTTGGACCTCTCTTATTAAAACAAACCCATGTGGTTGCTTTGGGGCCACTTTGGTCTGCTCTTCAAAAAATCACACAACAACTATAGCATTTTGAGAGAACCAGTGGCTTCCCCTGAAAGTTTCTAGTGCTCATATCATGAATGTCCTGTCATGAAATACCACCTCACTGGAGTCAACAATATATACATATTTGGAAATTCCACAACCTCTTTAAGCAACAAGTGCTGAGTAAATAATGATAATAACAATAAAGGAAGGAAAGTTCTTGTATCTAATCGGTGTACTCCAGCTCTCACTGTCTTGGTGGCCCTGCATTAGTCTCCAGCCATTATTCCCTCCTTCCTTCTGGACATTTAGCTGTGTTCTGGAAGTTATTCCTCAGGTGTGCTTTGGAGCGACAGAGCACGGGAATTGTTGACTGCTTGTTTGGCTGTCACTGGAATTCACCTGCTCTGTTCTTGCTTTTGTATTTTCATCCTTAAACAATGGTTATGAATACCAAACAAATGTTTAGTGTCAGCGAGTGAGATTTCATATCCCCTTCTTTCTGTCGTGCTAGAGAAAAACAAGCATCAATTTGGTATTCTCTCCCACTGAAAGGCACTTTGATGACTACAGCTTTTTATTTTCTTTTTTGGCTTGGATCAAAAATAAGTGTTGTAGGGAAGAGTAAGATCAAAGGATGCTTTGTTTTTTCATTCATCACAAAGTGAGAATTATTCCTCTTTACCAGAACTGTGGCAGACAAATATATATGCAAAAAGGAGATATGAGAGAGACTGTCAAAATATGCGTCAACCAAGCATTTTGTGTTACAGCAACCAAAGCCAGTTTCTGGAAGGTAGGTAGAAGACAAAAAGAAAGAGAATACAAATTAGGCAACAAGGTATTTTGCCTCCTCCAGATTTCACTGCAGACTTTTGTACAAGATAGCATTCTGGTACGTGAAAGTCTCTACCTTCAAAGTCAGTAGGGTGTAAACTCAGAGAAAGGCTGGTCTAACCCAAATGGAACTGGAAACATGAAAATAAAGCTCATGAACTGGCCTTCTCAAAGAAAGGAGCCATGCTGCTGGTTGAGCATCTAATGGGACGCTATCTGGTGGAACTGAAAGTTGGGATCCTCCCCACAGTGTTAGGGGCAGCAACTGGCAAATGAATGTTACAGTTCTGCAGATTCCAAGCATGCTTGCTTTTAACTTTTTGATACTATTAAACTTAATTGTACTCAATAGTGATTGTGTTCGTTGTAGTGCAGATTTTTAAAAATCTTAAAGATTCTTGCAGCCCACTCAAGCTTCTTTGTTTGGGAATGTATTGAGAATATAATGTGCTGATATCTGCATTCCTAACTGGTAATGAAATACAAGCATGGATCTCTAATCTAGGAATTGTTTATGTCAGAATATCAGTAGATGGAGGTTTCGGAAAGCAGGAGTTGCCCTACTTTGTGCACCTAGTCAAGGGTGAGGCTGTGTGTAGGTGCTCTGGTTACACTGGGCATTTGGGGATTTCTAGACAAAGGTCACTGAAAATTTTCCAAGAGAAGGTCTGCCATTAAACTGATTAAGGAACTCTGCTTCTACTGATATTTCCCCTCCAACTCAGTAATCCTCTTTCTAGCCAAAGCACAAAAAGCCAGCCCCTCTGGCACCTGAGTACACCTCTGTTGAGTTCTGACCTACACTTAGTTCCTGCACCTGGCTACAAGACCTCTGGCTTTTCTTTGCAAAGGTTTTGGTTATTCCTCTCTGATTTCTCCCTGCCAAGTTAATTTTCACTTCTGAAATCTCCTTTTTCCCATCTTGCTCTTTGTAACAGAGTCACTGGCGGTGAATTGTTTGAAGATATAGTTGCAAGAGAATATTATAGTGAAGCAGATGCCAGGTAAGTAATTTGTTTTTCTAATGTTGCCTTTGATAGTTCTAGGATAGTTCCTTAAATATCTCCTGGTGTTTGGCATCAGTTTCCCTAGCACAATCTGTGAGACTCTAGGATTTCTCCTGGAGTTCTCCTAGACCTGGAAGGACACAGTTTGGCATTTTGAGCTCACGACTATGTGATGGAAAACTCGTGTGAAGGCTTGGTGTCTGCTGATCTGAAAAAGCCAAAATTGAACCTCAATTTGTTAAAATCTTTGTAAATTTGTGAAGTAGTTAAAATATCACCCATTCTTCTCTTCTGCAAACTGGATGTAATGGTTCAGCTGTCTCATCCACGGATTCTCACATTTGCTGATCAAAGTTTGAAACAGAAGAATTTTACATCAAATACCATTTTTTGTTCCCGGTCCAGAAGTGCTAATTTCCTTTTGCCGCTTAAACATTTTGGCTGTGTTTCATCAATAAGCAATTACACTGTGCGTTTCATAGTCTGAGCTCAAATATGAAATCTCTAGCAATTTTCTGCAAGTGCTTGTTGAAAACTTGAAGAATAAGTTGACAATTATCTTAATTTCCATGCTGACATAAAATATCAGGGCCACTTTCCCATCTTGGATTCTGTTGGCCCTCATAGAATAATAAATCTCAAATATTCTCATGTAATTATGAATCTCAAACATTGTGGTCAATGACTTCAAAGAAAATGAGTTCTACCACTACACTCGTCACAGACACTGATCTCAAGGTAAAGTTGAAGAATCTTCTGGGTTTTGTGTACGTGTAATCACACCACCACTGATATGTATAAATTCCTGTAATTTTAAAATATGCCTTTACATTTGGAATTAATTGGCAGATGGCAGGAAAGGACTAAGTGTTCCTAACAACACTGGTGGGATAATAATGAACAGACAAGAAATTATTCTGAGTATTAGGAAGCTTTCACTGATTTTGCCCTTACTACATTGGTAGGAATGGTAGAAACATCTGTGCTTTAAGTATTTAAATACAGAACAAAACATAGCAAAACCCACTGGAGAAGAGAAAACAAAATGAGTGGTGCAGGTGGGCCTAAAGAAGAGGAGCTATGTTTAAAAAATTTCCAAATGATTTTTTCCTGCTGTGATTGAAGTACAATTTCTAATACTGATGCCAAAGGCCTCTGCTATATGGTGTCCTTGTGTGTTTTTAAGGTACTCAGGATTTAAAAGGAAAAATTGCAATGATGATTTTTTCTGTTGTAGAATTATGACATATTGGAAGGAGTTGTGCATATATATATATGTGTATATATATATATAGGCTATATATGCATTTTATATATGCAGTAAAAACCTAACAAGTGAAATATCAGTTATGATGCACCTCTGTATTTTGTATATGTATATATATTTGTACATATATATACCTATCTATATATATATATATATATCTCTATAGTGTGTGTGTACGTGTGTAACCCTGTAGAAATAGTTCGTGTCCCATACGGATGCCTGTCCTGGGATGTAACACTGGTCTGCTCCTGCAGGCCCTTCCTCACGCCAGTAGTCTGGACTCTCACAGACAGCCCAGTTCACTGAGTTGGGAACTACTTGCCTGAGGAAGGGTTTTCAGGCTTGGGCTCCAGTTACTGATTTATGACCATTCCTTCTGAATTCCATGGTCAAAACATTTTGGATGAGCAGTATCAAGTCCTTGCCTCTTGACTGTTGTACATTACTTATCATCACTCACTTGTGCCACAAGGATATCTTAAAAAAAAAAAAAAAAAGCTCTTGTGGTGCCAAATAAACCATCTGAAAAAGTTCCAGTGCTGTAAGAGATGAGTGTATGAGTTATGCTCTTTGGCATCGTAGGCTGGCCAAAACTTGCAAACCTGGGCATGGAAAAATAGGTGCTAGTTAAATTATTGAAAGCACCTAATGAAAACATTTGTCTAAATTTTTAATGCAGATTTTCATTTCATGAGTGACTCCTAACTAAACTAAAGCTTGACACTGTTTTAAATGAAAATGCATGCCACCTTTTGGAATTACTTGGCTTTATTCTACTAATAGTTTTAAAGAAACCATTCTCTTCAAAATGGAAAATGTTTTGCTTTTCCTTAGCTTTTGACTTTTTTGTTTCATTTGTTTACTATATATCATCTCATTTCTGAGCATTTTCTTGTTTCAGCACTTGTTGTAATGTTAACTTCACCACAAAAAAAATTAAGAAACCCAAAACATGCCCCAGTTGTTTTAGTGCCTCCACTGTATTTTTCCTATAGCAGTTTTTGGAAACTGGAAAAAGATTCCATACTGCTGAGTGAAAATACAGTCTAATGATTCTGTCTCATATGTGTCATATGTTCCATGTTAAATGTCTTTTTTGGTTTGATTTTGGTTTTTTGTTTTGCTTTGGTTTTTGGCTATGTTGGAGCTGGAAATACCCAGTTCAAAGTGCAATCAAGAATTGTCACGAGATGTAAAATTGTTTTTTTTCTTTACCTTTTTTTTTTTAAAGTTTTGTTTTATTTTGTATTTAATGTGATTATGTGCCTTTAAAATGTTCTCCCTTCCATTCTGCCCTTGTATCTTTGCAGTCATTGTATACAGCAGATTCTAGAAAGTGTTAATCATTGTCATCTAAATGGCATAGTTCACAGAGACCTGAAGGTCAGTATCTGGTGCCCATCAATTGGATATAAGAATTTTGGGGTTTTTTTTCTGCTGGGTAGGGGCAGGGGGTGGGTTGTCTGTGATGTTCCCTTGCCTATCCCACTCACCCTCCAAGCGAGCCGTCCACCCAATACTGCATGACGCCTCTTTGCAGTTTGCAAGTCTACAGGCCTAATATACATCATGGCAAAGGGGGAATGGTTGCCCGGAGAGCGGTGTCGTTGCGAGGCGCTGGAGCCCCCGGCGCTGTGCGACGTGTGCGGGGCTGTCGGGGCTGTCTGTGTCTCTGTGCGGGCACACCTCTGGGAGGTGCCCCTTGGCTGTGATGTATGTCAGCTTGCAGATGTGAACAGCACCGCAGAGCGCCGGGTGGCACGCTGCTGCGCCGGGGCAGGACGAGCCCTCAGGCAAGTGACGCTAATTGTGGCTGAATTGGACGGCAGAGTTAATCATTGACCTAAAACACCTGGCTCACAGCGGGCCTTTGGGGTTACCTCGGTGCCCGCTGCACTTTCTAACCATTCCCACAAAATTTCAGTGCCTCTGCGAAGGTTCCAAGTAAAGGAAAAGCGCAGAGAATGTCAAATATTTAATCTGACCTTGTCAATGAATTAGTGGCGAAACTTTTCCCTCTAAAAATTGTCGTTAAACTAAAAATTGGTGTTCGATTAACACCGAGCCCAAGGCAGCCGGCCTGCCGCGTGTCTGCAAGGCCGGCCCCTCGCAGCCACTCCCACCCCACAGAGCCTGAGGCCGTCGTGCTCTGAGCGGGGCAGGGCGGGGCGGTGTGGGGTGTGGAGAGTGGCCATGCCCGGCCACACCCTGCCCGGCCTCGCCCTCGCTGCCCCGCGTGTGTGCGTGTGTGCGGGCGGCGGGCACGCGCTGGCAACTAACGGGCGCCCCTGGCGTTTGCATGCAGTCATTGCATTCAGCAGATCCTGGAGGCCGTGCTGCACTGCCATCAGATGGGCGTGGTCCATCGCGACCTCAAGGTGAGTGCTGCTGCCCCGCCGCCCGCCCCGGAGCAGCGTCCTGTCCTGTCCCATCCCACAGGCCCTTCGGCAGTGCGCTCTGAACGCTGCCCTCTTCTGCCTTTCGCCCTTTTGTTGGTTGAGTTTGGACTTGGCTTCACCAGAGCTCAAGGCTGGCCGGCACCAGGAGGTGCTTGTCAAGCGTTCAGTGTATGTGTTGAGTGCACAGCCTTCCTCTGTGCCGTCCAGAGCTTTCGGTGCAGGGCGTGGCAGGAATTCTCCCATCTTTTATCTGCGTAACATGGAGTGCTTCTGGGAAGCGCAGTAGCCTTTGCACGTCGCGCATCTTCGTGGTGGAAGGCCACCTGCTCTGGGATTGCCGGCACAAAGGCCTGTCTCTCCTCCAGATGGTGGCTGGGCTACAGTATGTCTTTAGGACACGAGAATTTCTGCAGTATTCTCACTACAGGCACCCGAGGAGTGCAGTTCCTTCCAGACAAACTTGAGCATTGGGATAGAAACTTCAGAAAGGAAACTCTTGTCTTGAGAAGAGCATTCCCTCTTTTTCAATTGTGTGCTTATACAAATGGCTGGAGATGTCTGCTGCAGGAATGCTCTCTGCATTTAAACCGTGTTGGCATGGAAAGAAACAGGTCAAGATCATTTTCTTTTACTGTGAGGCTCAGAGAGGCAAGGTTGTCCCAGAGCTGATAGTGAGCTGGTAGTAAGCTGGCCTTGTGGATGAGGGAGAAGACTTAATATGGGCACTTGGGCTTCACGATCCTGGAGGAAAAGATTTATTTTGAAATCAAATGGAACTTCACTATCTGAACTATCAGATCCTCTACGAAGGCAGAGAAAAAATGGTGTGTGGGCTAAGGCAGCAGAACACACTAATCCCTTCTGGCACAGCTTCTTGGGCTCTTGTTTTCCTTTCTTAATGAGTTATGGGGAGCAGGAATTTCCTCCTAGGATAGGAGTTTTCTAGTGGTTATCATTAGTAATAATGTTGGAATCAGAATGCTGTCATCTTCCGTGCCATCCTTCACTCCCAAATAAACAACTCTTACTACCTGAATGTATGAAGTCTCTGCTGTTGTCCTCTCAGAACACAAAGGGTTCTGCTCCAAGAGCTCAGAGAGCAGGATGGATTTCAAAGATGCAGACCCAAAGTTCTCTGCCAGTGTTGCCCTTCTGGATTTTCCTGTCTCATGGTTGCACAACAGGAGACTGACAAGTCTCTATCCGATCCATAAATCTTGCATGGCAGCTGGATAACTTGGAATGAGTTTAAATGAAAGGATTTCAAATTTGTCCAGCTGCTCCAGCAATTCCTGTCCTCACTATACGTGCAGAAATCTGCTTCCAGCATCAGAAGGAATTTAAAAAACAAGAATGTTGCCATGAAAGCTGACAGAATTAGTAATGTTTTCTAGTACTTTTCATACTTTTTCTTTGGAAATGCATTAAATCCAGCTGTTCCCTGCTCCAAACCATGTGTGGATTTTTTATCCTGTCAAATCCAGGATGAATTGAAAAAACAGTGAGAAAAAGTGTTTCTGCCAAGCTATGGTGCCTGGTTTCATCTCTGAAAGTGAAAACTTGAGGAAGCAGAAAACCATCCTTCTTCAGTTACTACTTTGTGGTAGAAGCCAAAAAACCCAAGGACTGAAATGACAGACTGTGGTGAAATCGCAGCAGGACTCCATGTGCCAAAAAGAAGATGCCAAGGCCCAAGACCAGAACTGGAAGACATGCAGAAGGTGGTTATGGGCTGGCATGGATTCTTAACTTGCCAAACTGGATGGATTTTTTTTCCAGTAACTTGGTCCACAATTTGATGGCATGTTTGAGGGTAGGGAAGGCAATGAGATGAGATTTTGAATTATCTCATTTTATTTAATTTTCCTTTGAGCAAAAATTAATTTTCCTTTAGAGGCAAATGGAGGGGAGCTTTTGCAGCCCCTCAAGAGCTGCAGAAGTGCTCATTGCTGCTTTGTTTGTCATCTGTGGTGTCAGTCAGAATGGTGGTGGATCCTAGATCCAGGGAAAAGCCAACCTGTCTTTAACAGCCAGTAAACAGTGCAATTCAGGTAGGAATTCATGTTCTTAGGCAGCAGTGTTGCTGCTTTTCTGGACCTCTGTGATTATAACCCTCTTGCCTTCCCCCAAAATGTGGCTGCTCTAGTTATATTCAAGGACAACGCACAAAGCCATAAGTTCTTGATGTCTTAAGGACTAAAGGCCTTTGGAAAAACACAGCATAAATCACATTAATCTATTTGTAAGTAATTTTAGCAGTTAACACTGCCATTCTGCATGCTTGACTGCAGCCCATCCCCTGGGAGCGCAGGGTGACACTGTTGAATCCAGAGTGCAAGTCCTGCGTGGCCTACGCCGGCCTGTTAATGTTTTCCAAGTAATTGCAGTCATTCCAAGTTAATGCATGATAATTAGCCAGCGTGCCTCTCCTCAGCCTCAAATGACAGCTGCATGTTGGTTAAGAGCACAGTCCCACTTGGCGTTGTCCAAAGGGCTCTTGTCCTTGGCATGGGAGTAAATTGGGAATTGTGGTGGAACACATTCACCTCTGACAGGGGTGTTTCTGCAGAGCACTGTGACTGGCAGAGCAGAGGCATGTGAGGGAATTAGAAAAACATCCCAAGGGGGAAAAAGAAACCAACAAAACTCTGCCAGCATTAGAAAACACAAAGCTCCTGTTTTGAAGGAAATCCCTTGCTGGGAAGCATTATGTGCACGGTGGGGCAGTGCTTGTGTTTCATCCAGGAGGGTGAGGCTTTCCACTGCTTTTGGCTTGCCTGAAGGTCACGGCCAAACAGGATCATCCATTGCTTTAAGAGGTTTATATAAGAACAGCCTTCCAGGAATTAATTACTGTGAACTTCTCTCACTCTGAGAAGAATCCTTCCAGAACTGTGTGACTGTGTGTTGAAATTAGTGCTGTTAAATGGCAGGGAGTCTGATGTTGCTTAAAGGAGTGTTGATGAACCTAGACAAGAGTCCTCAGCTATGCACTCAGTGTGTCATATAATGTACTTGAGGCGGTGGCTGATAATGTAAGTGAATATAAAGTGTGTTGCCTTGTTCTCAGTTTTTAAAAACATGGAAATAGAAGATTCATCACATAACTAGTGATGAGAGGTTTTTAATGCTGCCTATTCTATGACAGAGCAACAAAGGGTTAAGTGAGAGAAAGGTGTTTGTAGATTGCTGAAAAAATGTTCCTTTATAGTTTGGTGAGAGGGGAAAAAATGCCTTTAGACTAGTGAGTTTGTCAGGGCCAGGCGTGTTGTAATCAATAGAAGTATCACAGTGGCTGTGGTCCTAATTAGGCTGAAGCATATTTTGCTGGATACCTGACATGTATTAAAGATAGCCTCTGCTGAAAGAAGCTTATGATTAATTGTTTCCAAACTCAGTACCTGCATGGGATTAACTGTAATCACATAAACAGCCCCTTGGAAGCGATACGATTGCTGCTGGATTCAACATGGGATACACATTGAAAAGTTTGCAGGATTGGGTCTCAGTTGCCAGGCTGGATATAGTGAAGTCCCTTGTCATAGACCGCTACAAAAATTGCTTCTGAAGAGTCCCAGCTATAGCCTTGAAAGTGAGGTTTTGTTACTCTGTAAATGTAGAACGAAACCTTTTTTAAAAATGATGGAGGTAGGAAAGAAAGAAGTGGCAAGAAAATGCTATGAGGGTCACAGTTCTCTGAGCTAATCTCTTGAATTCTACAGTAAGTTATTTGGCTTTTTTAAAGTAAACATTCCGCCAATCAAGTTGTGTTTGGACAATTTGCATTTGGTGTATTTGCTAACTGAAGATAAAAGGATACATTATGAACAGCAGAATGAACACCATTGTTATGTTCACGTTTTTATGTTTCCTTTAATTGTGTGAGTGTACTGGCGCATTTGATTTCAGATGTGACCAACATACCCTGCAAAACAAGCAGAATGGGAACCTGCACTAACTACTAGTGTTTTTTGTAAAGGCTCTCTGCAGGCACAACCCTGGGTGTGCTGCATTTGCTGAAAGATCTGGGACATCAATATACCTGCCCTCTAAATACGAATGTAATCGTAGGGCTGGTATTGTTAAGCTGTCATGCAAAACATTTCTGTTTGATAGTTATAGGTGCCTGATCCTGCAAACTGCATCAGTTAGGCTGGTCATTAAAGCATCCATGACTTTGGGGGCCCTTTCTGCCACATTTTTCTGATGGGGAATCTCTGGATTGTCCTGTCACACAGACAGTTCCATACGCCCGTCCTGGCTGACTCCTTCTCTCCACACTGTCCTTAGTCTTCCTGTCATGGGCTCACGAGGGCTCTTTACAGGCCTGCTGGTTCTTTCCAAGTAGGAATGGGAAGTGTAATTTTTGCACTTTCAAGGAGAAGATTCACAGGTTTTTTCTCTTTTTCACTCCTCTAAGTATCTGATCTTTTCCAGACTACCATAACTGGGAAAAAAAAAAAAAAAAAGTGAAAGCCTGTCTAAAATGTATTTACTTATCTTCTCATCTCAATTTTTTTCTCTCTCTGAATAAAGCCTGAGAACTTACTTCTAGCTAGCAAATCTAAGGGAGCGGCAGTAAAACTGGCGGACTTTGGGTTGGCTATAGAAGTCCAGGGAGAACAGCAAGCTTGGTTTGGTAAGTAAACATTAATTTTTTTCCTCACCATTTCCTCAGCATAGCTGTTAAACCTCCTAAAGTGCCCAGCTCTCACCCCGTGTAAAACATGGGTGTAGAGCCTGGGAGGGACGTGGGTGGTTTCCCATCAGGTGCTCAGATGAGTAAGACAGTAGCTTATTACTGCTGAGTGTACCTGCCCAGTCATCTAAACATTTTGTCTGAACAGTTCTCTGTCAGCTGCAGACACCTGAAAATTTTATTCTGAAGCACTTTGGAATGTGACTTGAATGGAAAAAATAGGGGGATTGAGTACCTGAGGCTGCAGACAGGTGCTCATTACAGAGTGCTTGTTACAGTTAACAGCTGCCTGAAGGAAAATATTGGGAAATATTAATGCTGGTCATTTTAAGTAATGGGTCACGTACAAACATGATGCACGTGTCTCACATACCACCTTCTGAACAGATGTGAAGCACAGGACAAAACTTATTGTAAATTCCAGGTGGAAGAAGGTACAGAATAAAATATTGATAGCAGCTGCCTATTCTCCCTTCGAGCAGCTAGAAAGTGCAGTTTGAAATGGAGCAAAGGGGTTTCCGTCAGGGCTGTAACTCTGGGTAGAGGCACAGGCAGTACCGTTGGACATATGTTGGCAGCTTTATAAGCCAGCCTGTTGTTTTAAATCCCAGCCTTTATATAAATGGATTTCACTAATCCACAAAAGACAGAGGAGATTGCTCTTGCACATCAACAAATAGACCAGTACAAAAGGAGGGGAATAGAAACAACACAAAACTCAAGTGGTTTGTTACAATGACAAAAACATCAGGTAAACGGGAAGCACCTCAAGAAAAAAATCAGCAGATTGAACTTGAATTCAGGGATATTTTTTCTGTAGAATGTGGCTGCAGATGATGCAGAGGAGGTTGCAGTTCCCTGTAAAATCTTGCACTTTATTTTTCAGTCATTTGGTTCTGGTGATGTGCTTGGTTTAGACTTGTAGGATCATGAGAACCTGGTAGAAAGGAACAGAATGTCTTCAAAATAGATCTGTAAGGAAGAGCCAGCAAGGTAATAAAAAGAAAGTCATCTAATGTGGCTCTTTTTAAAAAAAAAAAAATGTGGTACTCGATAAGACCAGCGGATTCTGTACCTTTTTTGGAACTTCCTCTGCAAAACCTTTCCGTAGTGGTTTGAGTGCCTTCCTCCAGCTCTAGGGCTGAGTTAGCAGGGCAGAACATGAAGTCCAATGCATGTGACATTCTGAACTTTCTCTTACTTTGAGTGGGTTTTTCTGCCTTCCACTGGATTCTGCAGCCCTTCGTGACTCATGGCATGCTCTGATTCTAGCTATAGCTCTGCATCACTGTATTTTACTTCCTTTTTTCTTCCTTCTCTCTTTTTTTGGATGTGGTCCTCTGGTGTGATGGTCCCTCTTCTGCTTGAACCATGGCTGTGCCTCAGCAGGAAACTGACTGGAGCTCTATGTGTGTGGATGTAACAGAATTCTTTCCTGGTTTGCATGTTTGCAAAACAAACCTGTTCCTTGCCTGTTTGTAGGAAGTGTTACAGGGTTGGGTGAAACCTCCCTCCTCTTGGCAGGTGTTGGATGTACTGGGAAGGTGTGAGGCAGGTGAACTCACCAAAGCCAGGATTTGTCCTGGCCCTCTGTACACTTATTTAAATCAAACAGTGACAGGAGTCTTCAAGGTCCCTTCCAACCCAAACCGCTCTGTGATTCTGTGCACTGAAACCATTCCCATTATTTGTGTTTAGGCCCATTCTGTATCATCATCAGGAGATAAGTGTAGCCCAACCCTGTATTTATTTTTGCTTTAAAGTTTATTTTCCAGTGATGCATAGGAATGTTCAGCGAGCCATGGTAAGTTTTGAAGTCAAGACAACATTATTTCCCCTTTAAAATGAGCAAAAATATTAATGCAGAGCACTGCACCCTAGAAGGGATATGAAGCAGCACTCTGTTTAAAGCTACTTAGAACATCTATATTTCAGCTTCTCCTAGGAGCTTAAGATGTGTTTCCTGTGTGATAGTACTCCTTAAGAATTCATAGCTCCCATATCAGGAGACTGCAAACAACAGGCTCATTTTTAATGACCGTATTTTAGCTCTTCTCAGTAGAATATACAGAATGTGTTCCTTCATTTCCTGCTCCCACTCCAAAATAATTGCCAGCCGCAGGGCAGAGGACTTTTTTCTGTAGCTGTGCACTTTACATGTTATCACTGTCTCTCAGGAGTTTTGTGGAATCCAGGGTGATATTGCACTAGTGACATGAGGTCCTTCATGGAAGCCACCAAATTCCCACCTTTCAAGAATTGCCAAGCATTTATTTTAGGCAAAGGTGCTGGAAAGAACAGTCATACTCACTGAAATGGTGGGGACTGTTAAGGGTCATTAAGTTTTTATCCTTTACAGCATCCTAAGAAAAGTAACTTTTATACCTACATTTTGCATTTCTGCTAGGAGAAAGCAGTGCTGCTGGTCATGAATAAAGGATGAGGAATCTATAAATTTTAAAGGCTAGATGGCTTCAGAGATGCTTTCTGGAAACTTTTATATGGAGCTTTCCAGAACGACTTCACAGCAGTGGGTTTTGCAGTGCAGAGATTGTATTTGGTGGAATATGGACAGCAAAGGCAGGAGGAGGGCTGAGCCTCAGCTGGTGGACTTCATCCTAAATAATACCCCGTTGTGCTCTTGGGAAAGCTAAGCCTGAACCTCTCTGAACATTTACTTTGCCACCATCTGTCTTTGGCTGAATTGGGTTTCCTCTTCCGTATGAAGAATTTTTAACAGTGCTTTTTACGCTCTTTTTTTCCTCCTAAGTGATTTCTTTGCTTTTCTTAAACCTAACCCTACATGTTGTTTGCTCACAAACCTGCTCTCCAGTACCACTGAAAGGAACTCTTTAAATGCTCCTGGTATTTACAAACATCACTTGGTTTTTGCCGAGCAGGTCCAGCTTTTGACAATTGTTGCCTTGCCTTTTGACAGGCTTTGCTGGTACCCCGGGATACCTTTCTCCAGAAGTGTTACGAAAAGATCCTTATGGAAAACCTGTGGATATGTGGGCATGTGGTAAGGAATTGCTCTGAAAGACGTGTTTAATCCACTGTGGGGTGTTTTAAGGGTGAGAAATGATGTGCAGAATACACTATAATCTGCATGAAAAAGTAGGTATTTAATAAAATTCAGCATTCACTGGTTTTTTTTTATTTGCCTTTTTTTTTTTTTAAAACAATGAAGTATGAAGATGTGTTATCATGACATTCTTGGCCATGTCCATGCAAGACACACTCTCACCAAGTATTAAAGAGTAGCTGCAGGTGTGTGGTGCCAAACTAGTTAGAAAATACAACAGTTCATGCTGTGAGCTAGGCCTTAGTTTTGGTTCACAAACAACCTAGAATTTGATCTGACCAATACACCACAACTGCAGGCAGAAACTGCAAAATGAAATGCTTTGGGAACTGGTGTACAGAGCAATTACTGTATCATCCAGCTCTCAACACAGCGTGGTCTGGGGCAAGTGGCAGCTCCCCAGCTGAGAACAATGGCTGCTTTCCTTATTTCACTTCTACCCACGCTTTTTATTGGGTTGTATTTATGAAAACTCTTTTCTTTAGCCTCAATGAATCATCTCTGTAAGACTAGCAGGTGGCCTTTTTCATTTCCTATTGACTATATACAGATAAATTGCATTGCCCAAATTTTCTTTGCATGAGATGAATTAGAACACAACTTGCAGACACCGGTAAGAGCCATGATAAAACCAGAAGTTAAAAAGGCATGTTCCTAGACCATCCAGAATCATGGACTATTCTTTGTCCAGCTGTTCAGTGTTTTCAGTGTTCCTGGTCTGATGTTGTGTCAGATGCTCATTATTGTCCATGCTTCTATAGACAGTTGTCTTGTGAACCCCACATTTTTTTCCCCAGTATGAACAGGCATCATTTTTCAGTGCCTGCGATAATGCTTTCAAGCCTTTTGTTTTCCATAGTTTTTAGGTGCAAAATGTCTGGAGCTTGTTTCTTGAAATCCCTTAATCCTGGTATGAATTTTCTGCAGGAGTCATTCTGTATATCCTCCTGGTGGGATACCCTCCCTTCTGGGATGAAGACCAGCACAGGCTTTACCAACAGATCAAGGCTGGTGCTTATGATGTATGTACCATCCTCTGTCTATTCTCTGTCTGTTTATAATTGTGCCTCGAAATAGGAGTTTCCTCAAGTGAAAAGTGTAAATAGAATTTTTTCTTGATTGTTTTGTATTGGTTATCTTTGAGTCACTCAAAATAGTAAATGTTGCTTTAGTAACACAACCTTATTGGAATATTCTACTTTAAGTCTTAATTCCCTATGGCTCCAAGCTTTCATTGTCCGGGCCTTGTGTGAATCCTACCAGCTTGTGTTATCCTGGCAAGCCTTTTCTGACTTCCGTGAACTCCCAGGGGTCTGTGTTTTTCCTTAGGATTTATCACGTCAGCCAATGAGTTATTCTTAACTGTTTCTAAGAAGTCTCAAAGTTCTTAAATATATGCCTGGATGCTGCTGTATTGCCCACTTTTGGAAATACAAGCTGCTGTGGAGCTTTGCAAAAGGAATAGTTCCATTAAATGCGGGTATTCCAACCGAAAACATTACAGCTGTTGGTAAATAAGAACTGATGATTTGATGGCATATGAATTTTGCAACATCATCTATTTATATTATATCAAATAGACAAAAGGCTGCTGGTCCTCAGACTTAAGCAGTTTGTTAATTGTGAAGAGGAAGGGCAGAGCCTTACAGTTTTGAAGCTCTGATTCCAATCCAGTAGTGGATCCTTATGTAGAATTATGTAAAGATTGTACAAGATAACGTACACTTGCTCTTTTTTTTCTTGAAGTTCCCCTCCCCAGAATGGGACACGGTGACTCCTGAAGCAAAAGACCTTATCAATAAAATGCTCACCATCAACCCAGCGAAACGTATCACAGCATCAGAAGCACTAAAGCATCCATGGATCTGTGTAAGTAGTTTCCACAGATTTAGCAGGATAATTGGGAAGACAAACCAGCTTATAATGGGATTGTTGAGGATGACTTCTGTCCTTACTCATGCAGCTTTTGTCCTAACTAGCATTTGTAAAATTGTAATTATACAGATACAGTCAATAGGGGTGTTTATTGAGATCTCAGTCTGGGATAAGACTTCTGCAGAAATGAACTCCTTTGCCTTGACTTTGTGGTGCAGAAATTCACTGTCAAAATTAGAGTGTTATTTCAAATTTTCAGTGAAAAAAAAAAAAGTACAAGAAAGTGACTTTGAGTTAGATAATAATGCTTTGCATCTTCATTTCCACAAAGCTGTTATGATAAGCATGAAATGTAAAGGCAGGAAATTAAGAGACTTCTTAAAAGTCAACTTGCAGGTAGCAGAGGCTACCTGGTTGTTCCTGGATCCAGGACTGCTTTCCAGTTCTCAGTATATTCCACACTGTGACTTTTCAAGGGGACTTTACACATAGAAAAGGCTGAGTAAAATGAGCCCAACAGGATAGTCAGAGAAGGCAGGAATTCTCAAGGCCCGAGTGTTGCACCATGTGGGTTGTAATGTGTGTGCTGTAGAGTAACTAAACTGCTGAACAGCTGGCTGGGTGCCTTCAAGTAATTCTTCTCTTCTCTCAGCAACGTTCTACTGTTGCCTCTATGATGCACAGACAAGAGACTGTAGACTGCTTGAAGAAATTCAATGCAAGACGAAAACTAAAGGTAAGAATGAAAACTTGTGCTCTTGCTCCTTTTGTAAAACAAATGGTCTCTAAGTGCGATTTTTTTTTTTACTATTATGCTTAAATGAACTGTTGATAGGTTGTCAGCTTTTGGTATGAGGATCTTAAAAGTTTATTCTTTTGGGTTGTCCTTTGTCTTCTCCTGGCCAGACAGGATAACTTGGTAGATGGGAACTTTTCTAAAGTACGCATTACAAATAAACTGCTATTCCCCCCCAAAAATGAGAATCTAAAGGACATTAGTAAAGTCTGTTTCGTATTCAGACGTATTGTGCTGGTAATTGCTGTGCCTGTGAGCACTCATGGCTTGTGCACTGCATACTCAGAATTGAGAAATACTTGAGATTATCATGTTTGCTGATAGGTGTGTAACGAAGATGAAATGACAGTTCACTCTCTCATGACATGGCATGTGAGAGAGAGTGCACAGACATGCCGTTCTTCCGGGGTTCATTCAGTAATTGCTGTAATTTATGCATGTTTTCCTTTTTGTTGTGTCATGTCACATTCAGAACTTTTCACAAGTGTGATGCTAATTTGAGAAAATGTATGTGTACACAGGGGGCCATTTTGACAACAATGCTGGCTACCAGAAATTTCTCAGGTATGTTCATTGAGCTCCAGATTAATGCAGTCTTTATGTTTTGATGTCTGTGAAGACCAAGATGTAATTAGGGTTCATTAGGACAGAAATATCTCTGTTATTCAGAAGCAGCTAAATATGATGTATCTTGTTCCCTTGCAAACAGGAATTTAAACTGTTTGGGTCAAAGAGATTCTCTTGTAGGCAACAGTGTAATTTTTCTGTAGAAGTTGAGCTCCTTCCCTGCTTTTTGATTGTTACCTGTCAAAATAGTGTGTTTTCCTGTCTGTTTTGGTGGAGGGAAGTTAAAAGTTCTGCGTATAGCCCCACATGCATAAGTCTCACTGAACAACATTTATAAACTTACTTCTTTTTGTGTGTGAAATGTCATCCCATGATTCTGTTACATCCTGTATTAAAAACAAAACAACTACACATTCATTTCTTTAATGCTCTGCTAAGGAGTAAGAAACATAGTAACAGGAGTCTCTCTTTTCCTTGTCTTCTAATGCCCACCTGGACATAATAGGAGTTGTTTCCTCTCCAGGAAGTAATTTTGTAGTGAGGTCCTGGAGATTTTAAATCTTTATGCTAAACAGATTTTAATAGCAAAAGCTAAAATACTTCTGCTGTTAGTAGAGTTAGAATTGTCCTCTGTGGTAGTTTTGCCAAAATCTTGATGCTGTGTTGAATTTTTCATTTTGCCATTCAAGCTTTCGAGTGAATAGTGAAAAAGAACTCCAGATTTAAAAATCAGTGATTCTGCATATCCTCCTACTCTGTGATGTAACTGTTGGAGTGTAACTTAAATTACTGTACAGTCAGAAACATGTCAGTGCTTTGGGCATGTTTTGAATAATAATAAGCACTGACTCATCCTCAAAAAATTACATAATCATGAATGCAAGTACAACTTGTTCAATTTGCATAGTGCTTGAAATCCAGTTTCTTTCGTAGTAAGTTCCTTTATTTAATACACACCTAATCACAGGAGATTGCATTTATTTAAATTACCTTGAGTTAGTGCTTAATGAATTGCCAGTGTCTGCCAATTCCCTTTGAAGGTGGGAGGGCTGTAGGCTGCACATCTTATAAAAATGAATTACTGTTAAATACCAAACAAATAAATCATTCCTCATCCCTTTTCATACCTGTCACTATCTATATGTCTGAGGATCAAGTTCAACTGCCATGAGCCAAAATGCTGAAATAGTTTTAAAACAGTATTTCAGCATGAAAAGCAGACAGGGTTTTTGAAATTTTTTTAGTTTACTTTTTTTCACTTATCATCTCATGTTTTACGCCATAATGTCCCGTGGGTTTTTTTGATGCTGTTTTATTTTTTCAATTTTATTATTCATTGTATTTCATTGCAAAGCATGCTTTTGAAGGTCATTTGTCCATAATGATGTGGTTATAAAAATGTTTTATTTTCCTTTTTTTTCTTCCTTTTATGTGGAATGTGTATTTCTTGCGAGGTAAGACCCTCAGCACGTGAAAGGAACATCCTTCTTCTCCTCTGAATCAAAACTGCTGTTTGTCCTCAGTCACTTTAATTTCTCCATGTTGTCACAACACAACTTCCCTTCAGTCTGCTTTCTGGCCTATTATTGCTGCCTTAGGTTTTATTTATAGCTCTCGCTTGTAGTTGCAAGAAATCTTTCATTGTGAGCTTAATTTAGAATACGCTGATTGCTTTGCTCCTGCAAATTCTTTGAATATCTGATTTGTATGCAGTATCTGTGATTAAACAAAGATGAATCAAAACACTATTAAAAATACATTCCAAGCCAAAAGCACCAGAGGCAGCCGAGCACAGAATGTGTCCTATAACATGGAATACTGCATCATAATCCACCCTGGGCACAGGACACGCTGGCAGTGCCATACACGCATACTTGTTGTGACTGCTCTTGGTGCCCTCATTTTCCTGGCTTTCATTGACTTGTTTACATAGAACACGTAGTGGTTGGTAAGCATTAGTAAAGAACACTGAAGTTCCATGCAAAGGGACCTACAGCAGGCTGTAAGAATTAATTGGTGTTTTCCCATGTTTTTCTAAGGGCTAAGGGTATAAAAGAGGCTTTGAAAGCAGATAACTTGCGGGGTTTTTGGCCTTAGGTTTCAGAAATAGCTCCTCCCTTTTGCCTTCCCTAAGTGAATTCCTGAAGTTAATGGAGTGCCCACAGTATTTTGGGTCATGTAAAATATCAAGCCCTGTTGCATCAGGTTCTGTAAGCACACATGGCAGCAGGGAATGTCCTACCTCAGAAATACAGGGGAAACAATTTGTTTTCAATAGTTACTTACACATTTCTGTAAATAAATGGTGAATTAGGGGATCCAGCTGCGTCACAGGCAAATTTATCTTTGTTCGTTTTACTTGCAAGTTGTGGCCTTGTGGGAGTTTTAATGGTAGTGTTGGCTGATGCCCTTAATCATTACACTGAGTTTGGGGGGCTGATACATAAATGAAATTATGAACATTAGCCTGGATTCACTTTCCAGGTTTTTCTCATGTAAACCACACAATAATGGACATAAGTCATTTCTGGATGGTTGCTGAGGTGATCCTACATTTTCTGTACCCTAAAATGACCACTTAATGCAGATGTATCTGGAAAATTAGCCACAATTATGAGATTTACCTTTGATTTTAAACCACATAGTAATTCTGATAACCTCAGTCAGTCTGAGCAGACTTGCAAGGTCCCATTGGTTTGGGGTTTTTTTAAAGACAAGGCTGGCAGAAGTGATGGGAGCTCCATGTCAGGACTGTCCCTTATAGATGGAACAGCAATTTCCTACAACCTGAGCTATGCCACACCTGCTGATGGGAAGATTGGGTCATAAACAACAGTAAAACCCGAATCACGCCAGCTTGTTGTGTAATTTATTCTTCCTCAAGACTCTGGCAGTGAGTCATGAAGCATTCACGCTTTAGTGAATAGTTTATTTGGATTTGGTGGGTCAGCCAGCGTGCATTTCTGCTGGAAATGTTTTCAGGTTCAGCGCCGCGCTGTGCATGTTTGCACGTCGGCCCTCCAAGTGCAGGAGTTGGGAGTGGTTCGGTGCCAGTTGCCAGTGGGGCACTTAAAAGCCTAGCCCATTAATAATGTTCAGGCAAATGATATTTTGCCCATCAGACTCCACTGCTCTGAAGAAATTTGGTCAGTGTACAGCACGATTGAGGAAATAGCAGGTTTTCTTTGTTAGAAGCTGAGGGAAAGCCTGGGGTTGGTTGTGATTGACTCCTGGGAATCAACCATCCAAAACAACACTTGGCTAGCAAATCGTCCCTCCTCTCCTATTTGTCCTGCCCTTTCACACAAGGAGCCTGATGCTGTCCTGGTGGGAAATGCCCAAAGGTGGAACAGGGATTGTTGCACCTCCCCATGCTCTCTGGGTACCTTGTATTGATCACCTTCTTGTCACTGTCATATTAATAACAGCATTAAGATACCAGTGGGCTCTGCAAACACCTGGTCAAGTCCCTGCCCTCAGAACAGTACTTTTTCATAGTCATATCAAACAATCCCATCAACAAATACAGATATATTGCAGTTGAAAAAATGAATATATCCAAAGCTGCTGCTTTACACTCACTTGCTTCCATTTCCTCTCTGGCACCCTGTATAAGCACAGTTAGCCTACAGATTTAATCAGTGGAAAAAGAGATGTATGGTGGTCTAAAGGATTGGTAGTTTCTTAAGGATTGCATTCCTCAGAGCAAGAGAAGGAGGAAATAAAAGCTGAGCACGTGTCTGGAGCTGGGAGGCAGTGGGGGTTTGCTGGGTGACCTCAGGGGGAGCCACCTGACATTGAAATCCTTTGTCTCGTTTTACAGCAGCCAAGAGTTTACTGAAAAAGCCGGACGGAGTTAAGGTAGGTTAAACACGTGCTTCAAAATGTATTCTACTAGTCTGCCTGTAACTTCTCCAGGTTTTAGAATTGATTACTGCTATTCCTTTCCTCTGTAGAATTTGTTAATAAGAGCTTCTCACTGTATAAAAAGTGGTTAAAGTTAGTAGGTGATGCTTAAAAATGAAATAAAATAAATGCTTGCAAAACAAGCATTAAGTAAGTGGAAGATAGAAAACTACTGGGGAAAATGCTTTTCTTGCTATTTTAATGAAGGATGATTGTGTAATTATTGACTCAAAGTTATTAATTAGTTGATAATATATGGTTTGGTGGTGGGCATGTTAGCATTGTAGGCAGCAGTGTTCATCTGCAGCTCTATTGCCTCTATGTTTCCCCTTGACTTTTCATTAGATTTCATGGAAGACCAAAAGTTTTCGGGTAGGCTTGGCTCCACATGAGGTGTATTCTGCCAGATGTACTTGCTATATTTGGCAGAACTTGAGGGGTTTACTATCTCAACAAATCAGCTCATCCTGACTAAGAGACCTTGCTAAGAAGGGAACATTTTGGCAGCTTTCGTACATGATTTAGAGCTCCTATTCCCACGTCACCAGATCCTACAGGAGGAGAGATGCTTCACAAATGAATGTTCTGGATAAATACTTGGAAAAATAATCACTCAGGAGGAAATATATATTATTTCTTTTCTCGGAGGATTCCTGGAGACTATATAAGATAATATAATGCCTCAAGCTTTCATTATAAGATTCAAAAGATATTCTTCTGTGCTCTGTGTTTACTCAGAAGTGTGTCTTTAAAATTAATTATAATTTCTTATTTAATCTTAACGTGTTACTTTAATAAAGTGCTATAAATACTTGGTTAAGTACCAGATTCACAGTATATTTTGTGCCTATTCTCCGACTTTTGCACATTTCTCTGATGAAAAAAATCAGGAGCCTGACCTAAAATGAAATTAGTATGGTCTGATTGCAGTGCTTCTCACTGCCAAGCAGTAGATATGATGGTTCCACAGGGAAGAACACATTGAGTACTATTCAATCTCTCCTGTGGAAAACTCCTAACGTCTTTCATTGTGGAATATTTAAATTTTATGCACTCTTCTCTGACCAGCTTTTCCTTTTTAAATATCATTCCTCCTACAGGTCTACGTTGCTATTTGTTCTATCGTAATTCTGATTATAATATGGGAAAAAATTGTTGCCAAAATTTTGCCTGAATTGCATTTGTTGGGGTTTGATACTTTGGATTTCAGCACATGTTATGTGTCTGCTGTTTGTCTGCATGGTCATGTGGAGCAGAGGGAGTAAATTTACATCTGGGGAAGTCTGTTTTTGTTGTTTCTGTTACTGAGCTACTGTGAACTCCATAGCATTTTCCCACCCCTTCCAACAGCTTAAGCTGCCTTTTTCTTATTTAAAAAAAACAAACTAAAAGAGAAATATACTGTACTCCATGCATTGATACTGCAAATCCAACCAGTCACGTTTTCTTCTTTTCCTTTCTCTCTGACTGGTCAATTCAGAAAAGGAAGTCCAGTTCGAGTGTTCAGATGATGGTGAGGATCTTTATCGACAGATTTTTTTTCCTCCTGTGAACCGTTCACACTTAGAAACCAAACAGTTGCCTTTAGCTTTGTTAACATACTGTGAGAAGCTGCGAGACTTTAAAGTACGAGCCTGTGAGTCCTAAGCCTGCAGTTGCTATATGCCATCCACAGTGAATCCTTCTGCCGTGCGTTCAAGCAAGTCTTGAATTTTTGTTTAACCTGGGGACATACGAAACCAACAGAAGTAGATGTAACATCAGCCAATGCAGCTGTAATAGTAATCTTCTGACAGCCTTCTATTCATTTCTCAAGCCTCCTTGTTTTACGAGCTAATAGTATTAATGTCATAGAATGTCACCACGTTGCACAGCACAGTAGTACTGTGTTCATCGAGCCGCTGTAGCCCACGATGCCATGCTAAATGCTCAGGAGTAAAAAAGCCATTTCCCAGCCTTTCCATACTACAGTTTCCCAGCCAGCTTCCTTCACCGCTCAGGACTGTCACAAGATATCCCAGCTGACAATTTCAGTAACTTCTCTTTCTCCTCAACCTGCTCTCCAGTCTTGTGTTCATTTGGCCTCTGTGATCCCACACAGTAACCTCCTCTGTTCCTGTTTGTTGTGGTTTGCAATCTGACCTGTGAGGTGTTCCCCATGATGGGCTGTGCCATCAGGGGAGAGAAGGCAAATATCCCCCACCTCCACCTTTCCCTGGGAAGCACAACTCCTGGGAAAGCAGCAGGTGCTGGTGAGGTCTGAGCAGCCGTGCAGTTATGTAGGTAGATGGTCTGCTCTTTGGGTGAACATAGAATTTCAGGGACAGGATCAGCGGTGTCCAGAGGAGGGTCACTGGAAAGGTACAGTGTGGATATTTCCAGGATCCCAAACCTGAAGCGCGCGTTAGCTTTTTGTACCATGCGAAAGATAAAACCCCAAGGCACACATTTTGTTTCTTAAAAGTATTTTCATAATACATGACAAAAGGCCAATAATGATTCCCGCAGTCATGCCCAGCTGCTTGGATTGTGTGTGTGTGTGTGTGTGTGTCTGTCCTGCACTGTCAGACCTCGGAGAGTGGCTTTTGGCAAGCGATGCTGTAGTAAAAACTCCTCCTCCTTCACAACAAATAGAAGGTCACTGGTTAAGCACAAATCAACCTCAGATTAACTGTTTCATATGAAAAGATTTTCTTCCTTTTGGAATGATTTCTCTTTGCTGCTAAAAATCCATGTAAAATACACCGTGTGTGTTCATAAATTAGTATGTCTGTGTTCTATGGGAGACCAACCATGTACAGCTTATTGCTGTCTGCTCTCAAAGTTTCCAAGGGTTTTACCTGCTCTGGTTACACGGGCGATATAGCTGGATTTGGAATCCCATTCTCTCTCTCTGCTGTTACTAATGAATGCTGCCTTCTCCATGTCTTCCTGAAGGAGTTTTGAATATGTTTCCTGCAGTTTTCAGCAACAGCTGTAATAGATATTGTTTATTTCTGTAGGGCTTTCACCAAGGGAGTATGGACCCAAGCTTGCTCTCCTTATTCAGGCAAAATTGGAGTTGACATTTGATTAACCTGCTTTCATTATGTATTCAACAACAAACATTCATTTGGCATATCACTTTAGTTTTTGCATTGAGCTGCTACTGAATAAGACTATATGAAATCTGGTGAAATCTTAATTTTTTTTTTCCTCATGTTTTTCTTTATGTCTGTTTGCCTTTTGTTAGGGCCTTTTTGTTCGTAGTCTCTCTGACTACACTGTCATAAAAATATAAATTTGTAGTTATACGACATGATATGTGGTTTTTCCCTTGTTTGGAAGGTTTAGTTTGCTGTCAAGCAGCGTCGTTTGGGTTTTCACTATTCCACCATTCCGTAGAACTTTGATTTGCTGAAATGGAGGGGCTACTTTTGCAGTTTTTTCCTGAGTAAGGAGTTCAGGTTCTGCCCATCTCAGAATCCCATAAATATCAAAGCAAGAGTAAAACACTTGCCAGTAATTATGTCTCCCCATGAAAGACTTTCTGCACAAAGGTATTTGTTCTCTCCCTGCCTTCCCTTCAGACACACTGCACGTTAGGGTTGCAATTGTGAAGAGAGAAATGAAATTTATTTGGCAATAACTAGGCCAGCTTGGGGCATAAACACTCGGAACTCAATAATGGCTCATGTTTTCTCTTAATGACAATTTCTGTAGAAAGACCATTGTTTAAAGTAACTGTTTCTCATCCTTCTGCTGTAGACCATCACAAAATTTGATTTTTAAATCAAAGAAAAGTGTTTTACTCTATATGGGAGAATGGTTCCCATCACAAGGATTATCAAGTAACATTTAGCGTTGACATAATATTCCCTGATTAACGAAACTGCTTTATATTCTTCAAAGCCTGGGAAATGCTGGGTAAGATCAGGAAATTTGCAGTCTCTAATTAATTCCTGAAAATCCTGTTGACATTGCCATAATCTAGACATATCCTAAGGAAGACTGACTTCAGCTGCAGCCTTAATTCCTGCAATCCACAAGTCAGCTACCACACCTGGCCCAAAGTAAAATAATCACCAAAAACTGCTGAGGACATGAAGTTGCATGGATTTTCATTTCTTTCACTTCCATGAATTTAATTACATTTCTAGAAAAATCCATTAACAAAGCCATGTCAGCCTTTTTTTGCTTTGTTTTGCACATTTGTTGCTAAGTACTGTGACCAGAAGGTTCAGTAGAACTTTTTGTCTGGATCAGAGTCTTTGCAGACAACATATATATCTTGACAGCAAGTTCTGCATGCTGCTTTGGACCACTCTTGTTAAAATGAGACATGACCAAAATGTACATAGTATTTTTTCCTAATTATTGTTGGAGGGAAAAAATTATATCTTTGAAACCCATTTTGCTGTACTTGACTCTTGCTTCTTAGTGCATGTAAAAAGTGGCTTGGTACATTGGTTTTAGTATTTCTGTTCTTCCCATACCATGGTGTTAATGAAAGCTAAATCTTAAAGAATGGATTTAAAGAATCAGATACCTTTAAACTTACTGCTCAGTGGTTTAATTTGAATTAACCCAGTGTATAGATAAAGCCAGAGGTCTTGTCAGGGTGTAGTGCTCTGCTAGGCTTAAGAAGTACCGTGATGGCCTCTGTGGAAAGTTAAACAGATGTGCCCTGACTGATGGAGTCAGACTGCAGGTGCTATAATGTGAGCGTACCAAAAGGGAAGGGCTGGTCACAGCTGCCAGTTCCTTCTGTTGACAATAGCACCCAAACAGCCAAAGGGACGCCAGTCTCTTTCTGCCATCAGTCACTTTTATTCAGATACAGAATCAGAAGCCAGTAGAACAAAACAGATTCCCAGAGAGCTATGAATAATTAAGTAATCAAATAATATTTATGGAAGTGATAATGAATCAGAGGTACAGAACTGCAGGGTGCAACTGCTTAATACTGTTACATGTCACGAAATGGCTATTTAGGACTTTCTTCAGACCTGTATTAGTTCTTTATTCTTCTTACATGTGATTAGCTGCTGCTTAAGGGCTCTCTGCTCTGTTAAGTGTCTCTGGAGTCATCTGTGCCTCATATAGACCTTGGAGTAGTGGCTCTGCAAGGCCATAGGGAGCCCGTGGGGAGGAGCTGCCAGCCAGCTCCAGAGCTATTGCTAGTGCTCCTGCCAGCTCATGAGTTCATCTTTCTGTGATTCTTTATTTCCATATCTATATCTGTACATAGATATCTATGTCTGCCTATAGATGTTCTATACAGAGAGATATAGATACGGTGCCTACCGCGAGTTCTAAGGCCTGTCTGTTTCTATTTTCTGCATACCTACAGATAAACAACAAAACCAACGTGGTAACCAGCCCCAAGGAAAATATTCCTACCCCGGCGCTGGTATACCTGGAATTTTCCTTCTCATGCTATCTTGAAGTTTTTGACTGTCTTCTGTTTGTTCCTCCTTTTTTTTTTTTTTTTTTCATGCATTTACTCTGTTTGCTTTCTAAAAACAGGTTTTGGAAAACCTTTTTGTTTGAATTATGCTGTCTTATTTTTTGTGAGGAAGTCCATTAGAGCGTGTTTATTGACAGAAAATGTTAAATGGAAGCTGGATGCGGTAGAGTCGTAGTGTTTGTAACTGTAGCTGAATTTTTTGCATGCTGTGCCAGAAAGTGAGTAGAATGCGCTTGATGTTGCTCTTAGCTCTTTGCCTGATGACTGTTTCCACTTTTTAATGTTAACCTTTTGCACCAAAACAATTTTAAACAAGCATCTCTAATATTTTCTCTGCTTAGTGTAAGTATTGATATCCAGGAGAGCTAACAGGAGTATTGCTAGGCTGCCATAAAACAGACCTTATTCAGATTTTCATTCCATGTTTCCTAAAACTCAGCAGGACTTTGCAAGTCTTCTCTGGGATCAAGAGGCACCTAGAGTTAAACATTTTTCCTTGTTTCTCTTCCATTTAAATCAGCAGGAGACATTGCTCATTAATAATCTCCGTTAAGGGTGTGTTACTAATCAAAGTTATGTTCATGAGTGTTTATTGCAGTCTTGCTTTTATTAGTAGCTCTGTTTCTGATGCATCTGTGTGTCACAGGGCTCACAAATGTAAATGTGACATAGTATTTCCCATATGCACGCAGAACTTTGATAGTGTGGGCAATTCACACCCATTTGGAGAAGCTTTTCCTCTGGAATTTTCTGGAGCAGCTGGCACTGCCGCATACATTAAGTAATTCCCAAGGACCAGCGAGCAGGTGTCATGCGAGAGTATGTGGCACTCTATTCCCAGATAGAGCTGTGCCCAGTGGTCCATGCTGAAAGTGTGCTGGCTGCCTGCCATTGCAAAGATTATTGAATCTTTTTTCAAGGGAAGAGGATTTGGGCAAATTACACTTTTAAATGACATGAAGATTTCTCTCTCTTGCTTTTATGCTGCTCTGCCAAGGCAGCAATTGGTAGGAATTTACACCTTCCAAAACATGGGAGTGTTTAGACGTAGTTACCTCATCCTTAATACTTATCAATTCGTCTGTATTTTGATTTGATCCTCTAATACTAATACAAGCAAACATGATTAAAGAAAAGAAGTGATTTGTGGCTGCCCTGCCTGTCCTGGCTCAGACAGGAAAGCACAGGAAGGATTTTGCCTGCCCTGGTGCAGAAGAGCCTCTGCAGGTCTCCAGAGCTTCAAAGCCCTGCACACATCGTTCCTGAATAAGGTCTCTGCATGCTGCTGCATTAGGTGAGATGGCCTTTTTTTGCTGGCTTGCTGTTGAGGAAATCTGTGTTAGAGACATCCAGTTTCACCCTCTGGCGACAGTTAACGTTTGTTTTAACTCTTGTCAGTGTTTAGCATTTGTGAGCTGGCTCTTCTTGCACTCCCTCACACCAATGAAAATGTATTTACCAATGGGAACTCTTTCTCTCTTTATTTTGTTCTCACTCAGGAGCCCCAAACTACAGTAATCCACAACCCTGATGGAAATAAGGTATTCAGAAAGAATCAACTCCATCTTGCTTTTTCACACCACACATTCCATCCACCACTATTCCACAGCAAAACAGGGCCGTTCCAGGGATTTATGACGGAAAAATCTCCTTGCTGCGTTTGTTGCACGTGGTGTGTCTTGAGCCTGTTTCCATGCGTGTCCAACTGCTGGGTGCTGAGCTCCTGGAGCTCTCGGGCAGTCGGGAGCGATTGGCAGAGCTCAGTGCCCAGCACAGCCCAACTCGGGCTGTTCTGAGAGTGTGGGGAGATGGTCCTGATGAGTTTGGTGTGCAGTTGTCACCTCAGACCAAGATGTGGTTGCGTTCCTCCCATCTGCTGTTTCTCAGCATGCTTACACACCGTGTCGTGGCGTGTCTTCTGCACAGGACTTTGGTTTTCTTCCATAACATCACTGAGCAGTCTCAAAAGAGTGTTCACATTTCAAGTGACAAAGAGGTCTTTTGATTTTTCACGTGTTTTCTTCGTGCTCCTTTCTTTTTCTTGTGTATTGTGGTGTTTGCGTCTGGCAGCTGATCCCTAAAACGTGTTTTGTTTTGTTTTTTTCATGCATGGACTTGAAAAGGGCCAGGAAATACCATCATTTACATATAACACATGTTCCTAGGTTTCCTGGAAAGAGTTCACTCTTCAACAAGATTTTCACTGTTTGCAGTGTTGACTTAAAGAACTGACATTTCACTTACCTAGTCTTAACTCCCCGCGGTTATTTCATAGGAGAAGGGTTGGATCTGAGTGACAACATAACGCATGCAGAGATTCCTCAAGCATGGAAGTGCTGATGGTGTGTGTTGTGCCCATGTATCCCATTCCTTCATGTCCTTTATGTCGAACACAGAACTTCTGTTTTCACGTTACTACTTTCTCAGCTCCCCAAGGTTAAACCCGTAGGCACGGAGCAGCCTGTGTTTGAACACCAGGCTGATCTTTATCTCTGAAGTCCACTAAAGCCCAGAATGCCCAGATAAAATAAGGGCATGACTACATGTACTTAATTTCATTATGTCATCCCCACAATTAAGGTACTCAGTGTCCCAAAGGGTCACAGCAAACAAAGGAACCGCTCAATGCGGAGAGTTCCTCTGAAATTGGTCTGAAAGACTGATTACTGTACAGCAACTGGAGCAGGTGCTTCAGTGTGCGAGGCTGCGTCTGCCCTGGGAGCTTTGCATGGTGGTTACAGTCCTGTTTGTGTGAGGTTTGTGTTCACTCCTAAGTACCTAATGTCGTAAGTGACAGAGCATGATACATCCGTGTCCAGTGACATGTCTAACACAGCCAGGGCAGGGACAGCATGGTGACTCGTCCAGTTTTGTTTGTGTGTGAATTAATTCCTGGAGTTCTACTCATGGATGCACATATGTTTTGTTTTTTTAAGGTCTGTGTAATGCATTAGCCTTTTGAACATTCTTTTGGCTCAGCCTTGTGAGCACACATGAAATGAAGGGCACTGGCAAATTTACCTTTATCGTGTATTTGTAAAATCCCGTCAAGAATGAAGTGTAATATCAGTCCTATCTTCCCTCTCAGATAAAAACAGATCAGTTAATCCTTTTTGTTATTGAGCTGTGAATTTTAAAAAGAATAATTTGTATTCTACTTTTCAAGAAAATATACAGATAAAAAAAGTCAAGCTCAAACACTTTCCAGCTCTCTAAAACTCTTAGATTTGACAGTGCCCTGTTGAATTTGCCCATAATAGATCATGTTTCTGGTATTTCATGAAAGACTGAGATGCAACATCCTTGCCTTTTTAACAGTGTGATGGCTTAGGAATAAACTGTCTGATAGATAAGTCATTCCTCTACATGACTGGCTGGTCGAAGAATGCTACTGCAGAGATGCCTTAGTTTTTCAGAGTTGTTATCACATATTTATCAATTCTCCATCTTCTTCAGAGACAAAACAAAATTATCACACCACCAGTATAAAAATGAGAGAATGTGATCCAATGTGCTCAAAATCACAGTGAGACTTCATTTTAATACACATTGCATAAGTCATGTGAGCAGAAAATGGGTTGTAAATTGTAGCATGCAGAACTCTGCATCTTTAGGAGGTGGAATGACTTATTTTGCACAGTTGGTTTAATCACTAAGCTTAAAATGGCAAGCTCTCCTACTTGGCTGAGGTAATTCATATGACATTTCAGATGGACTTTGTACAGTGGATGTTAAAGGAAAAAAGTTTCCTGTACATTCCCGTGAAGTAAAAGCATCAGGCAGTAGGAAATGTGTCTGTTCCCTACTGTAGAGAATGGTGATGTTTGCCATCCCTGTCAGGTGGAATTGTCTTAATCAGTGTGTGACCATTTGTTTGTGAATGACATCCCCCCCTGCTTCAAGGCTTTGCATGATCCTCGAACTAATCCTGTCCTTTTCCGAGGCACGCAAATAAGGCTCGGCTTGTTTTATACATTCTACTCATATTTACTTCTCAACAGGAATCAACAGAGAGTTCCAACACAACCATCGAAGATGAGGATGTGAAAGGTAGGATTTTAAGCTTGAAACATTTGAAGAAGCAGTAACATGAGTTTTGTGAATGCCTTTCAGTAGGTCATTAAGCACAGAAACCCCTAATGAATCCTACGAGAGAATACTGTTTTTCCTTCCTTAAAAGAAATTCCTTTGGGTATGTTTCAGGCTTTGACTTTTCAGTTCCCAAACACCATTTTCCGTTGTTTTGGGGTTAAGAATATAAAGTTACTGCTTTTTAACTAAGATACTAGCTCCAATAATAATAGAAGTAGATGAAAATTGTCTAAGTCACTGCTTTGTAACTCTCAGTTTATGTTTGGCATGCGTTTGTGTTTTTGGTTTTTTTTCTGTTGGTTTGTTTGTGGTTCTTTTGTTTTGTTTTGTTTTTTTATATAAACATTTTCATTTTTATTCTGTTCAGATGCCAGTGTATTTTTATGGCTTTTCTTTTGTTCTTTCCGTACACTTCTTTTAATCTCCTTTTATTCTTTAAAAAGCTAAAACAATTTTTTTTAATAAACTTAGTTTTGTAACTTCACAGATAATATTTTTGTTTCCATTTTTTTCTCCCTTTACATATTATCCTGTGATGTTACTCATTCCTACTTTAATAACTGTTTAAAAACAAAGGGTTGAAAGAGAGTATTAGGTTGGTGTATGTCTGATTCACAGAGAAGACTGGGGTTTGGCCTCAAGGTACAGTGTGGTACTGCAGGTGAGAATGGATGCAACCTAGTGGTGATGGTTTGAGATAATGGGAAATGAGAGAACAATTACAGGGATCTGCAGCTGATGCCTAGGAAAATACAGTGTAATTTGCCTTTATTCATAGCACTCTGTATTTCTTCCTTCAAACTATTATGTGTAGTTTAGCAACCAAGCTCATTAAATGAATAATTTAATTACAGAGCCTCTGCGTGAGGATATAATGCGATGTTATTACAGTAGGATTTTTAGAAACTCCTGTCTGAAGCTCAGGGATACACGTATAAAAAAAGCAACAATGAAAACTATTGGCTGTTTCTGCGGTCTCACAGTTGTATGGCCACCATAAGTGGGGTTCCCAGGCCAGCAAAGAGGGTCTTGCAGTGATTGCAGGTGTGAGGAACAAGATCCTGGCTGTGTCTCTCCATGCACAGCGTACAGGGGTTTCATTTGCTGTTCATTTAAAGGACAAATGTGATCTCCCTGTTATTAATTGCTCGAAAACCTGCTGGTTGCTCACTTCTTAGTATTCCTCTCACACTTCCCATCTTTCCACTGGAGGCTGCTCTTCACATTGTTTTATTATAAATTAAAGCTAACAGTGCCCCCAGGGTCTAATTTGTAGAATGATTCAGGGAATAGGCAGTCCTGCAACCCTGACAGCTATTATAAGCTCAAGCTTCATGCTTTAGCAGAGCAATTAGGAAAGATTATTTCCCCCCCTACACCAAACTTCATTTCTGGGTGTAGATTTTCTAGGAGAAGAGTGAGAAAGCTGTGCTTTTGTCAGGGAAAGCCACTGGAGATAAAATACTGATAGGGACAAGTGGATCTCAGAGGTGGGGGAGAGAATCCTCCCAGATGACTGACTGTCCAGGTCCTTATGTGTCTGCTCAAGATGATGTTTGTCACCTCATTTGAGACCTCGAAGGAATGTTTTCCACCTTAGGTGATAAAGAACCTTAAAAATCATTTTGCTTTTCTTCTCAGCATGGAGAACAGCACAGGAAGAGGGTGTCTCCTTCCCACGAAGGAGAGGGGGAACGGGGCTGCCACTCTGTGACTGAGAAGTAGCATTAGCATGTTTTATAGCATTGCAGCACGACCCACAGCTCCCATGGAATGACTTGCAAAGGCCTGGGATCCACGCGCTGGGTTCCTCCTCCCGTTGTCCAAACACAAGGTGTAGGCTCCCAGACAGGTCCAGGGTCCCCCACTATGTACAGACCCCCAGCCCACACACCCCAAAGGCACTCAGCTCTGCACCGAGTGCTTTTCTTGGTCTCTGTGGGTCGGGCTCCCTGCGGCACTGTGGGTTGGAGGTGTGTGTGGGGCACCCCGTGCCCTGCAGGGCCGTGTTCCGTGTGCCCGGTGGGAGTGTGTGCACACGCGTGTCTCTGCAGGGTATTGCAGTGGAGTGACTCGCTGAGGAAGGGAGCCATTGGAACTGGCAGTCTTTTATCAGCTGTCACAGATGTGGCTGTGGCAACAGCTTCTGCACTCCTCTCTGCTGAGGAATGCATGCAGCATTCTCCTCTCATAGCAGGATCTCACCCTATTTTCGCTTTTGAAGGCAGGTATTTGTCATAAAGGCAGTAAAGTCAGGCTTGCTTTTCAGGTTTTATTTACTGAAAAATCTGTGTCTCTAACTTTGCCTTGCTTGTGTATACATCTACATCTTTTACGACTGGAGCATATTTCTTCTGCTAGAAACAGTGTTTGGCAAACAACAGTGAGCTTTAATAATTCAAGGAATAGGCTAATTCTGTAATTTGAGTCTGAAATGACTTGAAGCTGTAGTTCAGGTTCCTTGCTAACATGAATTTCTGACATTAACCATTGATCATTGGCTTGTCTGCATGACAGTGATTCCTCCTAAATATGCCAGGAGTGCACAGAAAGAATGTGCTGAGAACTGGCCTGTAGGCAATGCCTCCTTCTGGGATTGCTTGTGGATTTCTCCTTCCTGTAGTAACAAGACTGGAACTATTGAGCAGCATCTCTGTGATAAGAGGCTGACATTCTTTAAGTAATGCTGTAGAATACCATGGTTATTTTTGTCCAGCAGTGCCCGCAGACTTTCAGAAAGGTGAGTTGTTAAATTTATCATGGACAGCAGATCTGGATTTCTCATGGTATCTTTTTGCCCCTGGAAATGAATTAATGAAAACATTAGTAAGAATGATGATTCCCAATGGGAAAATTTGTGGAGTTGTAGGGCATTTACAGATTAGGTAAATGGTGGCTAATCTTGCTACTTAATATATCCGTAAGGTACATTGCTTTAAAATATTTCATATATTTGTATTTCATTTTATCCCTGTTGGGATTTATTTTATTTAACAGTAGAAAGAAACCAATTTAAACTATCTCTTTTCAAACATGCATTCCTTAAAAAGCCATTCAAATTTCTAAGAAAAGCTCTTTCAAAGCCCTGTGTATCTGAGGACTGGATACAGGGGTAAATCTGCGCTGGCATCTGAACAGAGTCACTCATGCCCACGACCCTTGCAACTGTTCTTTGGCACCCACTCTGCCCCCTGAAAGTCCATCATTAACATTGTTTGTGTGCTCGAAGATTTTTAAGTTCTTGTTGCTTGTAATTAAATTATCGTTATTTTTCTTTTGGCCTTCTTTTTTTCTTCCTTCCCATGTACTTGACCCTTACACAGCTCTCACAAAGGAGGGGGACATGGAGAGGTTGAGTTCCACCCACCACTCCTCCTCTTCCATTGCTTCTTCATCCCACTGGTCACCACCCTTGCCGTGCCCCAGCGGCCGCTCCTGCTGCCAGTGCCTGCTGCGGAGTCTGATCACACTCTACCTCTTCATCTTTGTTTGTTCATATGTTGTGTTTCTTTCCATCAATTCAGCGGGCAAGTCCATGAGAAATGCAGACTCAGAGAGTCAATCGCTTGAGTCTGAGCTCTCCCACTCCACTCCTTCCTCTGTACTATGTAAGTTGAGAGACTCGTCTGTTCAGATGGTCTCCTTTGCCTCTCTTCCTCTTCCCTCCCCACCATCTGAGAGCAGCACAGAAAAGGTCACTGCTGCAGTCTGGCTGATCTAGGAATGACCTGCTCTTAGGGTTTACAAAAGAATGGACTGTGTTTCTTTAGATACTTAGTTCTTGGCGAGGTGTTATTAATTGTAAAAGGATTTCCATCAGCTGTAACAGCAGAATAAATAGGTCTGTGTTTCAGAAAGGTGTGTCTTGCAGAGCTGGTCTTTGCAATGGTTTTCAGCTTAGAGAGAGATTTGACTCTCACCTCTAGCTTGGATCCTAGAGAGGTTCTCATGATTAATTACCTGTGGTGTTTATTATATCAAGTTACTTTCTTGAGCATCCCTCTTGGCAAACCAACGTTAAAGCTGCTGTGCCCGCTGTTAGTGTGCAGCATTGGTCCGACAACTGAGAGGTGCCAGGGGGAGATCTGTGCTCATTAGTGACTGTCCAACTGCAGAGGGAATCTCTAGTGTCAGTAGGCTTTGTCTGAGCACTGAAGATGTGAGAGGGAAAAAACATTGTCTTAGTAGCTGGTAGGACATAAAGGACTCGAGTAGATTTCTCATTTATAAATTAACTCAGGAGTTCTCTAGCGGGGAGGGACCTTGTGGGTTGGAACACAGGCTGTGTACCATTGGCCTGAACCTTACTGTAGATCAGTGGAATTTTTGGTGGGTGCAGCTAGTGCAGGGTAGGGACATCGTCCCCAGCACGGTGGGCCACCTCCAGTCACAACTCTTGCCAGGTAATGCTGAGAGAGTTTCATTCCAAGGGAGGAGCAGGAGAGTCTATACCAATATATGGAGTAGTTCCAATCCAATTGGAACTGCTAATTCCAACAGTGCAAACTGCTCCGAGCCTTACAAAAGAGAGGAATTAATAGAAGGGACATGGGCCTGTGCAACACCGAGAGCTGATACAGCAGCCACACGTGCCATAAGGCATTTATTCCATCCACAGGAGTATCCCAGAATATCCATTGTGTGCCGAGGTATTCAGGTCTGAATGCTGCAGCCTTACATTTCCCACTTCACTGGGTAGGTAACAGTGCAAAGATGGCTGTTAATATTTAAAATAGATATTCATTGCTCATTTCATTACCACATTTAGGAACCCTGGCACTATTTTTTAGAGGTAATGCAGTTTTCCTGACTAAAATAGGCAAATGCTGCATTTCTTAGAATTATTACTTGGGGGTTATTGTTACTATTATCTCAACACATCTCATTGCTTTTTAAAGCTTACTTACTAAAAAGGAGATGCAAAATCCAGAGTTATTGATTTTCACACTAGTGGACAATGAGATTTCTCTGAATGGGCAGAGTGATTCTGCAGGAGCAGGGTTTAAATAAAAACATGCACAGCGGCAAACCTTGTTAATGTCTCGGTTACCAAGACTTCAAACATCCTTTCTGGAGACAGCAGCCAGATTCCACGATTACAGGAACCTGTTGGGAAACCATAGTGTGGGGTCTTGTAAGTGCAGTGACTGTGACACAGCTTTGATCTGAGACTGCAGGTGATTTGTCATGAAAATAAGCATTTGCCAACACTCGCTATGCTGTGTAAATATTAGTGTCATTTTTTAGTAGAGTCATGTAAAGAGCATCTTTAGACACAATTGATTTTGTATAAATAAAAATATACTGTGTAGGGCATGTGACAAGTGGCTTAACATCAGTTTGTGGCGAAGGTTTAAATAGAAGGTGCATTCATTTTGTTGGGTCTGTTTTGTCAGTACAGGATGGAAAAGTGCTGGGATAATTTCTCAGGTAGTTGCCTAAATAGCTAATGAATTGATTTTTTTGTTTTTGTTTTTCACTAGGGCAGTAGCAGACTTAGTGGTTTTCAGAAAGGTGAAAGGCAGCCAATAACCTAAATGAAATGCTGCAAATCATCCATCCATATCATAATGTGATGAATCAGAATGAATCTTTGGAATCAGCAGGCTCTAGGAAAAAGATGGTACAATCTAAGATGACAACTCAGATGTCTTAGTCTGTGTCAAAATTTAAGGTTAAGTGGTGAGGTGAGAGGTAAACTCTGGTCTTATGTACACTGAATCTTGAGAATTTCTTAAAGACAAGTCCCCTGTCATCTGAGGCTCTGCATGGTAGATCTTCTTGTGTAGATCTGAGACCCCGTCAGTTGTTCATTCATGCAGCAGCTTCTTTTATTTACTTGGAATATTTGTGGCATAAGCAGTAAGAGAAATTATCAGCAGCGAACTTTCTAATACTGGTTTGATGAGAATCATTTGGAAGAACATTGTGTGATGTTTAGCAGTCCATGCTGTAAAGTTGAATGCAATCTGGTACATCCACACAGCCAGAGCTTGTTATACAACATAGGGTAAAATTTCTAGTCTCTTCCTTTTCAGACTTGGGTTACTTTCAGAGTGTAGGAATAACGTCAGGGGCTGTACACTTTCCATCTAACTGCTGTTTGCTGGATGATGTTCAGAGGAGAAGTGAAGCTGGTTCCCCCACGCTGTGCTGTTCCATTTGAGCCCATCAGTGTCACCTTGGCACCTGTTTTAGAGCAAGAGCACAATGGGTAGAATTTGTGTCCCCAGTGTAAATCTCTGTATTTGAGCTAGCTGTCTAGACTCCCTTTAGTCAATGCAAATAGGTCAGATGAGTCACACTTGTCTTAAATATCTATTTTAGAATATGATGAATTGTGCCCTCAAAGTGCTTATTTCTCTCCATTGACTGTAAGGGAGGGGAGCTGAGAGAACAAACCCACTTGTCTCTACTTATACATGTCCAGGATGCTGTGAGATTAATCCAGTCTGAGGTGCACCAAGATATGTAGCTAAGATTGCCGAGCTGAAAACTTTTAAGGACTTGTGCCTTGAGAAACAGTATGCAAGCAAGTCAGAGGCCAAATCATGTTCATGATCTTGGAGTGCATGTGCAGGTCTGGAACCAGGCTGCCTTGTTCTGCTGGAAAGGTGCTTTACTGCCTACCCACAGCAGTCCAGTGATTGCACAGATGGCAGTAGAAAGATGCTCCAGTGTCTGAATGAACCATAAGGAGGTTGAAATTGTAATTTTCAGAGGTAAATTACTTGTCTCAGTTCTGTGAAAACAAAAAAAAAAAAAAAAAAGAAGGCTAATATGGTGGTCAGTGAGTTACCAAAGTTTCTTTTTTTGTGTTTGACGAGAAGTAAGTTTCTGGTAATAGATTTCTGAAGGCTTCATTTTCGTGTATGTGCAGCTCATTTTTATCCTGCACCTTCTCTCTTCAATTAAAATAACAGAATATCCATCATTTCAGCATGATTCTTGTAGATTGAGTTTACAAACTGGGGCTACAGGAGGGGAAGAACAGCCCCTGAGTCCCCTCCTGGAACAGTTTTTGCAGCTTTTTGGTACCTTTTTTTTTTTTTTTTTCCCCTGTGGTGCTTGATTTCACTAGGTGGGAGACTGCTCCTTGTAGGTTTAAAGTATTGATAGTGTTAGATGCTCTTTGCTTAAATGGTGTTCCTACTCATTATGTGTTCTTTAGATATTAGTGTTAATTGTGTTCTTTAATTGTGAAAGGTCATCCCCCACCCTGTAGTTGAGCAGGAAAAAAGGTAGAGAAATATAGCTAGAGGTTAATGACTCATTTGAAATTAACATCTATGCTACAACAATGCTGCAGAAATCATTTTAGTCAGTGTTAGAAAATGTTCCTATTTCTTCTCTTATTATTATGTGGTCTTTTTATAGCTCTTCTTCATAATATTTTTGCTTGAACTGCCTCTGTATTAGTCATAAACCTTCTCGCCTGCCAAAGCAGAGATCGTACTTTTTTGAACTGCTAAAACCTTATTAATTTCCTTAAGTCACTGAGCCTGTGGGGAAAAGGCTCTGTGTAGAGAGTAGGTCCATGGTCTTTTCTTTCATCTATTTACTCCATGGATATTCTGAGCAAAGGATGTAAAAGCCACCATCTTTCCCCCCCAAGTTTGCCATACCTACAGTGTGTTTCATTAGCAGTTGGCTCAGCACCTTAGACGTCTTTTAACAATGTTCTTACTTCGCATGTCAGTTGTTTTAAAGGCAGCAGATGTATTTCTGCTCAGTCATCCTTTGTTTACAGAGAGGAAACAATTTTATGCCATAGAAAGCCATTGACATATTCTAAGAAACTATGGATGTGTCAGGCTTTGATTTTTCAATTGATTTTCACCACACTCTATAGAGAAAGCAATGGAGCCAGTTTTATCAGAATCTCATTACAGTTGTCAGTTTTCTTTAGGAAGTTTAGTTTCTTTAGTTTTATTTAGGAAGTCTTTGCTGCACATCAAATGAAAAGTATAATAGCATAAAATTGCTACTGTACATCAAACAGCATAATTGTCCTAGAATTCAATACAAGCCAAGTTTACTATTGGATAAAAAAATAAATAATGAAAAAATCAAATGAGAATGGTGATTGCAAGTGACAGTTATCTGGCAGATGGGAACTGGCCAGATGCCTCTTCCCTAATGCCTTGTGTGTTCATTTGTTGTCCTTGTGTAGATTGTAATGTGTATTTAGATGGAAAAAAAATTGAGTGTTTGGAAAAGCATATGTTACGTGGAGTCCATCAAATTTATAATGAAAACTTGGTCATTGTTTTACCTCTCTATGAACTGCCAGTCATTTCTGTCAGATGTTGTGTTCAATAGCAGAACCTTGTTCCTACCACCTACCCATACCCTTTTCACCTTAGTTCATCTCCAGAGCCCTCCCGGTTTCTTCCTTTGCACTAAGGATAAGCACAAGGATTTGACTTGGTGCGCATGGCCACCAAGTCATGGCTGCATTTCCCTTCTGCTGCTTTCCAGTATCCTCCTAATTTTCTGCTTCTTGTAGTTCAGTTCTCCCATCTCCTTTCTCTTCCTTCCTTCCTTCTTTCCTTCCTTCCTTCCAGGTTAAACCTCTGCTTCTAAGATAGTGGAGCAGAAACACTTCTGGTACCTATTTGTAGTCTGTTTCCCTGCATACCTATGCAAGAAGGTGCAAAAGCTAAGATAAAAACAAGCCCCCCTTCGAGCAATCAGGAGGAGGGTTGTGTAAAACCACAATGGCTACTGAGTTTTCCAATTAGTCTTTGATGTCTGCTGTGATTTCATACTGCCTTGTGCTTGACCATTTTTTCCTTGCCATGAGTAAGGGCTGAGAAGGAGGCAAAAGGTTTTGCACATAAGATAAATCATTTCTGCAACTCCACTTCCTAAATTATGCTCTGCCTCTGCCTGTGGCTCTCTGCCAAGGAGACCACACCTCAGATCACTAAATAGGATGAAATGTAATTTTCTAAAAGTGTGTAATAGTGTGTTGCTGAAAGGTAAGAGCAACATAGTTGCTTTCGTAGAGTTCCATGTGGTGCTTGTAATTTTGTAGAAAAATTGAGAGCTGAGTTGAAAAGCAGATGATTTGGCAACGTCTTCCTGTTCCTGACAGACCACATGGTGAACTGTGAAGTCTTTCCACAAGCATGGGAAGAACTGACAGTAGTGCTGGAGTTGGATGCAGGTTGATTGGAGCCAGTGAAACTGCTGTAATCTGCTTTACTGGCTTTGCTGGCCTGGAGAGCTTCCTGATGGATGTGTTTGATATGCACGGATAGGTCTGCAGGCACAGCCCTACCACATGTTAGTCCAGCCCAGAGAAACTTTGCTGCAACCATATCCTGCAGTATTAGGTGGCTTCTGTCAGAAAGCTTCATGAAAACAAATGTTCTGCTGTGGTTTCATTTTGGAACTAAACACAGGAAAAACAACAATTTGGCAATACATTTCAATTCCTCCCTTCTGAGGTTGATGTTGAATTATATCTTTTATATCTCAACATCAAAGGTATGACAGTAAGACTTGGGAAAGAAATGACTGACGTTAGTGGAAAAGGGAATATTGCCAGTTGTCTCGAGCCAAAATTACGTGTCCGTGCAGTTTTGTGTCTCTTGCATGTGAAAACTACAGTACATTAGATGTATTCATTGCTTGCATTTTAGACACTAACATGATCTCATGATCATGTAGTAGCTGATCTGAGATTTTTTACCTCATTTCCCATTGTCTGATTTATTAGTCTGTAATTTCCTAGTCTCTGACTGAAATGTGTTGCTGAGTTATTTAATGAAATCCTTTAGCTCCATTATATTTATGTGAGATGTTGCATGCAAAACTGCTAATTTCTTCCCTGCACGAAGTCAGCATGTTCTGGGCTTTTTTTGCCAGCCTTGTGTAACACTGGACCATTATTCCTTACTCAACCATCCTACCACTTGGCTGGTGCTGACAATGCCATACAGAGCTCTGGCAGTCTGGTCTGCGTTGTTCAAACATATGGCAGTAGAGACATTGCTGGCCACTTCATTCGAAGTCTTTCTTCTTTCCACAGTCTTTGTGAAAATTAAGGCAATTCACACTTGAAATACTCTTAGCCATCATGTTGTCTAGTAGACAAGAGCTGCTCACAGGAAGTCTCACTAGACTTTTATATCCACTCTTTTCTCCACCATGTCTTTCCTTGCTGGTTTCTTTTTGGCTCTTTTTGTTTGATTGTATTAGGTGTGCACTTAGGAAAAGGTTAACCCCACCATGCCAGTTCTCGAGCACAGCATTGAAATCATACTTGCTGTATGTGCTCCCCAACCTTTTCTTTTTGAAGAAGGATGTGATCTGCCTCAGTGCTTTTGTTGGGTCCTCCAAGTAGATTCTCTCATGTTTACAAAGGAGTAGATACTGTTGTAAATAGACCTATATGGGTACATGTGCATTTTATGGAATCCACGGGCTTTGTGCCAGAGGATCTTCATTATAGGCTTAGCATCCAAATTCATTTTTACTTAAATGTTCACATTTGGCCAAAGCAAACAGCAAATATTGAAAAGATTCCTGAAAATCAGCAGTAGACAGAAAAGGTGAAGGCCTCCTGTGTATGTGAAACACAGAGCATTGTTTGTCAAACAATAATCAGTTTCCTTGAGTTTGAAGTTAAGAGTCTGCTGTGGTTTGTTTTGCTTTTTTAAACAGCAGACCCTTCAGTGAAGATGATTAGAAGTATGAAAGGAAAGCGGATTGATGTTGACATGTGTTTCATTTGCTCCTGGATAGAGGAGTGGCTGAAGGCACATCAGTGTAAAGCAGCAATGTACCCTCATATAGTTTGGCCATAGAGAGGAGGAGAGAGGGCTGCTGTGCCAGCCGAGGGGTGACAGGATACCTGTCAGCTGCCGCCTTGCTCTGTGCCTTCAGCCTAAGATTGCTTTGTATCTCTCCCCAGCTCGCAAGCAGGAGATTATCAAGGTGACCGAGCAGTTGATTGAAGCCATCAACAACGGGGACTTCGAAGCTTACACGTGAGTGTCTCGTTTCGGAGGGGTGAGGAGAGCTGATGTGTTGGACACGCTGTGTGTAGGTGTGTGTTTGCACAGGAGTGCCTGTGCTTGTATCTGTGTGTGGCTGGAATTCGTCCTCATGAAACACAGAGCCCCTTCAGGGCTGCTTTGCCCTGGCTTACAGGTTGCCAGTTTCAGAGTTGCTGCTTGTGTGTAAACCCAGAGTAGTTAAAACAAAGTAATTAAACCTTGCTTAAATACTGATGTGAGACATAAAATCCTTGGGATTGCGCAGCAGCAGTTTTCAGAGTCACTCGTAACAATTCCTATTTGTGAATGTAATACCCACCACTGATATGTGGGGCCTTCTTTGGTAGACTGTTTTGGCGAAAAGATGATTTATATGAAATTTAGTCCACCCGAAGTGAGCTGCCAACTGTATTAATTTAGGTGAAACCAGAACGTCATTCCTCCTCCTCCTTTAAATTGTGTTCTCTTTCAATGTGATGGCTCAGTTAAGTGACATTGGAATAAAGGAAACTTTTAAAGATAATCTCTCCAAAGCTGTGTTCCATAACCACTCATGATGAAATTCCCTCTTTCCCGCAGAAAAATCTGTGATCCAGGCCTTACATCTTTTGAACCTGAAGCTTTGGGTAATCTGGTAGAAGGGATGGACTTTCACCGGTTTTACTTTGAAAATGGTAAACACTCCTTTTTGATTTCCAAGTCCTTGTCTGTTTCTTGTGGCTATGTTTGAGCACTTTGGTTTGGGAGTGCATTGTTTTGGGCAGGGCAGGGAGGTATTGTTTTTGCCACAGTTCTGCTGTGTATTTCTGCTGTGCTCACTCCTGCATCACAGGGCACCTCAGGTAGTGGAGGAGAGTTTCAGGTATTTCTCATGTTTGTTTTTTTTGTACTGGGAAAGTAGACGTGCTTGTACTTAATATAAAGGTCACTAAATGATGTGGTGATGGAGACTGCAACCAGCACTCAGAATTTGCAGTGAATATGTGGCTGTAGTCATTGTAGTCACTCAGTCTGTACTGCTGAGGAGCTGCCCAGCTCTCTCTGTATTGGTGTGTGTAGATGTAGAAGCATAAATTTGTATTTGTTTACATATATATATTACAATCATGTCATCTGTAAGAAAGAAAAATTACCCATATAATGGATTTAGTAAAGTTTTGGAGGATCATGTAATGTCAGTAACCATTTTAGAGCAGCCTTGACTTAAAAGGAAATACAATATTGTAAATTAAGGTATCAGCTTATCCAGTAATTTCTGAGCAATGTCTGAGCATAAAATGGAATTACTGTGTTCCTAAATCTAAATATCCCTCATCTAAATGGAGTTACCATTCCTAAATGGAATTACCATTCCTAAATTTCTTCCATCTCTGAAACAGCACTTTATATATTTTTCCTTATAATTTTTCCTTTCATTACCATTGCTTTTTAGTTTTCATACATATCAGCATTTAATAAGATATGAAACAAGATTAAGTTAAAAGCTGAATTATTTTGACTGAAGTTGTTAGGTAAAAATGTTATTAAATATAAGAGTGAAACTGAAATATTGGGAAACTCAAGATGGTGGCCTCCACTTTATTAGATCTTTGTAGGTGCATGTTAAATAGTGTGTAATGTGCACTGTTAAACGTTTGACTTTAAGCTGTGACTGTGCCCATTTCTGCGCTTCTCCTGTGTGGTCAGTCACTGCTATGGGTAAACAATAATTATTAATTTATATCTGCTAAGCTTGATGTTTTTGCTTACCAAACAGAGTGAGGTTGTTTTGGCTTACCCAGGGAACATGTCCTTTCTCCCCCCACCGTGTGTGTCTGTCTGGTTCGCAGCTCTGTCCAAAAGCAACAAGCCAATCCACACGATCATCCTGAACCCGCACGTGCACCTGGTGGGCGAGGACGCGGCGTGCATCGCCTACATCCGGCTGACGCAGTACATGGACGGCGGCGGCATGCCCAAGACCATGCAGTCGGAGGAGACGCGCGTGTGGCACCGCCGCGACGGCAAGTGGCAGAACGTGCACTTCCACCGCTCCGGCTCGCCCACGGTGCCCAGCAAGTAAGAACAGCCTCGCAGCTGCCTTAAAAACTACCAGCCACCCCCTTGGGAGAGTCATGTCTTGTGGTTCTTTGTCATGTGTTGCAGTCACGTATGCTATTGGGGCAAGTATTTTTTCAATAGTGCTCTTCTCGGTTGTTGTTTCCAACTGCGATGCTCGCTGATCCAACTCAGCTGGCAGCTGGAAGAGCGGGAAGATGTTTTCATGTAGATAAGGCTTCACAGAAGTCACACAGAACAGGATTAGAAAACCTGAAACAGAATATCTGGAGTATCTGGAAAAGTAAAAAGCAAGAGGATGCATGGGATCTGTTAGAGCTGACCAGAAAGCTTGAAAGAAAAAGTATTACTAGCATGAAAAACTAAAGTTTGCCTAATGTTTATTGTGGTTTCCAGCCACATCTGCTTACTCAGGCCTAGTTATGTTCACTGCAAGTTGGTTTTGAGCCAGTTTACGTATTTAGTTTGTCAATGAAGTCATCGCAGTAGCTACCACCTTCTTATCTCTTTCCCCACGCTCTCCTTGCTTAACTGTTGAGTGGTGCCTGTCTCGCAGCTCTGACACTTGTGGGTCAGCCTCACATCTGTGCCCTCACCGCTCCTCTCTTGTTCCTTCAGGCCCTCCCACACCCTCGAGTCACGCTGGGACCCCAATTCCTTGAGCCACACTGTCAGCAGCATTAATTACAGCACAGTCATAGCTACAGTAACAAGACAGAGTCAGGACTTCCTCAGCAGGTTCTGCTCAGCTCTTGGCTTCTCTCCTTCCTGCAGCCTCTTCCAATGAGCCCAAACCTCTCTGACCTCTGGCCTAGGCTGGACTCTTTCCACATGGCAGCCCAGGCACAGGCCTTGCTTTGCTCAGTTGTGAGCCCCCTGTGTAGGATATAATTACATTTGTGTGAGGTGTCTAAATGTTGACAGTGGCTGAATTTCCGGATGTGGATTTTAAGGGTTTAGATCTCATCCTTCAAACTTCATCATGTCCCATGTTTTATTTCTTGCACCACTGCTCTCCTGTATGAAAAGATACTTGACAAAGTAAGCAACATGATAGAATGAAGTGTTAAACTTCCATAGCAATGAATTTTTTATGTGTTTTTTTTTTTATTTATTTAGGAAAAAAGGAATTTGATTACTTAGCGATAACTATTTTATTTCAAAATGTGAAACCAGTGGGAACAGGAATGACATCATCCTTAGTTTCTCATAGTCCAGCTGCACTGCTGATGTTTAAACAGGTAATATTGAAGGAGTTGCTACATTTGCTTGAAATGCAGTGGCAGGTGGATTTTTGGTGTTTTCAAAAAGAAGTGTTTTGTCAAGGGATCTGACCTGGGTGTGTGTAGAGCCAGAAAGCCCAAGTCAGGCAAGTCCAGTACACCCTGGACAGCAGCATGACATGAATTGGACTAGAGGATTATGTGATCTTTTTCTTAGTTTTTTTTCCCCCCACTGTTTTTCGCCAGAGGAGGTTTGGACTTGCTCATATCTTTGTTCTCAAATATCTTGGTCTGATGGTTAGAAGACTCACTTTCCCGTGTAAAGTTTCGTTGTATTCTGTGTACCCTTGGTTATTCTTGTTTTGTCCCTGTTCTCCTGTGCTGGGGGTAGGTATGCAGACATGAGCTGGTTCATAGGAATGCTGATCAAATCACTTCCCACCTTCTATTTTTCCAAGGTAAATGACCAACACTGACTCTGTTGGCTTTTTTTGGTGGGGTCTCCATTTTCCTGGCTACCTTAATAGCTCTTAACTGTCTCTTTTTCATTTGAGGTTTGCCTTGATCTTGGATTCTTCTGAAATGCTCTGTCCAGTTGTGGTCAGGGCTTTAACTCCACAATGTGTTTCTTGTCCCTGCTATGTTCTGGCGTGGTTTTGCTGGTTTCACATCTGCATCACATCAGCAGCTCATCTCAGCCAGCCATGTTCCTCAACTCTCTTTTCCAACCACTGAGCAAGTAGGACCTCTGGCTGAGCATGCAGCTTTGCACTTCCTATTATTATTCCACGTGGTATTTCTGGATTACCCAAACCTCGAGGTGATTTGCTTCTTCTTGCACAAAGCTCCCATTTTCCTTTCTTTTTCTAGTGCCTTCCACTAAGTGTCAATATCTACATGAGATCAGTCCTACTGCTTGTGCTCTCGAGGCTGATGGTTCCCCTTTCAGCCCAAACACTGCTGGTTTTCCTTTAGTTATTTTACAAATGGTTTCTTTATTCCCCATCTTCTCAAGTCTGAGTGGAAGATTCCCATGTAGCACCATCCTAGAATCTCCTTCTGTCACCCATCCTGACCATCTTTTAAGCTGCCCTGAACTTCACCTTCGGTTTTCCCAGTCAGAGCAGCAGTAACTCCATTTTGGAAAACTACAAAAGAAATCTATTTAAAATATCGTTCTAGTTTTTCCTTCTTTTATTTGATATGTATGCAGTCTACAGCTACTCATTTAATTCTTACCGACTGACAGCAGTTAATTATGGTGTTTCCATAATAAAAAGGTATCTTATGCATCATGTCTGAAGAGGAATTTCAGGTCTAATAAAGTCCCAAAAGCAGTTATAGTTGTGATCCGCTTTTGCAAACGTCATATCCCAGATGATGTCAAAGCAGTTGCTGCTTGTTTGTTTTCTTGACTACAGGAGGGAGTGTGCATAAATCTAGAGGTATATTTGAGCTCTAGGGAAATGTCTCCTTATGGCAGAGAACTTGTTTGGAAAAGAACACAAGCACAAATTGTACTTAGTTTATAAATAAGTTTTATTTGTAGTTTTGCTGGGAGTCAGACAAGACAAACTTGGGTTTCTGTCTTGTTCATTTTCTCTCTGAGTGATACGAGTGATGGTAGGAAATTCTCCTTGGTATCGATGTTCTTAAGAACCTGTGCTAATGTTTTTCTTCAGAACTGTGTCTGCCTGTCCACAGAGAGTGGACCTGCCTGGTCTGGGCAGTCAAAGGACTGTTGGGCCTAACACTGAGTCCCCAACGTACCCTGAGCCAGGCTTGTGTTGCCTGGTTTATCACGGCTTACTGCTTCTGCCCCTTTGCTCAGGGCAGTGGCAGCGGCAGGGCAGCTGAGTAAGGCGTGTGTTCTGTGTCTGTGCAGTGCCTAGCGCAGAGGGACGCCCCCCACGGCCCCGGCCCTAGATGCTATGGTAATGCACGGCATGCTGCAACCCCAGTTAGTTCAACACCTCCTTGGCACCCTCCTCCTTTTCCCTTCCCTCTCTGCATACGGCTCTGGCATGTTTTGCATGTTCATGACACCTGACTCTTCCTTGTCACTCGGTTCGTTCTTGTACGAGGCCCGCAGTCCATGGCAGTGCCTGCGATGTCCATGCTGAGGAAGTGAAGTTACACTCAGAGGCTCTGAACTCTGCTCTCCCTCCATTGAGGAATCCCCTTACAGCACTTTGGCTTCCTGCCTCAGTTTCCTTTTTTATTTTAGCAGCCTCTCTGGCATCTTGTAAAGATGGAAAATGTCTGTAAAGTGGTTTGAAAAATAAAAGAATGCTTTGCCTGAGTGTTTGGGGTTTTTTTTCCCAATATCGTGTTAAATGATCTTGAGGTGGTTTTTTTCCCATAGCATTGGCTAACACTTGAGCATGTACTGTTATATGGTGATGATGTTGCCAGTAACGGAAATCTGTTTTCTTTTTCTCCTTCCTCCTAGCTAAAAAATCAGCGGTGCCGCTCTTGCATTTTCTGTACCCAACGCACCCGGTTGATTACCATCTTGGCCATCCCGTTCTCTTCATGCATGTTTCTGAGTGCATGGAGTTGTGAAGGTTCTTCATGTAACACATTTGTGATGCACCACGTTGCTGTATATTCCATCTGTACACTGTTAGCATTTCAATGAAGGCGATGTTCCATGCAAATAGAGAATAACAAGGAGTAACAAAAAAATATATTGGATGGACAGCGGTAGATACACAACACATCTGTCACTTCCTCCATTTATGCCAAGTTTTGACAGACAACTTTAAAAACTATCCTGTTTATTAAAAAAAAAAGGAAAAAAAAAAAGAAAAAGTATATTTTACCTTCTTTTTTTAAGAACTGTTTTTTGACTCCACCTTCTCTCCTGAGTCCCAGGATTTTGCTCTGGTTCTGGTAGGAATGGTTAGGATTTCCGCTGGCAGCTCCATTACTGTCAAACAGATCTTTATTACAGCACGTAGATGGACAAAATCACTGATAAATGTGGAAGTGATAATATGTTGGCTTTGGACCAACTGAAGCCTTCTTAGTAAACTGGAAAAATCTCCTCTTTTGCTGGCTGGGCCACTTCAGAATTACCTGACAGAGTTCTGGTGAGTCAGCAGCTTCTGCTTTCCCTTGGAGTTCTTTTTCCTTTCTTATTTTGCTTAACTGAAAATTTCTATTGGATGATTAAGCAAAACTAAAAATTGTAAGGAATTAAGAGATAATTGAGAGGCAGTTTTCGAGGATTAACATGGAAGGAGAGAGAAAGATTTTTATTGCTTTTAGGATGTACTGTAAATTTTTTAAGGAGGCTTTAAAAAATGTAAAATATAATATGTTGGTTAATCTCTAGACCAGTTGTGTGGTTCATATAATCAAGAAACATTAGGCCTTAAAGCTGAGTATGAAGAGTTTACTCACATGACACTGCTGCTGTTGCTTCTGTGGAGATGGATGATGGACGCAGCGGTTCCACCACGGATGTGTCTCCCCATGGGCCCTTGGTGCGCTGTTGGTTCCTCCAACCCTGGTGGCGTGGCCAGCCCGGCCGTTCCCGCAGCCATTCCCGCAGCCATTCCCGTGGCTTCGGCCGGCCCCGGGCCCAAGGAGGGACGCTCTGCTGCCAGTGCAGAACGCACACCTCGGACCAGGGACTAGTTTGCCCTCCCTCGCGTTGCTGTGAAAACACACCCTTGCCAGAAGTTAGGTTTGCTCCCTCCCACTGCCCGCAGCAGAGCAGGGGCCGGCTGGGCTGTAGCTGTGGCATCTCCATCACACTCCTCTTCAGCCAGGGAGAACTTACAGCTCGGCAGCCTGAAGTTTTTTCGGCAGGAAAGCTCCCTGATTTGTACCATTTCACCTTTCTGTGTTGATTACTAATCAAAAGCAGTTCTTAAACATGTCGATGTTGTTACTAGTGGATGTATGGTAGATGGATTTAAGCTTCTCTGATAATTACTACATGATTTTAAACAATATATATTTAAAATAAGCATCTACAATAAATGTGTGAGCCATATTAACCTGCCAATGGGATCTGTGAAAAAAGTAATGGCCTCATTTTTTTCTCATTAATTTCTTTACTTTTTTTTCTTTTTTTTTGTGAAGCGGCTATAAGTGGCATAACTGTATTTAAAATTAAGAAATTAGGTGTAGGGTGTTTTTTTTATACTTCTAACATAGCATGTGGTGTTAACGTATTACTGTAGACCAAGTTTGTCTTCCACACCAAGACGTGAGGAAATTGTGATTTGTTATCTCCACCACAACTGAATTATACACTTCTGTCATTTTGGAACACTGCAGTTTACCATGGGACACAGTGTACATATTTCTTGCCATAATGGTAAATGATTGATATATTTAAGGATTAATAAATTTGTGATTTCTGCTGACATGGTGCTTGTGTTTTAATTTCCCAAGTAATTGTGATCTCGCTGGAGAACCTGCAGTGTGTGTTTGAGTTAAGACATCAGAGATGCAGATGCAGTGTCTTAGAATTGTCTGTTTGGAAATAGGAGTGTTTGCCTTTGTGCTTTGTCTTTGGGTCAGTTCCGAAGTGCCTGTCCTGAGGGCCTGGTTGGACACTGCTAATGCTTGACTTTGTTGATGGACTTTGCACATGTTTAGAAATGTTTTTGGTAGTTTGCACGTTTCTGTAGCTGCCTTGCAGTGTTTCAGACATGCTCAGCCTGTCACACAAGACTCTGTAAGAGCAGTTATTGTATGTTGCATAACACCATAAAATATATATGGTCATGCATTAAAGTCCATAAATAATTAGCGTTTAAAATAATGTACCAGTTTAAAAGCTTTCACATGTGTCTGCAGCACGGTGTTTTGTGCCAGCAGGGCAGGCCGGAGCAGAGGAGGCAGCCCACGGCGTTCCTGGGTCAGGGAGTGCAGAGCTGGATCGCCGCACGGGGCCAGGGCAGCGTAGCTGGAGCTGCAGCATTGCTGAGGCACCCAGAGCCTGGGTTGGTCACCATTTCACTGCCTCCTTTTGGCTGGCATTTTGCAAACGAAAAGGAAAATACTCGGGGGGGAAGCTCAGGGGTTGGAATTTTTCAGTGAACCCCAGGAGAAGCAAAAGCAGTTTAGTCTGCTGAGGGGTTTTACTTTTTGTCGTATCACTACCTTTTTTTGCTCATTTTTTCCAGTAAGTGCTATCCCAGAAATCAGTTTGATTGCCATGTTAACCGTGCTCCTGCAGAAAGCTCTTCGACAGCAGTGGGATCGCTACTGATTTCAGGTATGCAGAGAGGAGAGATCAGGGTGTGAAGCAAGCTGTTGAGCAGGGGGTGGGACAATATCTTTCCTAAATACCAGGTTGAAGATTTGGGAGAGTGGCAGGGTTTTGGGGTATTTTTTTTTTTAATGGTTGTGGGTGTCCTTTTATAGCACAAGTATTTTAATCTGCTGCCTCCTGGTGGCTTTTGTAATGCTGTTTCCTATTTAGGAGTGCACAGGAAGGTGCTGTTTGTTCTGAGCAGGAAGGAACCCGGTGCTTTCATGCGTTCACTTTTTAATGTGAGTAAGGAACACAGAACATTTCAGAGCCTGAAAATGACCATTTCCTGGGTTGTGAATATACCCTGTACACATACCTGAAGGAATCACATTGGTCCTGTTTTCTAAAAATCGACTCCCAGGACACAGTTAAGAAAAGTAACATCTCCTAGAGTTGCTTATTAAATCCAGAGTTCATTGTGTCAAAGATGAACTTTACCGTTTCTTCAGTAAGTTATTAATCTTTGGTAATTTATTATCTCCTTGGGCTGTGTGCTCACAGAGAACAGAATTACTTTGCTCTTCTCAGGGCTTTTCTTTCTTCTTAAATTTGTACAGTCATACTTTATACATTACCCATCTTGAGAAAATACTATTATTCCAGAATTAAGTGTATTAGTCGAAGAATTGATCCAAATTGCTTTGGGAGGTTCAGCTTCTTTCTTCCTAACAGTTAATTAGTGAAATACAGACAGATGTGGGTGAATGGGAGTTCAGGGCTACAAAGTGCAACTGCTAAAGCTCTGGTTCCTTCAGGGAAGCAGAAATATAGGGAGGCTCTGATACCCACAAGAGGGGAGCCTATCTAGGCCTCACATGAAAGGGATATCTAAGTAGAGCAGACTAGAAGCCTTGCCTTTCTTCTGTCTAGCACAGAGACCCGTGAGTGAGCAGAACAAGTTGCAGGATGTGCTTCCAAGGCAGCATGCTTGTGGAAAGAGAAGGCAGCAATCCTGCTCACGTGCTGCACAACTGCAGGCAGTAAGTCTGGGGAAGAGGAGAACGTTTAATCACAGAGCGTGAGGGGAGGAGAATCAATGCAAAAAAGAGACAGAGAGCAATATTTGTGTTACAGAAATGTGTTCAGAACTCAGCTGTGGGGCTGGACCATCTAAAGAACTAAGTGGACATTTGGCCCATAGAACCTTTTTTCCTCAATGACCTCTAAGTAGTTAATCAAGTTAAACAGCCTGAATGTGGCAAGCGGCTGGGACAGGGTTGGTGCCTTAAAATAGCAGGGGCTGGGTCCTCAGTCATAGAGTTACTCCCTTTGGTATTCCCTGAAGGGAGCCCACAATGCAAAGATGCTGCCTCATGTCAGGGCAGGAGCAACAGCAGTGCCAGTCAGTGCGTTCCTCTCGCTGCCGGGTAATTCCCAGTGTCCAGCGAGCTGGGGCAGGAGGAGCAGGGACTATTAATACACAGCCCACTGCATTGAGAGGGAATTCATGGCAAAGGGAACAGCCTGGACTGGGAAGGAGGAGACCACTGTGCTCTTTGACCACTCCTTTTCCCACCCTTCCCAGGCATTCTGTGCTGGCTCTCAGGGGTGACAGCTGCGCGGGGCGAGGCAGTGACAGCCACAGGGCCTTAAGTAGCACACGTAGTCAAGGGACTGTACCAGCAACAACCAGCCTGACAGTGGAGGTAAGAGCCACTTTTGTGAGCCAGGCAGCTCGTTCTGTAAGCAGTTATTGCTCAACACTGGTGCCCAAACAGAAGCCAAACCCTCCCTAAGGCAGGAGGAGAGAGTACTGCCAAGCACATCTGTCTTGTTAGAGCGAGACATCAATGTAATTAAACATCACACCAAACTGCTGCCGTGTCCTGTGCCCTGGAGAGGAGGTAAGTACCACAGCAAGAAGCAGAGTTCAGCTTAACTCACTTGGTTAAGTTCCTCAGAGAAAATGGACACCTGAGCATCCCCTCCCTAAGTGAAAATGGTGGTCTCTGGGGATTTTTTCTCAACAAAACTTTCTAGAGAGTAAAGCACAGAAGGTGGGCCATGCCAAAACATGCCTGCCTTTTTCTTTGTAGTAAATCTAATCAAAGATAGTTCTAATTCGAAGTCTAATCTCACAGAAAAGTTACTCTAAACAGGATTTTGAGTACAGCAGAGCACCTTTACACATAGAAGAGGGACTGGTAGCATGCCCAGCCTTCTGTTTGCAGGCTTTATTTCTGATCCTCTGCTTGGCCCTGGGCTGCCTGGAGGGTGTGGTGTAGATCTGTGACTTGTGACTGATGTGGCAATTCCCATTTCCAGCCCTCCATTGCTGTGCTATGTATTGGTAATGCTCACACCATCTCTGAACCTTGGAGAACCTTGGATTCAAGGGGTCTGTGAAAAGGAATTAAACTGCCCTTCAGTCAAAGAAACTCCATGAGTGTACCCTGAAGAACCAGGGAATATTAACTACTTGGCAGCATCTGAGAGGAGTCAGGTGTTGGCACATCATTCTGGGATCTGGTTTTGGAGGCACCATTTCAGTGTCCTGTTGGGACCAAAGCACTGTGTATAAATGGTTAAACTGTGTGTGGTGGAGACAGACACAGCAGCAGCAGCAGGCTGATCACAGGGCCTGGCTTTAGAGCACTGGCAGGAGCTGGGAGACATGCTTAGGGGTTTTTCTCTTTTGCAGTCAGGCCAGGAATCTGAGTGTGTGTCCCTTGTGCAAGGTCAGGGCCATAACCACTGAATGAGTATCTGAGACAGTTTTTCTCTGTTTTTCCACTGAAAAATAAGTAGGGAAGGATGTCATTTGTATTCAGTGCAGTTTTTTAAAAAATTGTCAAAACCTGCCTAATGGCAACAGCAGAAATGATCCCTTTCCCTGGGCATCTGTCACGTGAAGGTGCCACAAAGGCTAAAAAGTGCCACTGAGGACTAATTAACTTAGTTGTTGAGGGCAACAAACACTGCAAGTCTGAAATGAGTGGATGTGTTTGGTGATTTCAGGATGTGAGCTGATACAAATAACTAAGGCTCAAAAGGCCTCAGTTGGTGCTTCTCTTTGCAGTGGGTTTCCAGGAGGTGCTCTGAGTATTTACTCTCTCTCCTCTGTAGCTGAATGGGGATCTCGGTGTTTGAGTCTCTCCACATTCACACCTTTCTATAAACAGCTTCCCAGTTCAGACCAGCTTTTCACACATGCCAAGGGCAGAGCTACTTTACATCCCACAAGTCTTACACCGACTGCCAAAAGGATGCAGGGGGGTGTTTGGGAGAGAGCAAGAGCCGGGGGATGAGGAGGACGCTGTTTGCATTAAGAGGCCTCAGCAGCTCACAGTGCTCATCTCTGAGGAGGAGTAGCTGGCATGCACATCCAAACATGCTGATGGTGAGAGGAGAAAGCAGGCTGAGGCTTCTCTGCTGTTAGATCCTCTCAGTGCTCCACTACTCGTGCCCTGCCTTTCTCCCCTTCCCGGACCTCCTCATCCTCCCCCCGCAAGAAACCCTGGGGTTCTTATCACATTTATCCTGTGAAAAGCAGTGACATGTGCCACTCCTCAAAGTGAATCATTTACCTCTGGGTCTGAAACTCTCCTCCCTCCATCCTCCTTGTTTTGTTCCACTTAGTTGCTGTGTCCCCTTTGCTGTGAGCCCCATTCCTGGGGCACAGCCAGCAGCTGGAACAGCAGGCAGTGTTACTGGGAGTAGTGCCCTGGTGTTTGGAAGGCTTTTAACAGCATTAGCTCATTAATCCTCACTGGGTCACTGGCGGGGACGAGCATCGCCTCCCTGGGTTTAGGCCTAAAAAGCTGGCAGTGTAGGATTTGCCCAAGGTCCAAAGTTGGTGGATGACAGGGAAACCCTAGGTCCAGGGGTGAGTTTCGTTCCCTGAATGACAGTGATTACAGTCTGTGGGTGACGGATTTATGGCCAGAATTACCAGGAGAGCTGAGAGAGCCTTTCGCTCACTTGCTCGCTGCCCGACCTCTAGCACATCCCAGTCTGTGACATTTGCTCCCATCCCAAGTCCTTCTCCCACGAACCTTTCTGCTTTCCAAGCCAGTGGGGAAGAGGTGAGTTCCCTCTGGAAAGCCAGTTTCACATTCATCCTGGCACCTGGAACTCTGCAGCGGTTCCAAATCTGAGAAAAGCCCCATCACATCGTTCGAGGGCATGTACCACTGTCCTCACAGAGTGTGTGCAAATATCCCAGGAGCCCTGAAGGTCACACTGGTTAATTATATTAGCCAAGGCCAACTTCCTGCATCTGTCAGCAGCTCAGAGGCAACACATCTGTAAAACATTAGCACTGTATTGTCTTTGTACACCCACAAGAAAGGCAAGTAATCAAAAAATAGAGAACACCACCAAAAGCCCTTCCCAGAAAACTCCAAACCCAAAGTTATTAGAGGTTTGGTTTTGTTTTTGGGGGTTTTTTGCCACCGATACTGACCTACAAGAGTAAAAAGAACGTGAACTGATATTTAGATGCCAGATGAATCTTTCTAGCTGGCAGTTAGATGAATGGAGTACATTTGAGATGGCGAAGATGTAGTTACAAGGCTTTGGTTTTGCAGTGACATGGTTAAAATGTAATGCTGCAGAGCACAGTCTGAAGCACAGCAGAAGGTTCTGCTGTGTATTTTTGCATAGGTGACTTTTTTTAAGCTAAGGTCTGTCAAAGGATTAAGAGCAGTTTAATGACCAGCCCAAGATAGCTCCACTGCCTGTACTAGGAAATGATACCAAATTTTCTGGGTGCTACTCCAGGTCCCTGAGCACAAAGAAATCTGTGTTGTTCATAGGATCACAGAATGGTTTGGGTTGGAAGGGACCTTAGAGATCCTGTTGTTCCACCCCTTGCCATGGGCAGGGAGACCTTCTGCTAGCTCCAGCTGCTCCAAGCCCTGTCCAACCTGGCCTGGGACACTTCCAGGAATGAGACAGGTACAACTTCTCTGGGCAACCTGTTCCCAGGTCATTGCTGTGAGAGCCTGTCATCTGGCTGTGGTTACAGGGAGATGCAGCTCTGTTTTGTAGGCTGAAAATACCTGGGGCAGTCCAGACGCTAGTACAGGAGAGGTGACCAGCCAGGTGATGGTGTCCTTAGGCTGTAGTCAAGTGGGATGGAAAAGGGGAGTCAGGGATACTGAAGACTTGTATGCTTCACCCTGTCAGTAGCATCTGCTTGCAGAGCTCAGTGCTGGGATTTTATTACCTTTCACAACAGTGGGCTGGATAACAGACTTTAGGTATATTCTTTTTCTCAACGGTCAGTTCCCTTCACTTGCTACACTGTCATCCTTCTTCCAGGAGGAAGGATTTACTTACACAAGATATGAAATAAATCTCTTCAGTTGCCAACTTCCATCTCATGTGGGGGAACATGTGCTTTTGTGGGAGCTATGGAAAAAATCGGGGCCTACGTTATTCCTGCTTCTCAAGGAAAATTAAAAGATATAAATGGGAAGTAAAGTGAACCAAGTTTGGATTTACAGCACAGAGTTTCTTAGGGTCTAAGGGCCTTTGAGATAATTCACAGTTTGGGATGTCCACAGCACAGCTCGAAGGGCTGCAGTGAACTCATTTGAGCTGCGCACAAATGGATTTGTCCAGAACTGCTCTTTTAAATAATGTGGACTTTGTTCTACTCTGTGGCAAGAGTGTGAGGTGATCAGCTGTCCCACCACCCCATGGAAATAATCCTGGAGGAGGCATTTGTCATTTTTGCAGCCATTTATTGGAGTACTCACTTTTTATTGTTGTCAGCAGTGATTATGGTGATGAAAAATTTGAGCACAACCTTGATAAATGAAAGCATAGTTTTATCTATGATAAATGCAGTGTTCTCTCTAACATCCATTTTGCCTCACTGCTGCCAGCCAGGCTGTCTCCCCTCAGGAGTCAGTGTAGATGAGGTGAGTGAGGGATGAGATGCTCTTGATTCATAACTCAGGATAGCATTGGAGAAGTTTCAGGAATGCTTCTTACAGATAAGCGTCAGCTTCTCATAAGAGTTTGGTTTCAGGGAATGAAGCAGTGGTTATGAAGAGAGAAAATGGAAGTGTGAGGGGGAGAATTATTGCATTCATATCTTCCATTTCCTCTTTAGACTGTAATTTTCCCCCGCTTTCTCCTTTGCAGTCAAATAATGAAGTGTGAATTCAGTGGCAGGTGACAGTGTAGGGATGATACAGGCACAGCGTAGGGGTTCTCATCCCCTCCTGCTACACACATCTTCTTTGAACTGCCCTTAACCATGAGAGGTATCCTAGATCCCGAGGAGCAGAGGAAAGCTCCAGCGTAACACAGGCAGTTTATAGGCATTGTAAATAAAACAAACCCAGCTTTCATTTCCAAAGAGGCCATTTTTGTAAACATAGAACGAGCCTAGAAGTATTTCTTGTGGAAGTATACGACTCGTTCTCTAAATTGGTGTGAAGGTCTGACCATTTTTCTTGCTTACGTATCCTAAAAATGCCAGCTGGTGGTAAAAGATTTCTTTTCATGGTTGTTGTTCAGCTCCATTCCTAATTCAAGGGCCTGTGACAGACTAAGGGACCACCCGTCCCCACTGACAGCTCTGTTCAGCACCTCCTTTCAGAGGCTTTCCTCCACCCAACAAGCAGCTGAAGTGGCAGCTTAGGGCAGTGCTGAGTGTGAGTGCTGTAAAGGCTGAGCACAGGCTTAGGACGGTCAGAGACGTGCACTCTGATGCAGTCCCTGGTACTAATTTGGGGCTGTAATCAGTGATTTGTACTGAGAAGAAATTCTGTTGAGTATAATTCAAGCCTGATAGAAAAATGATGCTGAAGGTGCTCTCAGACATGAGTAAGGAGCTTAACATTGGTAAGGGATTTAGAGGTCCTGTCACCATCAAACTGGGTCTGAATTCCCATGGGCAGGTTTATCCACCTCCTCCTACCTAAGTATTTCCACATCCTACAGGATCAGGTGATCTGCTGCTTGTGCAGTGTATTTATTTGTAACTGTTGTCCCTGCAAGGGGCTTTCTTTTCCATGCTGAAATACTGTCCGTCCAGGAGAGCAGCCAGAGAACCCGGACACCATTCCAAATTTGAGTGACTTAATGTCCAGAATCTGCAACAGCTTTTTGGGTGCCTTCAAGTTGTCAGGCAAGGCCATAAATGCCAGCCTCTAAAAAGCGTAATTCAGAGCCTCTGGTGCAAATACCTCAGAGAAATGGCAATTTTTTTCCAGCCTGTTTGGAGTAAATGCACAAAACCTGCTCTGTGCTGTTCAGTCGTGACACTCAGATAATAAAACAAGCGGGCCAGGGAAATTTAGAGCAGAAGCAAAGACCTCTAGGCAACAATGTAATATAATACAGAAAAGATATAACTCAATTGGAAATAGCCAGCTGGCACTAATGGCTCATTCGTTTAGACTCATATTTCTGGACTGTCTGCTTTTGGTGAGATGGGAGCAAGGAAAATCGGGCCTGCCTGCCAGTGGCTATCAATAAAAGCACTGTTAGATAGAGCCACGGCTCTGCAGCTCTGCAAACCTCCTTGATCACTGGAAATGGTTTGAGGAAGCTGCCAAGGACCTCAGCTTTGTCTTCTGAGGTGCTTGACAGTTTCCTAAAACCATCTCTGATAAGGCACTGTTGGTGATGGGGGGATCAGACACATCCCACACGTGGCCAAGGTGCAGAGCTCTGCTGGGTGTGCAGGGGCTGTGGCTGGGCTGCACCAACACAGCCCTGCTGTGCCTGGCAACACAACTGGACATTTAACCTCCCTACAGCTGTTACTGCAGTGCTGCTGTTTGTAATCACTTCAAATGAGCAATTACAAAGAAAAGTACAACAAAAAGCCCAAACAAACAAACACAAAAAATGAACATGGAAAACCACCCAGGACTGTTTTTCCACAGGTTCAAAGCCAGTGTTCATGTGGGAAATAAACAGAACACTGCTGAAGTTAACAAGCCCAAATCCAGAGCCATGAGATGTGCTGGTGGAAGGGGCATTGCGAAGCAGTGGGTACTTCCCATGTGGCCAGGAACAAGCTCTAACACAGGATTGTATGATCCATCTGTCTGTCTGGATATTACCATTTTGGGATGGAATGTATCCTGCCTGCCCTCCTCCCAGGTACAGAGGCAGGTTTGACACTGATTAGGGTCAGGAGCAGACCCCTCTATCATCCCTTCTCCCATTTTTTAAGCCTCCTTTCTGCCATCCTTGTGCCTCACTGCTCTGCCTCAGTACCCTCCTGAATAAACAGCCTGCCCTGATTCCTTTTTCCTGAATGATCGCAGTTTGAGTAGATCCATGCACCTCCTTTGCATTTCTGGTTGCAGCATTGCATGGGGAGCAGCAGGGACACAAACCTCCTGTCCAAGGTGGATTACCTTGCTGAATGTTGGAGTGAACGACCCAAAGCTCTTGTAAGCAAAACACAAAGAGGGAGTAAATACGTCCTGTGACACTAGTTAGAAATTACTCAAAGAACCACGGACTCACAGGATTTTGGGTGGGAGGGGACCTTGAAGACCATCTGGTTCCAAGGCCGTGCTGTGGGCAGGGGCACCTCCCACTATCCCAGATTGCTCTTAGCCCTGTCCAGCCTGGCTTTGGACACTTCCAGGGATGGGGCAGCCACAGCTGCTCCATCCCACGGCCTCCCCACCTTCACAGGGAGGAATTTCTTCCCAATATCCCAACTAACCCTGCCCTCTGGCAGTTCGAAGCTGTTCTCCCTTGTCCAGTCACTCCATATATTTATATGGTCATTTGGCATGGTTTTTTTTTGGTGTCACTTCATTCATTTTCCTTGACCTTTCCAAAGAACAAATATATTTGAGTTGGCCCTTTAAAAGTTGATTTAGTCCTGCACCTGGGAGAGGAGAAGCTGGGTAAAGTGCCAGCTGATTCCCATTCCCCATCAGGAGGGATGAAAGGTGCTGGGTGAGGTGCCAGCTGATGCCCATTCCCCATCAGGTGGTATCAAAGGTCCCACCTGATGCCCATTCCCCATCAGGTGGTATCAAAGGTCCCACCTGATTCCCATTCCCCATCAGGAGGTATCAAAGGTGCTGGGTGAGGTGCCAGCTGATGCCCATTCCCCATCAGGAGGCATCCAAGGTGCCACCTGATGCCCATTTCCCATCAGGAGGTATCAAAGGTGCTGGGTGAGGTCCCACCTGATGCCCATTCCCCATCAGGAGGCATCCAAGGTGCCAGCTGATTCCCATTCTCCCTCGGGAGGGAGCAGTGGCTGGCTTGGAAGGCAGGTGAAATCTTCAGGAATTCCTGCTGGAAGTTGGGGTGCTTGAGCCTTGGGTTGTCCCGGGAGCTGTCTACAAGTTGTAAGTGCTGTCCTTTGGGCCTTGTGGGGATGTGGTGGGGCTGGGAAATGGCATATGTGGGGAGGGGAGGGGAGGGAAGGGGGCTGCTCAAAGTAGGTGAAGCTCTCTAGGTGTGCTTTTAAGAGTTGTTTTGCTGATGTGAGCTCCAGCAGTGGTCTGGTCCTGCTTTCAGGGGTTGCTCTGGTGTAAGAACTTGGATAAAAAGCACTTTTGTGGCCCTGAGGGGTGTGGCGTGTGGCCTTAAATCTTACACAACAAAGGAAGTAATCCACCAGCCAGGGTAGCTTGGCTTGTTTTCCCTCTTGTGCTGCGTGGAAGAGGCTTTAATTTTACCAGTTGTCTTTTAAACAGAGCAATGAAGTGTTAGTGCGCCTTGGAGTTAAATGCCCTTTCGGGACAAAATGTTGGGAAAATGTTGTTTGCGAGGGGGGGACTGGTTTTGGTGTGTGACTGAGAACTGTCCTGGATATGCACCACAGCTTTGAGCATTTAGAGCGCTCAGAATTGCCTGCACACTGATAAAACTGAAGGGGCTGGTGGGTTTCTGTGGCTCCTGAAAGGTGCTGCTTGCGCTAAGTGCTCCAGCAGCTTAAATTATGCAAATGCCCTCATTGCTGCTGATTATCTACACCTGTTCTTGTTCAGTCTGGTCAGATTGGAGGGGAACAAGAGTGTGCAAATCTGTGTTCTTCATGAGCTTACTGGGGACGTATTGGCTTACTCTTTATAGCAAATGACTTCTTATCTCGCCTATTATTTTTTCATGGATTGATAAATGCTGAAATATTTACCTGTATGGGGATGATTTTAAAGTTGTGTGCTGATTATTTGATGTTCACTTGAAGTATTTCTTTACTGGCAATGGGATGTCATCAATCACTGTTACTCTTGTGCCACTGTGGAGCGGGGGAGCCACAGTTCAGTTTGGGCTGTAACAGCAACATGATCAGTGTTTTGAACTAGTTTTCTCAGATGTGCATGTGACTGAGATTTGTTTATGTGGATTTCATGGTTTGAACAAACAATTGCTTGTGCAAATACATTTGGGATGCTGATCAGTGCCCTTTCAAAGTCTGTGTGCATGAAGCAGCTGAATCCTGTCGTGGTTTCCACCATGAAAGGCTGTAGAAAACACATTTCTCCCTCCACCTCTAAGTAAGCAAAAAAGCTTGGCATAGTTTCAGTTGTGTTGATCTAATTTCAGCCTTGTAACTAAGAAGCTGATCTTTTGCTTGCAATCTGTGAATCATGAAACAAAGGTGGAAAACTATTTGTTCAAACTGGATGTTAACCTGTGGTTGTGGAGTTTTGGGGATGGTGGGGGGGAAAACATCACTGTACTTGGGTATGTCTTATCAGAGAGAAATGTTTCCCTTGCACTTGAATTTGATTTTCTCTGTGAGAATGGCTTGTGGATGAATGTTTTTCTTGTCTTGGAAATAACTTAAGAATTCAGGAGGGCAATGCTAAATGCTTGGAGCTTGGCAACAATTTTGCAGTGGTTTTGCCTTAGTGTGGGCTTAAAGAAAGGGTTGTGCCCGGGGTAGGGGAACCCTTCTGGAACATGAACTGGACTTCAAGACAGGCACAGCCTTTCCCTGTGGGGAGGAATAGGCGAGGGGCAGTGAAATGGGGGTTTGCATCCCTCCCCTCTTCTGTTGCATTTTCAAATGCTTTCTTTGGTGAGTCTTTAAATACCAACTGAACCAAGTATGGTACTTGCCTGTTGTGTTAGTTACTCTAATTAATCTGTTGTGATGTTGTAACAGACTCAAACTAACAGCATTTATCAAAACGGTTGTGTAATGTCATTGTGCTTAGGATGTGATGTACCATGTACTACAGATGTGTATGAGGAAAAAGGGGAATTTCTATGTGATTATCAATGGAATTTCTATTAGCAAACAATGTGGTTATATAATGCTTGATTTTGATTTTTTTTTTTTACATGAGTTATGTATGTACATGAAGGTTGGATTTGTGGAAAATGAAATTAAGAATTTTGTCCTCAGTCTACACTGACAATTAAGCTGTTCATTTCCATTGGAAAAGTATCAAATCTGTGGAATCAAATGTAACCACACTTTTCCTTTCTGTGTATTACTCCTTTCATGTAACTTTGTACAAACTTTATTATTGTTGTAGCAAGTCATAGAAAAAGCAGCAAGAGAAAACATCTTTGGAATATATTAGAACTTTAGAATCTCTGGAGGTTGTCAATACAAGGAATGCTAGGATGTGATGGTAACTCCCCTTTGCCAGTGTGCTTAGGGAAAACACTGAACTGTTCAACTGCAGCACTTTTGGTTTGGTATGCAAACCTGAAGGCTCAGGGTGGACCCAGCGGGCTCGGGCTGTGTCTGTTATTCCTGGAATCAGATCCAGGGGAGCACTCTGAGGGTAAATAAATACAAATCCACTTTAGTTCTGAAATTTGGAATAACAGCTGGAAAGTTTTGTGCTGGTACTGGACTATCTGACTGCTAAAACCTGGGCCTGGGGTTGTTTTCTTCCATTAAACACTGGTGCTTTGCTGCACTCTGGTGGCTGTTGGGTTGAGCCTTGTGCAGGCTCAGTTGTGCTCAGAGAGACCTCAGAAAGGTTCAGCCAGCTCTCCTAAGTTTGCTTTGAGTTGCCCCCTTTTTGCTTGCTGTATGCATTAGACTGATGAGTGGGAGGCTCCCCTTTTTCATCTTATTCCAAGAGTAGTCTGGTCAGTATTGGGAATTCATGTGTTTCTCTAAGTCTGTCTTCTCCTCCCTTATCTTCTCCATCTCAGCATTAGGTTAGGAGCAACCCAGGTTAGGTGTGCCTGGGATGTGATGGTACTGCACTGTCAGCAAATGACTGACTGAAGCCAGAGGGGCTCTGTACTCAGAGCATTTGTTCTGTAACATTTTCACATGTGCCTTGAAAAGGAATAGGCTGTCTCCAAGATGACACGTCTCCCTTGTCATCTCCAAAACGTTGTCTAAAGTTGAACTCAGTGATGTAATTGAGGTTTTCTTGGGGGGTTTATAGAGTGGGGGGTGTTTGGGGCAGAATGGCAGAAGTTCCTTAGAAAAGCTCTTGTTGAATCATGAGGTGCAAAAGGACCTCCTGGCTTTCTTCAGTTCACAGGAAGGGGTCTGGCTCTGGCTGGATCTCATCTAGCCCCAGACTGTGTCAGAGGTTTATGTCTAAAGCATTATACAGGTATAATTGAGCCCCTAGTCAACTTTGTCCTGCAGCATTAAATTAAGGCATTGGCTTAGTAATATCAATATATTTAAGTAGATTATCATAATGGTTAGACTGAAAGACTTTAATCAGAATTATTTACTATCCAGTATAGGGAGCTAGAACTACTAGTGTGTGGCCTGTTTTTGAAGGAATATTGAAGCAATGGTATTAATGCCAGCAAAACAGGTTATTAAGTAGAGATTGATGTCACTCATCCTTTCCAGCAACCTTAGCCCTGAGGACTTACCTGAGGGGAGACCCCACTCCAGGGAGAAATCTCCACACACACTCTAGGAAGAGGTGTATTAGAAGATCCCAGTGTTCAAAAGTGGGACTGGATGTCTGTTATATAAAGGGATGGACTGTCAGCCCTGTGTCCAGGCCACCTGGGTCAGCTCAGTAGCTTTGCATGTTATCAGCTGTAGCACTTGTTTGTTCTTTCATCAGGTAATTTATCAGCTCTGCCACATCATCTCACTATGGGGAGCATTTAACTTTGGGATTGATGAGTCAGGCTGGTTTCAGCTTTCTTAAACCCCCAAAGCAGCCTGACACCCCCCTTTTTTCGGTCACCACTGATGGCTTTGCACTTAGGATGTTGTTGCAGATGTTAAACCTCCCATTCCAAACAGAGCATCCTGCTGTATAGACTGACTCTTCTTATTTGCATTACTTCAAGCAAAGTCCTTGAAGTCTGCACTTTCATGGTTTACCTTTATGTTCTCTAACTCTGAGCTAAGCCCATATGCTGTAGGGCTGGGAGGACTGGGAGCAGCCTGTCTTATGTGTGCCTGGGATGAGTGGCTGCAAAATGATGTCACTGCCTTGCCAGCGAGTCACTAATGAAAGCCAGAGGGGCTGTGCAGTTCTAGCATTTGTTTTGATGTGCCTTGAAATAGGATGGGCTGTCTCCAGTGTTTTCCCATATCCTCTCCCCAGCTTAGGTTCATGTTGCAGCCAGTGATGTCATGGCTTGATTTTTGGGCATGTGT
>VWZG01009720.1:6374-22217 GCA_013396735.1 Grallaria varia
CAGGACATCCCACTCTGCCCCCCAGGACATCCCACTCTGCCCCCCAGGGCATCCCCCTCTGCCCCCAGGACATCCCACTCTTCCCCCAGGTCCAGCCCTGCGTCCAGGGGCTCCCACGGACCCAACCCACCATGCCATTAGATGGAATTCATTTTTGGCCAACACAAATCGATGCGTAACCAACCGGCGCATTTGGAATTGTGTCTTGCATTATCTCACAGCGATGGCAGTGGCATGAAGGGCAGGAGTTGGTCCCCTAGCTCTCTGCTGAGGATCTGGTACCCCGATCATGTTGCTTGGTGACGTTCTCCATCCTGGCGCAGTCGGAAGCCAGCGTTGTGTGCATGCACTGATCAGGGTTTCAAAGGCCATATTCTCCCATTCATATCCTTCTTAATGCCAGGGATGGTGATGGCACAACTCCTTTGCATTCAGTGGAATTATATCAGCATAACATTGAACTAACCCATTGAAGAGTTTGGACTTAAATGTCTTGTAGCCTTCTTGATCAAATGTGAAAGCTCTGTTTGCAGTATTTTAGCCTACTAGAGTTTGGAGGCTATTCTAATGCTCAAAACAGCCTTCTGAGCAACCTGTATTGCTCAGTCTGTTTTAAAGAACAGGAAATTTTCATGTGTCCTTATAAACCAAATTGCCAGCCTTTCTGGTTCACCTGTCTAAGTAATACCAGCCCGGCCTTTCTGTTGAATGGTGGTGCTTTATAGAACAAGGACTTCCTGATTGTTTAGCTCTATTTTGGTCAAAACTAGGAGAGATAATTTCCCCCCAAAATTAAGTAAGTATTCACTTTTCCAGTATTTGTAGGCATATTGTGTCATCAGTCTAATCTGAGAAATTACAGTATTTCACAATGGGAGAATAACACTTCTGTCAGCGACTGCTTTTTCATCTTTCAGCGAGGAGGTCACTGTGTTTTGTGTCAACTGTACAGAAACACCAAAGAAACATTCTGTGACTGTTCTCGTAAATCATAGACAGATATAGGTATAAATACAAACATACATTTAATTCCAAACGTTTTTTTGTTTGAATTGGCCATGGTTGTTGGAGTTAATTTATAAGCATGGTTGTATTTTTGAACTTCACATAAATTATTTACTCCCTACCCTCTAAAACCAGTGTTCCTTCTGTGTTGTGAATTTTATTCACTTATAGTTGTTTGTCTGTCTTTCACACTGGCAACAGATTAACCACAGTCAGTTCTAGCCCTGCATTACTGCAGTACAGCATGAATTATATCATGAGCTCACCTCATATATATAAAAGAAAGAGACTTCCTTAGGATCCTGACTGAAAAAAATTCAAATTTCTTACAAAGGCTGTTTTCTGGTTCTTAAACTTTTCAACAAAATGAAGGAAAACACAGCCCTATTTATAAATATCACCTGACAGTTGTTTTTAAATGTCACTGTCACACCATTTATTTTGGCAATAAAGTCTTATTTGTTGTATTAGAGTAAAATCCTATAAACACATGCCCTAAATATGAGCAAATACTGGACTACAGAACACTGACTTCAGCTTTCAAACAGTTCACTGTTAGCTATTGAATGCTTGCTTCTCACAACAATTCTGAGAGTACAAACCAAGGAAGGCTGTGCTACAGAAATGCCTGATCAACAGTCCAAAAAGACAGGTTGCCACAATTCTAATCCAGGGAATCCCCTTAGCAGGCAGGCACTGTATGATTTGGGAAAGAAATTAAATACCTCTAATATGCTGAGTTACAAAAAAAAAAAAAAAAGTTTTACTTGAAGAGTTACTTTAAAAAGCAGAGAACTTGGATACACCTCAAAGACTTGTGAATTTCAGGCAAGGTAATCATCCACAATAGGAAATTTTGCCATCCATTTAAAAATAATTAACTCACTATTGCTGTTCTTGGCTCCTAGATGTGAAATCTGCTGACCTCAACCACCAAGAGGTAATTGCAGATGGCAAACTGTACACTTACCTAGTTGTGGAAGGTTTGTTTTTCTCACACCATTTATTTTGTGTGGATGGATTAAAACAAACACTATGGTCTTCTTTGTCAGAAAGACCTTTTTGTACAAGTCACTTCAGAATGTGGTTTAAAAGCACAAGTTTAAATCCTCATTCAGCATAACTTGTTAAGCTACAGACAGTAGACTGTGTGAGCTCCTTGTAAGAGCTACCAATGTGTTTCTTATCTTTAAAAATAGTTTTCTATGCTTAAATGTGTCCTCTATTATGTTTCAGGAGGCCAAATGTGCATATATCATCATCATCATGGCTGTGTACTGGTGCACTGAAGTGATCCCCTTGGCTGTCACTTCCCTCATGCCAGTGGTATTTTTCCCTCTGCTTGGAGTTCAGAGCTCTAAATCAGTAAGGAACTCACTCAATCCAGCTCTGATACAGGGAAATCCAGTGCTCTGGCCCCTCATCAATATTTAGCCAGCAAGTCTATATTAGTGTTCAGGTTCTTGTATGGGAAGGTGCTGAACTAAATATACATTTGCCCAAAATGTTAAGAGTGGGGGACTTGAGTTGGTAGAGGGGAGGGTCTGTTTTGGGCATGGATCCTACTGGAGAGCATCCCACTAGTGCCTGCAGTTTCTGTGTTTGGGACTCATCCCATGGAAGGGCGGTGCTGGCAGATCCTCTGGGAGATCTCAAAATGCATGGTACAAACTTCTGACAGGATAGACAGTGTGGTGCCAGAGGGTACACTGTGTCCTGAGCTCATCCTGGGCTGTTTCCAAGGTCTGTAGTCCTGGTCACTACTGGCCAACAAGCTGGTAAAGGCAGGTGTGGTTGCTAAAGGTGCTGAGAAATCCCTTTGGAGCTGAGTGTTTCCAGCACCTACACCATACTTTGAGCCCCTAACAATGTTTTAGGAAACTGCTGTCCTTTTGTACAATGATGCACAAAGAGCCCCTTATTCAGCACTTATACAGGGGATGAAGAGTTCAGGAAAATGCAGGGAGCTCTTGGGCTGCAGCTGTGTCTTCTGCCATTGCTGGATGGGGCCTGGTCTAGTTGGTGGCTTTGAGAGAGTGGAAGGCAAAATGTGCTACTGAAGCGAGCAAGAGGCAACATTTGGGCCCCTGACTTACCTTTTCTGTCTTTCAGGTGTGCTTGCAGTACCTCAATGACACAAACATGCTCTTTGTTGGAGGGCTGATTGTTGCAATTTCTGTTGAACAGTGGAATCTTCACAAAAGGATTGCACTGAGGGTCCTTCTGATTCTTGGGGTGAAACCTGCACTGTAAGAGTATTAAATTGCTTCTTTTTTTCCTCTTGTCAATTTAGCAGAGCCCCAGGGGTGGTGTTTAACAGTCAGCAGAGAAAGCATCCTTCAAGATCTTCTTTAGCTGCACTTGCACAGAGTTTCCAGAGGTGAAGTCTAGCAACAGGAACAGTTTATTTGTCCTTTAGCCAAAACTGGCATCTGACTAAATTGTAGAGGCTTCCCCTGGGGACAAAATTATGATGGATTTAATAACGCACTGGGATTCCTTCAGTGAAGGTGGCAGAGCTGTCCTAGAAGGGAATTTGGCCCTGTTCTCTATTGTTGGATGCTGCACACATCCCCATCTGGGCTCTGCTCTCCAAATTACAGTGGCTACAAAGCCAAGCAGTGTCTATTTGCTTTCCTCCTTTCTCCTCTGCCTGTTTCTCTCTTTTCAGCCTCATGCTGGGATTTATGATAGTCACTGCCTTCCTGTCCATGTGGATAAGTAACACAGCCACCACTGCCATGATGGTTCCCATTGTCCAGGCTGTCCTGGATCAAATGGACAACACAGAGTATGATGTGACCATGATGGAACAAGCAATGGGGCAAACAAATACAGTGATTGAGCTGGAGGAAAAGAACACATCAGATGCCATGGCAGTGCATGGTAAGGGCCTGCTCACCAATGAGCTGATGCTACTGAACTTGGTACACTCACAGCTCCTGAGCCCAGAAGGAGTGCTTTGTACCTTTTCGAAGGGAAGAGGATGGTAACCTGACTGAAAACCCCTAAAACATGGCATTTAGTTTTACAAAATAGCTTCCAATTTAATTAAAATAAATGGCACATACAAACTGGAAGCCCTGAGCCTGCTGACCCTATCCTGAACTCTCTGATTCTCTAACTTTACCTCAGACTAGTCATGTTCTTTTTGTCTAGTTGTAAGCAATGGACAAGTCCCTGATGACTCCACATCGTCTGAGGAAAAGAAAATGAGGAAACGTATATGCAAGGGAATGACACTTTGTGTATGTTATGCTGCCAGCATTGGAGGAACTGCAACACTCACTGGAACAGGACCAAACATGGTACTGAAAGGCCAGATGAATCAGTAAGTCATTCTTCCTGCTTCTTTTAATTACACTACCATGCTGTTTCTGTGACCAACTGACTGGTCTTAGATGGCAATTTCAGTTGTAAACTTTAAGCAGTAAGTTGAGGAACTGAGAGTGAGAAATGTATATGAATTGTTGGGCCTCGTTTATTTTCTTCAGCATCCTTTACAAGGTAGGTATGTGATGGAATTATAGGTCTTCTGAGAAAATGGTAAATAATGCTGGCAATTGACAGCTGGTTGATTATGAGATATTGGTTCTTCTGCATCCTCTGTTTCAAATGAAATACAGCACATCAGAAGAATGTGGATTAACTCTACTCATAAGTACACCAAAGAGAGCTAAAAGTAGCTTAGCCTCTCCTGTAATACTGTTCATGCTGTGGCTGTGGCAACTGTACAGTTGTGTGGGACTCTCCCTGCTGAACTGAGTTTGGGAACTGATTTACGCAGAACCTAATCCACAGTGGAAATTTTGCAGACTCCACATCAGTCCCTCAACATTGCTTACTTCTGTTGTGAGTACTTCAGCCTCAGCTGCTACATTATCTGTTGGTTTTAACACCAAGCTGGAAGTTTGCTAGTGGTATTTTTCCTCTGATTGTTATTAGCAGACACAGGGAAGAACAAAAGTTACTGTTCTTAAAACACTGGCTTTGTTCTTTCAAGCCAACTAGCAACTTTGTCTTCTATTGAAGGGAGTAGAAGTTCAGGTATTAATTTCAGGAAATTAATTTTCAGGAAAGACATTTCTTGCCCTCTTATTACAATGAATTGGGAGGAAGAAAGAACATCCTGTCTTAGGATAAACAAGCAGGCATGTTGGAAGTGGAAGGTACTTGGAATGTATGGGAGATCTTCCAGCCACGCTTGTCTTCCTGAGACCTAAAATATCAATATTAGCTCCTGTATGCATCAAAGTAAAACATAGGGAAAACTGAGGATCATTAAAGGCAGAGTAGATTACTAAATGTTTTGACATTCATACACTTTTCAGGTTATACCCCAACAATAATGATGTTGTGAATTTTGCTTCCTGGTTTGGATTTGCATTCCCAAACATGATCCTGATGTTGGTGCTAGCTTGGCTTTGGTTACAGTGCTCCTTCATGGGACTCAAGTGAGTATTTGACTACCTAATATTGTGTAAACCCCTCAGTAAGCTACTGCAGATCAGTTTACTGAGACATCTGGGTGAAACAAAATGCACTGACAAGTTATTAATTTTGTAGCACAGAGCAGTTCCATTTCACAGCAACTTTTGAGGTCTGGAAACTTTGTGTTCATGGGAGGTGCACTAATGGGAAAGCTTTATATATTTTTAATCTTCAGATAGAATTGTCTTTTTGTTTTTACATCTCATACCTGTGCATTTCAGCCCTGGGAGAGCTGGCATAGCTGGTTTGCAACTGTTGATTCAAACCTGAGTTTTTCATCCCAGGTTATTCCAGACTGTACAGAGACTGGCAGCCATTCATTGACCCCATTCTTCTGTGAGAACTGGCATGTCCTCACAAAACGCTTTGACACTGTTGTAATTTCTTTGTTTCTGACCTCTGCTGTAGTCTGTGTCCCCAAGTGTGACAGCTTCAGAGTGGCAAACATGTTACATCTCCCTAGTATGCTAATACTTACAGTATTTTCTTCTCTGTTTTTCTTAAAGCTTTAAAAAAAGCTGGGGCTGCGGGACAGAGAGAACTGCCAAAGAAAAAGCTGCATACAATGTGCTGAAGGCAGAAATGAAGAAGTTAGGCCCTATCTCTTATGCTGAATTCAATGTCCTAATCATGTTTGTATTGCTGGTGCTCTTGTGGTTTTCCAGACACCCAGGCTTTGTAAAAGGCTGGGCGGCCAAGCTCTTCCCAGAAGGAGAAAAGTAAGTTTGGGGGTTTTTTTCCCATCCTTTACCCTCTTGGTTACGAATCAGATTAATTGATCTATGGTTTGACAGTTTGTACTGCAGTGAAGGCTGAGACTGGGACATGGAGCAAGCTGAACTTTCTAAAGGAAGAGAAAATCCTGTAATGCTGGTCTCAGTCACACTGTTGTACACTTTGGTATTTTGTTTTGTATGAGCTCAGATCAGTTGTGGTGGCAATATCACCTCTAATCAGTAACTTAGAACTCACTGGAAAATTGATTTTTTGCTTTGAATGACTTCTTTGCATTGTGTGACACATTAAGAACATAAAATGTACATTGGGCCTTTCATTCAGGCCATTTCTTTACACATCTGTCTTTGAGATACAACTGTTGAATCTTGGCTTCAGCACAGAGAAGGAACCCTGCTCCAGGAGCTGTTGTCATTTGGGACTGGTTGTTAATGTGGATTGTAGTTCATTTCTTTTGTTACTGTGTTTATATTATGGCAGGTCTGAGAGACCTCAGACACGAGCTAGTGACCCATTTTGCTCAAGTACAAGCCCCAAACAGGATGGCAAAGGGCAGTGGCTGGAACACTGGAAGGCAGCCCTTCTCGAAGAGAAAGGTGTCTATTTTCTAAGCTATATTCTCTTTTCTTCGTTAGGTATATCACTGATTCTGCTCCTGCTGTGTTTATTGCCCTGCTTCTGTTTATCCTTCCTGCTCATAAGCCCAAATTCATAGACTGGAATCCAAGCATGTCTGACCCTGAACAGGCTGAAGAAGGTATTTAAAAGGGGGATTGTAACATTGTGAAATGTGGCAGCTCTGCTCAGCTAATGTGGCAGAAACATGCACTGCATTTGTATGCAGTTCTTAGAGCAGGTCACCTCCCTCACTTGTTGGCAAGTGAGGGTCCCTGCTCGTGGGTGTTACCCTCGCTCTGTGCAGGTTTCTCAGTAATGTGCACCTGCCCACTGGTGTCTTATAGAACAGGAGACAAAAGTGTCTTCGCTCTCCTAAAAAATGTTCTACTTTTCATTTCTCACTTCAGATATAAAAAAGCCATTTTTATCAGCCCCGCTGCTAGACTGGAATGTGGTTCAGAGGAAGATGCCCTGGAGCATTGTGCTGCTGCTGGGAGGAGGTTTTGCTTTGGCTGATGCAAGCGCAGTATGTCCTGACACCTGTTTTTCTCTGACTCAAAGACGAACTTCCCTGGTTTGTTACCTAGTCCTGTATTACTGGGCATGCACCCAAAGCCAAACCCAGTAGAGATATTCAGATCTGGAGGCAGATCTAAATTGTCAAAAACTGTGAGGAGAGGTGAATGTTTGTGACTCTTTTTCAGAAATTTTTGTGCTCTGACCATGTTTCTGTGATTTATCTTACCTCTTGGAGGCTGCCGAGTAGTTTGGGATCTTCACTGGCTGGACAGCCCAGAAAATCATCCTTTCTTGTTTCTGTAATCATCCCAATCTCAGCCCTGGCTAGAAAAATAGAAGTATAGATAACACTTGTAAGATTCTGAGAACCATTTGAGGTTTGTTTAAAGGTTACATATCTTCAGACTTAAACCAAAACTACTACTGAAGTGGTCAGAAAGAAAACCATTGTGGTAGGTATCTCCCCAAAATTGTGTACAATGGGGTTTCTTGAACTTCTTGTCAGTGGCTGTTGCCAGGCAGTGTTTCATTCCTTAAGCCCATTGTTTGATTCTGTGTTCCTACATTCACAGAAAAGGCATCTAAATTCCCTAACAGAAAGGAATCTTGACATGAACCATATTGTTTCCTTGGTCGCTGCTAAAATGCATCTAAATCAAAGCAAGTCTTAGCTATCAGCAGTGCCATGCTTTGGGGAAATGAATGGTCACATGTAAGTTTTGTGGCTTATTAGGTTTAAACCATGGGGCAAAACCACGTAGGGCCTTACATTCATCTACATACATCATACATAAATTATTAAAGCTCAGGAACATTAGAAGGAATCAAGTCAGAGGTTTTGTAACCTGTTTGAATCAACTACTGCCTGTGTTCCTACAACAGAGTATTCATACAGAATCATAATCTTCAGAAACAATAGAAAAACATGCCAGAAAACTTCTGGGTCATATATTGAATATTTACAATAGTCTCAGTTTCTGCTCAGCAAAAAACCATAATTTTGTAATCAAAATGTGAGCAAGTGTTTGGTTTCCAGAAGAATCAAAGTAATGGGATTCACTATTATGTCTAGCTGACAAGGAATTTCTTCTTGTGTTTGTGACAGGTCATTGTACTTCCCTGGATTGTGTTTATATGTTTCAGGACTCATGTAGCATGATTTTATAGGAATGTTGCACATAATATGACTTCCCTGTTCATGAGTTAGGGGTTCTAAATCTCACTGAAACCCACTTTCTTTTCTTGTCAGAACTCTGGGCTCTCAGCTTGGCTGGGTCATCAAATGACTCCTCTGGGATCTATCCCCCCATGGGCCATTGCAACAGTGCTCTCGCTTATTATCGCCGTCTTCACCGAGTGCACCAGCAACGTCGCCACGGCCACTCTCTTCCTGCCTGTCTTTTCATCCATGGTGAGATTACTGACACCCTGTTACCAGCTGGGAGACCAGAGTTAAACTGGCAGTCTGGGTGGCAAAGCAATATTATCATCTTGGATGTTGCTCCAGTGTTTCCTCGCTGAGAAGGAAGCCAGGTCAAGAAGTAAGAGTTATATTTTCAGTACAGGTCAGCAAACATCAGTTACTTCTGGTCATTTTGCATTTCACCCATCAACTTAGAACTGCAAAAACACACATGCACAAACCCCAAAACTAAACAAAACCCAGCACTTTCTGATCACACCTTTGAATTATTCATCTACAAGTTTTTGTGCTAAAGTACACAAAGTGGCAGGCCTGATTATTAGAAATGTGTCAGTTCCCATAGCAAGCCAGAACAATTTTAAACCTTATGGAGGAAAACCTGGTAAGTTTTGCTGCCTTTTCTGAGCAGAATTGAAACTATAACATAAAGGAAAAAAATAGGTTACTTTGGTCTTTAATTTGGAAAGTACAAGCATTTTATTCTAGACCATTTCATCAAAGTAAAATAACCTCAATCAAGGTACTGAGCTATCAATGACTTAAATTGGAACTTAAATTCTGAGTCCCACAGACGTTATGTAAAGTTTAAGAGTGTCACTCCACGTGCCTAGCAATTATAATCCTATCCCTGTGTTCCCTGGCAAAAGGGTGGTCCGAGGTCAAAGAAAAGATTGTTGGATATATTTGACCAGAAGTCCAAATTATACCATAGAGCAAAACAACAAGAAAGAATCAAGCCATGCTTTTTAAGTATTATGGGACAGAGAACAACAGCAAAGTTATCTTTAAGCACATGTGGATTTCAGAATAAAATGTAAATTACTCTGATGATGTAATACTAGGATATAGGAATGAGCCTATATGTCTCAGTGGTGCAGGATTGATTGATCCTTTTTGTTTGCTCTTGGAACACTCCATTGTGATATTCTCTCCATTTCTTTGCAGGCTGCATCTGTCAAGATCCACCCTTTGTATGTTATGCTGCCTGGTACTCTCAGTGCTTCCTTTGCCTTCATGCTACCTGTTGCAACACCACCAAATGCAATAGTGTTTTCCTATGGCCACATCCGTGTTTTGGATATGGTAAGACGATAATTGCCTGGTCTCTTATCTGGAACTCTAGGCTGCCTTTATCCTAAAAGACGGTGATAGTCTAATTTTCTTTACTGAGTATTTACAAAGTACCAGGAAGCTCTTACAGGCTGTAACTACTTCCCTATGCCACTCTCTTCTGCACTGTTGATATTGTGATAAAGATTTGCATCTCTGAAGTACCAGTGCTCTTCTCAGAGGCTTTGGCAGACATACAGCTCAGCCCAAATGAAATGAAAAACTGACAAGTCATAAGTCTCTGAAACCTGAAGGGTTAAAGCACAGGCAGTGCTCTGCTGTGTTCTGGGGCTTTGGCCAGAGTGTCTGAGGCCTTGTCTCCACTGGAGCTTAAAGCAGAAGGCAGCAATCAGCAGCCCTCAGCTCTGGTCCTGTGATTGCCTGCCAGACCACACAGGGCAGGTTCTGGGCGGAACACCCAAACATTATTGGTTTTCTAACTGGAGACTTGAAGAGCACAGAAGCTGTTCCCTAACTAATTCGAACAACTTGTTGTACATGCCTTAAAGCTCCTAGACTGGTTATAGAGATAGCAAAGTGCTCAAAGGCTTTGCACAATGTGTTCCCTGGTATCTCCACCTAAGCAAGAGCATAAGACGGTGAGTACAATGGCTATTTCTGTGATTTGACTGTCTTTCCTGTGTATGTACAAACAGGCCTTGCTGCAGTTTGCTGTGCTGGTGTTTGGGTGTTGCTGGTTTGGACTTGCTGTGCTGATGTTTGGTCATTGTTGTTGATTTGGACTTTTGTCCTCACAGGTTAGATCTGGAATAGTGATGAACATCATTGGAGTCTTCTGTGTCACACTGGCCATCAACACATGGGGAAGACCTATGTTTGAGCTGGACACATTCCCAACCTGGGCGAACACCACGATGAACCACTGAACAGTGAAGAATTCATGTGTTAAACAAGGAAAGGACCCTTAATTTTACTCCCTATTGCCCGAAGTCCTGTACAGAGTCTCATCACCACTTCAGATCCAGTGTCAGATGTTTGCTGCCTTCCAGCAGTTATACATCAGTTCAGCTTCAGTCAACTCAAGCTTACTTCAGTTGTGCTGGAGCCAAAAGTGTGGTTCAGTTACACAGTCCTAAGGACCATGTGTCTGGATCATAAGTATGACCAAGTGATCCATTGTACCTCCAATCAAGGTCAAGAATTAGAATTTATTGAACTTTCCATAAAGAGGGGAGAGGCTGTTGTAACAAATGGTTTGAACTATTGTGTCACTGGCATGAACTTGTAAATCATTAGCATTGAACACTGCACTCAGGCAGGGGCTGGAAATTCCTTAAGTATTCCTTATATTCACAAGTCAGCAACTGTACAGAGAAATCACTGTTGACACTTGTCTAGGGAAGAAGGTGTATGTTATGTTTGAGTCAGGCCTCAGCCATGTGGTGGGATCCTTCCGACTCAATATCCAACATGCTTTCTCTTGCCTTGTTTTCACTCCCAAATCTCACTACATTTAGACACCTTTATTGAGGGTTGAGATAACATAATTCTCTCCAGGTCATGATTCAGCTGATGTCTCCAGCAATGATGCATTAAGCCTGGCTCTGTGTTTCTTGCACTGTGGTAATGGCAGGGGCAGGAGTCTTTACCTCTCTCAGCCACAGATGTGGTTTCACGTGCCAACTAGTGTTTTCTCAGTGCCAGCCTGGAGATGACCAGTGGCCTATAGGACTTCACACCTATTGCAGAAGTGCCTGGATTAGCCTCTGATGTGCCTCATTAATTAACTCTGGAATTTTGGAGTGGAGTCAAGACATGAGAAAGGCTCTTAACTGATGACCTAGTAAAAATTTAGGGGCCAGATATTAGGGCTTGTGCTGGCTGACAGCAATGGGAGTTGTCTTGTGTACTTTGGAATTCATATCTTGTGAAGGAAGTGTTTTGTAGCACCTCTTTATGCCATTTCTGGAACTGAAGTACTCTACAGAATGATTGGTGTTGGGCTCGGTGTATTTTGCCAGGGGTACGTGGATGCTTTTTGTTCGGCCCTGAAGGTGGAGGTGGGTGGGAGGTAAGGCAGTGTCTTACAGTGGAGAGATCTGTAGCCATGACCTGAGTTCTGCTCCCAGACTTTCTGTGCAGCCCCATGCAAGTCAGTTCCCCTCTTTTTGCCTATTTCCCCTCCTGAAGAAGATGTCATGGAACCTATCTACCTCACCAAGGTGATGTGAGGACATAAGGGTCAAATTCTGCACCCATGGTGATTTCCCACCTCATGATAAGGGGTGCAAGGTACAAGTTATGGAATCATAGAATTCTGTCCAGAAGATCTGGCATATAGCATAGTAGTGTGTATAGGATATTTAATAGTTTTGTTATTAATGTGAATGTTCTTTATGGAACTGGAAAAATATTCACATTTTTATCTAAAAGTGAAGAAAGTATTTATCCACAAAATGACCAGGTGCTTTTCTGAGCAGACAACTGCTTCAAGAATTGATTTTTGTGCCTTTGTCTTCTGTGCTCTTTCAAGGTGCTAAGCACCATAAACTCTCCACTGATTGTGGTTCCTGGGTGCCTCCAGTGGCTCCCCGTCTACCCAGCTGGCTGCATGTGGTGCAGCCTCATACCTCCCTTTTCCAGGGAATGGTGGAGCATGTGGATAAACACAGTTCCACTTGCAGGGTGTATCTAAGGAAGAGGCCAGTTCTAGTGCCAAGAAGTGGCTCGGTCACTGATGTTTGTCACCACCTGAAACTTATCACAGTGTTTGCCTGAAGAAAGTAAAACCAGGAAGAGTTGAGCACCTTCTGTGCCTTGGCAGTTACCACTCAATGCTGATTTGCAGGTATCTAAACGTGTTTGAGAAAAGGACTTTTTCTGCCTTCTGATTGATTTCACAGTGTGAGAACATGTTACTGCTGCCAGGGACTCCATGGTGCTCACTCTGCTCTACTGCAAGTAACACACAGCGGAGCTTGCATGGGTGGGTGACATTGAACTTGGCTATCCCAGTTCATGCAGACCAAAATTCCTCTAAAACCAGTTCCAGATAAAAGCTGTAGGACAGACACTTCCCTGTCCCATTTGCAGAAAGGAACGTTTGGAAAGTTTCTTGAAGGGGAGAAGTTGCCCTCACCTCACAAATCTTCCCTCTGCTGCTGGACAAGTAGGAAGCAAAGGCTGCTTTCAGTCACTCAGGGTGATTTATTGTCAGGAGTGCTGGGCCGGAGGAAGCATACATGTGGGGTAATAAACATTTTGAGTTTATTGTAACTGGGATGTATTTGATGTGTCACCACTCTGTATGCTGTTAATAGCAAAGGTTTCTTTTTGAGACATGTTTATGACATCCTGTGATTAATTTGTATTTAATTTAAATGGGTGGGTTGCAGAATTAGAGCCTGGCAAATAAAAACTTCCTAGAACTGTCTCCTCTCCAGAATGGATTGTTCCAGTGTAACACTTATTTCTGCATTAGCTTCCACTGTATCTTGATGTTGCTCCAGGAGGGTACACACTGTAGTGAATCACTGCAAAGCAGAGATTTGGACACCACTGTCAGTGTCTTCAAACCTGTATATCAACAGTTCCTTCTCTTTCCCCATCTAAGTGCTAACTCAAGTTTGCATCTCTGAGGATGTTCAGGTGGGACTAAATCAGGTGCATACTGGACAAACTGTCTCATTCATTTCAGAGGAAAGGATTATAAGAATCTAAGAAGCATAACTAGTTTTTAAGAATCTTGTACAAACTCTCCAGAATCACAGGCTTTTCTTTGTCATCAAGCACATGTGGTGTCCTGTTCCAGTGCCCTGAGTAAATGCATGTTACCTGCAATGGGCAATGCAAGGACAATTGCTTTGTGACTGGAGCTCATTTTACAGCCCCTTCCAGCACTCAAAGACAAGTATCATGACGGACACTCATCAGGCATGGCATTTTTTTTGTTGCCCATCAAAAGGTTATTGTTTTAGGCGCAGAAGTTATGATGGTCATCAGTGGTATAAAGGAATGCCTTTGGCCCCCACTTCAAAACGCATAACCCCAGTGTCCCCAGAGAACATGGGAGGATCCTCAGTGTGGGCTTTGTCAGGGCGGGTTACTCAGCCACCCTGAGTGAGCAAACGGTTCCCATTTTCCCATCCGTGGGCAGAGTGGGATTCCTCGTGGTCAGTGGGTCTGTCAGCTGGCCAGCTGGCAGTGCCACCTTGAAGGAGCTAAATTAATGCTTTCCTATTTTCTGTTCGCTCTCTATAAATCCCTGGCTTTTCCTTTCTTCTCTCAGGACACCAAGTTGCTAATGCTGTTTCTGCAACTGCTCAATGTCCCAAACCTGCAGAGTTGTGATCAGGGCTGCTGTCACACGGTCATGTACCTGTGTGCAGATTTGTTCCTACAGTGTGACAGTGGTTGGGAATGGTCACATAATTGAGAATTGAGTTTAAGAATGAGCAAACTACAGGAAAACATACAAAGGGAAGACAAAGCTATTTCCTGCCCATGTGTTGAATATCAAGATCTGTGAAATGGAGAACTTTTCTGCATTCTCTATATGATCTAGAAGTCCCCAAGATGAAAAAGAATGCAGATTGCTTGGTGTCCTCCACTGAATTCCAAGCAGCGGGTGGTTCATTCCAGCTGAGTTCTGATCTCATGTGAACCCAGACTACGGTTTACTCAGCCTTTGTTTTCCAACTCAGGTGTGTTACCACTTGAAAGAGCAATAACCTGGCTGTAGCCAAAACCAACATTTGCTGACAAAGTTGGAACTGGACAGTTGGTGCAGATCAGCCCAGAAAAAAAATAGATCACTGAACCAGTCCTAGCCAAAATCCAGTAATGGCTCCTTAACACAGCACTTCTTCCTTTTTAGTAACAACATATCGTATACATTTTTACACCACATCTTTTTCCCCCCAAAATGTCTGTGCTAAATATGGAAGGAAGTGGGTAGTAATGAATTCTGAACACTTGGATCAAGTGATAGAGTTTTCACAATGTTTTCCAGTGTGGGTGAGTAAATGTGTGACTCCAGACAGGGCTCAGCTGATCGTGCCATTGAGAGGTCTCCAACACCTCTGTGCCTTGCACCACGACCCCACCAGCCCTCCGCCAGACACCTGCTGGGCTCAGTGTTTGTCTGCATGGTTTAATGGCAGGGGGATCATTGTCTTCTATCCAGAAGAATCATCTCAGTGGCAACTCTTGTGTGAGGGGTCTGTGGCACAGGGAGACCCTGCCATGTACTGCAGACTGTCTGTGCTTGGCAGAGGAATTCAGAGGGAAGGGCAGCCCTCACCACTGGGAGCACAGAGTAAAGGCAGGCACACTGTGCTGCTCTGAGGTGACCAGGGACTGCTTAATACAACCTTTGGTAGCTCTTTAAAAATAGACCTGACTATGATGACACTATTTTCTGCCCATTTAGGTTTTTCTGGAGCACTAAGTCAATAGTTGCCCATTCATTATGGTGTAAATGTAGGTTTACATTTAGGACTGTAGTTTCTGGCTATAAGAAAGAGACTGTCTTTTGTGAGAGAAAAGGTGTTATCCTTCTCCAGTTTACTTCAGTGCCTTGTTTACCCACAAGAAATTATTTGCCAGTCTTATTTGGCACATTACATTTCAGTGAGTTTTCATAAGCTGTTCCAGGCCAGAGTGTGAGCCTCATTACAGTGTTCATAAAACAATTTTTTATAGACAAGGCATTTTCTTGAAGGAACTGAACGTTCCAGATACTAAGTGTAGTTTGTTGTAGTTTCTTTTGTGAGCTATTCTTTGTGAACAATAACTTGGGTTGGTTCTTAGCAAATATTTTAGAAAGCCAGTTGAAGATCAAATTTCCACCAGAAAGAAAATGAAGAAAATCTTTCAATTAATGAATGATTATTTCTGGAGGAAGTTTCTATTTGACTTCAATATTTTGCCTTGGCTATACAGTCAGGAATCAGAAACTTAGGAATTTTTTTTTTTTTTTT